>OW052220.1:83767813-84258763 GCA_932526605.1 Nephrotoma flavescens | reverse complement strand
TAGTTTTAGTGGGGCTAGTGATATAATTATCGAATCTATATGTATATACATATAGATATTTATTTGTATTATAATATATGTATGGAATTTATGAACGATTCAAAGATTTTTTTTTCTCTAAACGAAAGTTCTGGGTCTTCTCCGAAACGTTTTAGCACAAACAAAATACCAATCAGACCTGCAAACCAATAGTAACTTTATGTGTAAATCAAATTCTCGATGTCGTTACAAATGGAAAAATATTTCGAGCGGCTGTTAGTAGAAATGCTTAGCTAAAACTCAAACCCTATGTGCTCAATATACATCTCGCTCAATTTATTTATTCAACGCGCGCGACAAAATAATTTTTTTTATTTGTGTGTACAGTATAAAAGAAACAAACGGAAAAATACAAATTCAACGTGTTTTTTATTTTCGTTTGAAAATATCCTTTCTCTTATTGTATGTTTTAAATTTAATAAAACAGAATGTTTTGAAAACTAAAACGCACGTATTATGTATATACTATACATATACTAGATGTATATACATATGTACTATTTAAAATAAAATGTGTGCACGATCGATAATTTCTTGTCGTTTAGGTATATAAAATTTAAAAAACATGTGATCATGAAAAGAAAGAGGATCTATTTTCGATGTATGTATGTATGTATATATGTACGTATATACGTTGTATGTACGTATATATATATACGTATATACATTGATTATGGTTTGGTGTGCTGCATGAAATATATGTCGTCTTACTTTGGCAAAAGTTAAAACCATTCTGGAATAGAATTAATTTGTGCTCAAAGTAACAACCAAAGATATTTTTTAATTTAATTTTAATAGTTGGTAACAATTACATTTTGAATTTGAAAACAACGTAAAAATGCAACTAAATATATTCAATTAAATAGTAATGTGCTAGAACATTATTGAATATTATTACAAATCGTAACTAATTGCTCGTGTTGTTTAGAAAAATGCGATGTCAAAATAACAAAAATCACTTTTATATTTCTATTGCCAACAATTAAAAATAAAAGTATTTACTAAAACCGCCCTGGTGGTGAACATTAAAACCATAGGTAGAATAGAATTATTCTATACCAGCAGAAAAGTTTGTCTAAAATAATTCCAATTTGGAATTATATATATGGGATTGTTGTTGTAAATTTCTCAAAGTAAGACAGCAATAGTTTATAAAAAAGAAACAAATATTTGGAGGAAAGGATACGAAACATCAGAAATTTATGAACGAAAGGGAAAATATTATAATTAAATTGTTTTTTACTGATCGCAGTAAACATTTAGATATACATATTACATATTTGTGTTTAGTTACATTATGTATATTTTATATGCCTATCTATACTGATTGGTCGAAATTAAATACATACATTCATTACTTAATTTTTCCTAAGTGTACTATAAGGATGATTGATATATGTTCTAAATTCAATAATATTAAAATTTGAGAAAAATAATAAAATCAGCTTAGAGCGGAAAGATGCCTTAGGGAGGATGTACTATGTATTTGGATTTGCATCTAAAAAATTGGTCAAGCATATATAGTACATTTTTGTTAACACTTTCCCCTTATTCCATATTATCTGAAGCATAGTATAGTATTTGAATTGTTTCAAATAAAAGCTAGTTATTGATTTTAACCAAATTTGCAAAAACATTAATATTTCGAACTCGGTTGTGATATATAGAATTATGAGTATACACAATATCCTTGGAATTCCATTTTTAAACTTCTAACCCCAAGTAAAAACCATCCTAAGGTTTAAAAATGAAAATAAATAAATTTCGTTTTTTGTTATTTTCAACCGAGTTACAAGCTTACATTATAAGTACACTGCAATTTTTCAGATACCAACCACCACTTATCATGAAAACTACCCCAAATTTCTCTAGAATAAATGGCCACTTTTTTGACAATTTCAAAAATAGACATTTCAATATCGGATATTGGGTATCGCTTTATAATCCTCATCAGAAGTGCAATTCGATTTTTAAGTTGTAACTTGGAACTTTAAATCATGGAAACAAATTTATTTAGCCACCCACTTTATTTATTAGGTATATAACTTAATTTCTACAGATGTTTTCACGGTATTCTGTGGTTTTTGTAGGATCGGACGCAAGGTTTCAGAACAACGAACGACAAGTTTACGTGAGTTACATAACCTCTCAGAATAGCAGAGTTTACGATTACGACTGATAAAAAGCACATTCGGCACTGCATTCTATACGAATTCCAACAAGGAAAAACGGCTTCTAAGGCACGGGAATCAATTTGTAGTGTTCTTGGTGCCGACCTTGTGTCTTATGAAACGTGTAATTATTGGTATAAACGTTTTAGAATTAGTGATTTCGATCTTAGTGACAGCCTCGAAAGTTTGAAGATGTGCGAGCTAACCATGGAATCTACAACAGCAACAGGCATAACTCAGAAAAAACGAATATCTAAATAACATACTGCCTAATAATTGGTTTCATCTAAGATTTCAATTCCTAAAAATCATAAATAACTATCAAATGTTTAAATTCTCCTAAACTTCTGAAAATTTAAATAAATTTTAAGAAATATGTACTACGGACTTGGAGCAAAATATTTTCTGAACAGTTATTTTTCAGTAATTATCTTCTCCTGTACTAAATATTAATTTATTACATTAATATGCCCAGCACCAAGTGAATTTGCTGAAACTGGTGGTTATGTAAATGTATTTAATTAATGTGTAGTAATCTATCACCATACCATACATGACATACTTTAGTCATATATAGTCTACTGAGATTGTCACAGATTTTAGTGAGGCCTCATTAAACCTTTTATGAAACATGTCTTTGTTTTTGGTAAGACTTCAGTAGGCTGAACTTGCTCGACATGTTTAAAGAGTTCGTAGTATAAATATTTTTTGTATAAGGCCTCCTGCCTGATGACATAAATCAAAGATAAGATCACGAACACCGCACGGAAGTCCAGAAAATACTCGAACTCAATTCAAATAAAATTAATTAATTTAAAACGAGTTCATAATTTTGAATTACAATAGAACAAAGAAAAATATTTAATAATGCTTGAATATGATTGTGGCCATGTGGCTGGTGCGTAGATGGCGCAATCTGACAAGTGACTTAACATATCCCCAAAGAAAATAATCTAATGGAGTTAGATCACACGATCTCGGTGGCCAATTAACAGGACTATTATGTTGAATTAGTCTTTCATCAAATGTTTCTTTGAGTAAATTAATTGTATTCCGCGTTGTGTGGCTTATGGAACCGTCCTGTTGGAACCACATATCAGCAAGATTAATGGCAGCCAATTGGGGTACAAAAAAGTTAAAAATCATGTCTCTATACCGTTCACTGTTAGATTCCACCCATCATCGTTTTTGAAGACATATAGACCAGAGAGTCCGCCGGCCCATAAAGCGCACCCAACAGTGATTTTCTATGGATATAATGGTGTTTCAAAGGCAAAGGCTTCTAGATTATCTTCACTCCAAATCCAATTCTGTTTATTCACGTACCCATTCAACAAAAATTGAGCTTCATCGTTGAACAAAATTTTGTTTGGAAAATCAACATCAATAGAATTAGTGCTTCAGCCGATTGGCCGATTTGGCAAGCAGTGCTATGGCGTAAGTTTATTCATTATGAAATGGCAAATCAAACTAATGACAAAGCAAATGTTAGCTGTAAACTCGGCTGTCAAACAAAACAATGTTGCAAACTTAACGATGTGAAGCTATAAAACACACCCTTTACTGATTGAATAAGGAATTCATGAGACAAACACTTTTAATATTTCGATCAATGATTTGCATAATTTTCCTTCTAAGCAAAATGTACAAATGTAATTCTTCACGATACAAGCTCCATTTAAACCTATATACTGATATAGAAAATGAGTCAGCGTCTACACTCAGAAAAAATATGATAAACACATGATTGCCTTTACCATATTATAATAATAGAAATCATTATAAAATTATTGTGATATTCCCTATCATACAATAATAAGAAATACTATTTGTTTAATTATGTCAATCATTGAAAACGGAGCTTATTATTATTATGATACATGTAATCATATTCATCTCCCATGATTAGTGTAATCAGAATGCATGATTAAATTTTGATTCGTTTAATAATTTTTAAGGTATTTATAAAAATTCGCTATCTCAATGGGTGATTAATTCGTATGTGAACACTAAATATTTAGAGTTGCCTTAAAATGCCTCAACCAGTCACGCACGACTTAGGTTAGGAGCTTAAGTTACACGCCGGTTGCACCACTTCGGTTAGTGCTACAATCACCAAAATTGTATAGGCTTCTTGTCACAAATAAACAACAGGGGCGGTATGTTGTATCATCATCACTTCGAATCGAATTCGAAAAAATTCGCGTCAAAAAAGTGAAAGTTGTATCATTTTTGCTTTTCGAAAATAATACAACATACCGCCACCGCCACTCGACTTTTTTCGAATTTCGATTCGAAGTGATGGTACAACATACTGCCCCGGACCTGTAAAATTTTTGGTGGTCGTACCGCTCCCCTAAGTGGTCCAAACGGAGCACAACTTAAGCTCTTAAGTTTGGACTGCCTGAGGTTTTTAATTTGTAGTTGCATGGCTGCAATAAGCCATGTGGTGTGATTACCATATATATATATATATATATATATATATATATATATATATATATATATATATATATATATATATATATATATATATATATATATATATATATATATATATATATATATATATATATATATATATATATATATATATATATATATATATATATATATATATATATATATATATATATATATATATATATATATATATATATATATATATATATATATATATATATATATATATATATATATATATATATATATATATATATATATATATATATATATATATATTGTATATATATATATATATATATATATATTTATATATATATATATATATATATATATATATATATATATATATATATATATATATATATATATATATATATATATATATATATATATATATATATATATATATATATATATATATATATATATATATATATATATATATATATATATATATATATATATATATATATATATATATATATATATATATATATATATATATATATTATATATATATATATATATATAATATATATATATATATATATATATGTATGTATATATATATATATATATATATATATATATATATATATATATATATATATATATATATATATATATATATATATATAATATATATATATATATATATATATATATATATATATATATATATATATATATATATATATATATATATATATATATATATATATATATATATATATATATATATATATATATATATATATATATATATTTATATATATATATATATATATATATATATATATATATATATATATATATATATATATATATATATATATATATATATATATATATATATATATATATATATATAAATATATATATATAATATATATATATATATATATATATATATATATATATATATATATATATATATATATATATATATATATATATATATATGGTAATCACACCACATGGCTTATTGCAGCCATGCAACTACAAATTAAAAACCTCAGGCAGTCCAAACTTAAGAGCTTAAGTTGTGCTCCGTTTGGACCACTTAGGGGAGCGGTACGACCACCAAAAATTTTACAGGTCCGGGCGGTATGTTGTACCATCACTTCGAATTGAAATTCGAAAAAAGTCGAGTGGCGGTATGTTGTATTATTTTCGAAAAGCAAAAATGATACAACTTTCACTTTTTTGACGCGAATTTTTTCGAATTCGATTCGAAGTGATGATGGTACAACATACCGCCCCTGTTGTTTATTTGTGACAAGAAGCCTTTACAATTTTGGTGATTGTAGCATTAACCGAAGTGGTGCAACCGGCGTGTAACTTAAGCTAACCTAAGTCGTGCGTGACTGGTTGAGGCATTATAAGGCAACTCTAAATATTTAGTGTTCACATACGAATTAATCACCCATTGAGATAACGAATTTTTATAAATACCTTAAAAATTATTAAACGAATCAAAATTTAATCATGCATTCTGATTACACTAATCATTGGAGATGAATATGATTACATGTATCATAATAATAATTAGCTCCGTTTTCACTGATTGACATAATTAAACAAATAGTATTTCTTATTATTGTATGATAGGGAATATCACAATAATTTTATAATGATTTCTATTATTATAATATGGTAAAGTCAATCATGTGTTTATCATATTTTTTCTGAGTGTAGACGCTGACTCATTTTCTATATCAGTATATAGGTTTAAATGGAGCTTGTATCGTGAAGAATTACATTTGTACATTTTGCTTAGAAGGAAAATTATGCAAATCATTGATCGAAATATTAAAAGTGTTTGTCTCATGAATTCCTTATTCAATCAGTAAAGGGTGTGTTTTATAGCTTCACATCGTTAAGTTTGCAACATTGTTTTGTTTGACAACCGAGTTTACAGCTAACATTTGCTTTGTCATTAGTTTGATTTGCCATTTCATAATGAATAAACTTACGCCATAGCACTGCTTGCCAAATCGGCCAATCGGCTGAAGCACTAATTCTATTGATGTTGATTTTCCAAACAAAATTTTGTTCAACGATGAAGCTCAATTTTTGTTGAATGGGTACGTTAATAAACAGAATTGGATTTGGAGTGAAGATAATCTAGAAGCCTTTGCCTTTGAAACACCATTATATCCATTGAAAATCACTGTTTGGTGCGCTTTATGGGCCGGCGGACTCTCTGGTCTATATGTCTTCAAAAACGATGATGGGTGGAATCTTACAGTGAACGGCATAGAGACATGATTTCTAACTTTTTGTACCCCAATTGGCTGCCATTAATCTTGCTGATATGTGGTTCCAACAGGACGGTTCCATAAGCCACACAACGCGGAATACAATTAATTTACTCAAAGAAACATTTGATGAAAGACTAATTCAACATAATAGTCCTGTTAATTGGCCACCGAGATCGTGTGATCTAACTCCATTAGATTATTTTCTTTGGGGATATGTTAAGTAACTTGTCTACGCTTGCTGCGAAAAGTATGTGAAAATTGGGAATGCAGATTGCGCCATCTACGCACCAGCCACATGGCCACAATCATATTCAAGCATTAATGGCATAAAATTATCAATCCAATAAAGCTAGTTTCACTGATATTCAAAATATTTTTCTTTGTTCTATTGTAATTCAAAATTATGAACTCGTTTTAAATTAATTAATTTTATTTGAAATGAGTTCGAGTATTTTCTGGACTTCCGTGCGGTGTTCGTGATCTTATCTTTGATTTATGTCATCAGGCAGGAGGCCTTATACAAAAAATATTTATACTACGAACTCTTTAAACATGTCGAGCAAGTTCAGCCTACTGAAGTCTTACCAAAAACAAAGACATGTTTCATAAAAGGTTTAATGAGGCCTCACTAAAATCTGTGACAATCTCAGTAGACTATATATGACTAAAGTATGTCATGTATGGTATGGTGATAGATTACTACACATTAATTAAATACATTTACATAACCACCAGTTTCAGAAAATTCACTTGGTGCTGGGCATATTAATGTAATAAATTAATATTTAGTACAGGAGAAGATAATTACTGAAAAATAACTGTTCAGAAAATATTTTGCTCCAAGTCCGTAGTACATATTTCTTAAAATTTATTTAAATTTTCAGAAGTTTAGGAGAATTTAAACATTTGATAGTTATTTATGATTTTTAGGAATTGAAATCTTAGATGAAACCAATTATTAGGCAGTATGTTATTTAGATATTCGTTTTTTCTGAGTTATGCCTGTTGCTTTTGTAGATTCCAGGTTAGCTCGCACATCTTCAAACTTTCGATGCTGTCACTAAGGTCGAAATCACTAATTCTAAAACGTTTATACCAATAATTACACGTTTCATAAGACACAAGGTCGGCACCAAGAACACTACAAATTGATTCCCGTGCCTTAGAAGCATTTTTTCCTTGTTGGCATTCGTATAGAATGCAGTGCCGAATGTGCTGTTTATCAGTTGTAATCGTAAACTCTGCTATTCTGAGAGGTTATGTAACTTACGTAAACTTGTCGTTCGTTGTTCTGAAACCTTGCGTCCGATCCTACAAAAACCACAGAATACCGTGAAAAAAATCTGTAGAAATTAAGTTATATACCTAATAAATAAAGTGGGTGGCTAAATAAATTTGTTTCCATGATTTAAAGTTCCAAGTTACAACTTAAAAATCGAATTGCACTTCTGATGAGGATTATAAAGAGATACCCAATATCCGATATTGAAATGTCTATTTTTGAAATTGTCAAAAAAGTGGCCATTTATTCTAGAGAAATTTGGGGTAGTTTTCATGATAAGTGGTGGTTGGTATCTGAAAAATTGCAGTGTACTTATAATGTAAGCTTGTAACTCGGTTGAAAACAACAAAAAACGAAATTTATTTATTTTCATTTTTAAACCTTAGGATGGTTTTTACTTGGGGTTAGAAGTTTAAAAATGGAATTCCAAGGATATTGTGTATACTCATAATTCTATATATCACAACCGAGTTCGAAATATTAATGTTTTTGCAAATTTGGTTAAAATCAATAACTAGCTTTTATTTGAAACAATTCAAATACTATACTATGCTTCAGATAATATGGAATAAGGGGAAAGTGTTAACAAAAATGTACTATATATGCTTGACCAATTTTTTAGATGCAAATCCAAATACATAGTACATCCTCCCTAAGGCATCTTTCCGCTCTAAGCTGATTTTATTATTTTTCTCAAAATTAAAATCATTTATAAAATTGTTAGGAATTTTAATATTATTGAATTTAGAACATATATCAATCATCCTTATAGTACACTTAGGAAAAATTAAGTAATGAATGTATGTATTTAATTTCGACCAATCAGTATAGATAGGCATATAAAATATACATAATGTAACTAAACACAAATATGTAATATGTATATCTAAATGTTTACTGCGATCAGTAAAAAACAATTTAATTATAATATTTTCCCTTTCGTTCATAAATTTCTGATGTTTCGTATCCTTTCCTCCAAATATTTGTTTCTTTTTTATAAACTATATTTCATGCAGCACACCAAACCATAATCAATGTATGTATATACGTATATATATACGTACATACAACGTATATACGTACATATATACATACATACATACATCGAAAATAGATCCTCTTTCTTTTCATGATCACATGTTTTTTAAATTTTATATACCTAAACGACAAGAAATTATCGATCGTGCACACATTTTATTTTAAATAGTACATATGTATATACATCTAGTATATGTATAGTATATACATAATACGTGCGTTTTAGTTTTCAAAACATTCTGTTTTATTAAATTTAAAACATACAATAAGAGAAAGGATATTTTCAAACGAAAATAAAAAACACGTTGAATTTGTATTTTTCCGTTTGTTTCTTTTATACTGTACAAACAAATAAAAAAAAGGTATTTTGTCGCGCGCGTTGAATAAATATATTGAGCGAGATGTATATTGAGCACATAGGGTTTGAGTTTTAGCTAAGCATTTCAGCCGCTCGAAATATTTTTCCATTTGTAACGAAATCGAGAATTTGATTTACACATAAAGTTACTATTGGTTTGCAGGTCTGATTGGTATTTTGTTTGTGGTATAACATAAGAACATACTGATTTGGCGAATTATAAAATATAGACGAATCGAAAAATAAAACAACGGGGTTTTTGGCAAACCAATAAATATAAACATTTTCATAAGTTGTCATTAGTATCAAAAAAATTGTTTTAAAATTTTAGAACTCTTCTTTTGAAATAAATTATTCTGTTTAAATAAATAAACTTTTTAAATTTTAAAGTATTTTATAAAATATGTTATTAAAATAAAAAAAACTGTTTATTAGTTTGCAAACATCTCATTTAATTTCAAAAAAATAATTTTTAAATTCAAAAAAATTTGTAACTTTTAGAAACTAAAAACTCCGTTTTTTAATTTTACAAACCAAAATTTTTCTCAGTGTAGTCATCACAAAATCCGACATATTCAACACCGTAAAAAGCACGTTTTGCATGAAACTCAAAGCAATACAAACTGAACGTTAACGGCGGATATCTAATCTGTCTGAAACAATGGAAATCAGCTGTCACTATAAAATATAATTTAATATGGTCAGAGCCACATTTTGACAACGGACCAAATAAATTTGTAGTGCCATTATCTTTGTTAGTGCTACAATTTCATACAACCGAAAAATTCAATATTGACGGTAATCACGTTAAACTTTCAAGTTTTTCTTCTTTTTGTAAATAGTGGCTCAAAATGTTGACACTCAACACAATATACAAATTACGATATATGTTTTAATCGAAAAACGGGGCAATACAAATGCAGCGTTATTACGTACTCAAATTAATATAGACACACGTATACGCGGGGAGACAAAGTGCGAATATTATTACAGTAAGTTTTTATTAAAATTATATTAAAGACAACAATTTTAATTCCACCATTTCAACAATAATAGCAAATTAATTTGACAAAATCTATCCTGTATAATATTTCACTTTAAATTACGTTTTAGAAAAATATTTCAACATTTTGGTTTTCTTTTAAATTAAATTGACAACAACAATTGTTATTCCGCAATATTGACAGTGAGGCACAAGTTCTCACTAAGAAAAGTAGGCCTCACATATTTTACCGCTGGATACAAAATATCACACCAAAAATGTAGATTATAGGCCTCGCTGTTTTTGTGATGTTAACAACTCTTGTCTACATTTTTGAGTAGATTTTTGTATGTTTTGGATATTTGCTATCCTGACATTTTTTTAAATTTGGGATACGAAATTACAGATTCAACCTGAATGGATATTAAATAAATTAATAAAAAAAGATTTAATTGTGACTAATTGTTTAAAATAAAGAATGGAAACCAATAATTTTCCAAATTACTCATTCGACAGTGAGGGAGGTAACTAGAATTTTAATTATTAAAAACGAAAGAAAATATAACATGTTTATAATCATAGTCAATCCTAAAACTACGATAGTTATTATTCTTTTATTTTAATTACTTGAATATAGAAATTGAATACCTAGATGAGAAACCCACACCCACGCCAGAAGTGATCCTGGAAGGTGCCGTATTATGTACTACCAGATTTAACACTCTAGATGGCAGTAGCTCGTTTAAGTGGACAAACGCGTCTATAAACATACTAATAGGTGAATATTGCGCCCGCATAAACGATTTTCGAAACTTAATTTGCAGACACCGCTGCATGGGCACATCTTGTTCTGGCCATTCCATCCTAATTTACATTTTTCAGAAGACATTTAGATCAGTTTGAATTTGATTTGATTTAGATTTGAATGTATCTCAAGGTGTGCAACCAACTTATACAGTCCAAGAGAAATTGAACACTAAAAGAATCGGTGTTAAACTATTCAGTAACGTAAAAATTAAGTTTATAAATATTAAAAAAATCTATGGCATAATCAAACATTAACTAAATTTATTTACATTGACATAATGTGTGTTGAGGGAATCCAAAAGATATAAGAGTAACACCGAGCTTAAGAACAACAAACTACTGAGCATATACCAAATGTAAACCAACGATGATTGTCAATGAATTTGTTCATCACAAGCTTTTATGGGAAAACCACCAGTTTATCTGACAAAATTTGGTAATGTACAGAGTACACCGCAAATGAATTTGATAGTTTTTTTTATATACAGCGCCATGTTTAAATGAAATTTATCACGTTTTTGATTGTTAGTTTTAGATTTTTCAAATGCTTGTTTTATTTCATCAGACACTTGTCAAATTTATTTTTGTGTATGGTTTTCCTGATGCTATAAAACAATGATGCCCTATAAAAAGACTAAAAAATTAGATTTCTATCCCAAAAATAACTATATTTCCAATAAATCATTTTAAATGAAAAACTAGACAAACATCAAAATAATTTGATATTTGTGTCTGTTGTTATGCTGGTGCTGTACGTTTATATGTATATGTACTGAATATGGTATAACATACATTTCCTTGTTTTACAACAAAGCATGGTAGAATTTTTTTGGTACAAATGTAATAGAGAATCTAATTCAATATCAATCTGTCTAAATAAGAAAAATATTATTTATCACATTTGTGCTGATATGTGATAAGAATTTTTCTGTGTTGATTTTTATGCTTACATCAATTTTCGAATTCTGAACATAAAACACAACAAATAAATATATATAAACAAACATTTAGTATTTTCATGTATTATGTTTGGTTTAGGTTCTATGTGTGCACGCTCGTACATACCCATCTAAAACAATCCATGCAACAAAAAAATCTCCTGTGGAAAGACACAAAAATCAAATAAAAAAAAAATGAAAATCAATTTGTTGATTTTTCATCATGTCAAATTATCGATTGAAAATGAGAAATGGTAAGATTTTTTTTAGTCTATTTAATTTAATTGGATAGAACAGCGGGAGATTTGGGAAGAACATCATACTTACATTTACAGTACGGTGACAGACACTAGCACATTAACGATAAGTTGGAGTTGTTAAAGTAAATAAAGCTACTTGTCTGTTTGTAAAATTTATTTGCGATAGCCACAAGCTAATTTTTATTAGTTATGATATTCAACTAATCCTGAACATGAGTATATAGCATTCCATATAGAAAACAAAAATTACAACTATCACTCAAAAAGATAAAATAAATAATCACTAGACAGTTGATACTGTTAACATTACCACTTCCGGGAAACTTATTTGGACCAAACATAAAGGGGACCTACGAATTAATAGAAAACTCTTAAAATAAACATTTAGATATTCAAACTAAATAGAAAACTAAGTTGGCCAGGAATAGGAGTAGCAGATTACGCAATGTAATCTACGACGTCAACAAAGTTGACAACTTCAACTACCTGGATGGACGGAATGATTTTAATTAACCAATTTTCTCATAAGTTTATCTTTGTTTTTCGTTAGTGTACTTAAATTATTCGTAAGTATTTCAACCAACATTTTCGCTAACCAAACCTAATTCGGCGAAGATATTTTTCATTCTATTCTATTCAACAATATAAAAAATGTTGGACACAGCTGCTATAAAATATAAAAACTGGATTAAAAATTGCATAAAACTATAATTCTGTCTATTTTAAGCATTTTTAAATTAAAAATTGAAATACTTTTTAAATTTTTATTTAACTTGACACATACATATATCGAAAAATATGGAATAGCTAATAATAATCAAAAATTTTAATTGATTATTTGCTTTGCACGCCTTCCCTTATCATGTAGATTTATTATCGTGGTGGAAGATTTTTATCGGCCAAGACAATGAACAATTTTTGCAATTTTCTGTTCGATTTTGTATATGCTTCTGTAATAATGTTACATATACAATTACCAAATACAGGGTTAAAGAAAAGTTGCCATCAAAAATTGACGCGCATCAATTTGATGTTTCCAATATGTGAGCTGCCAATCAGCACGCCTATTTCTATTCACAATTTGGAGACGAAACCACAAATTTGTTTATACGTAAGACATATAATACGCATAACAAATAACAGCACACTTATTCAAAATTGTGTATTATACGTCGTATACTTATACACAAATCTGTGGTTTCGTCTCCCAATTCTGGATCAAAATATGCGTTCAGGACACGCCTAAACTCCTTGAAAAGTATACTATTGACGGAAAAACGACTATGATATAAAAGTTTCCAAACCAAATCTACAACAATATCAGTCCTCAAAAAATTCAACCGGAGCAACGACTTCCAAAAGAAAATTGTGTTTTGCAAAAAATCGGCATCTGTACAGCACAGACGGACTCTGGTTGTCCAATTTGGAGGTCCCAGTGATTTTTGGCAGAAACCCGGCCACCAGATGTGGCATTCTTAGAAACATTTTAAAAGGTAAAAAACAGTCACGAAAGAAGAAAAATATTGTGATTCAAATTTTGTACTAAATTAGCTTAGATAACCTTCTAAACCTTATCACATATGACGTTTCTTGAAAAAAAAGTTCATTTCACAAAAGCTCGGCATTTTCACGATCCAGGTGAACTGATATTTCGGCAAGAAACCTCACACCTAAACAAACCTCTTTCACCAATTGGAAAATTTCTGTACAACTTGGCAGAAATCTGTGTACCGGAAATGACAATTTTCTTAAAAACCCAACTTATAAACTTTGCAACGATGTTAAAAATTTAGCTTAAACTTCCTGGCCCTGGGGGATTCTAATTGAAGTAATAAACCTAAAAATAATTAAGTTACAAATAAGCTTATTTTAGCTGTGTAGCTTTCGCAAATCCCGCTTAGCTTTAATATTGAACGTCAATTTTGGTTTCAGCGATATTTGTTTATGAATTTCCAGTAACGAAAATAATTGTTCATGATAGTTGGCGAATTTATCAGTAGTAATTAAAGTTGAGTTGGCTTTAAATAAAACTAAAAAAAAAAAATTCATAAAATAGATTCATATTACAATTATTTTCCGTTACTGGCAATTCACAAACAAATATTGCTGAAACCAAAATTGGCCTCGAATATTAAAGCTGAACGGGATTTGCGAAAGCAACGCAGGTTTCATAGGAACTACTACTATTATTTTTCTTAACTATGGATAAATTTAATGTTGTTCTTAATTCACGTGTGGTATTCGTAATCTAACCAATTATCTAAAGAGTCCCCTCTTTGTGTTCTCTGTTAAATATAATAAACATTTTTATCTTATAATTTGGCTTTTAGATAATGGGTTAGATTATAAATACCGCCAGAGCCATTTAGATATAAGAGCCGTAAGCTTCCGCCATTTTTTATCGCAAAATTTAAATAGATGGGAAGCTTTTGATCTTTCTCATAAGAATCAGGTTACATTAATATTTTTTAAATTATTTTTTTTGTAAATAAAAACCGAAACGATTAATTTGAATTTGCAATTTTAATAAACCGGGTGAGTTTTTTAAGCTGAAACTTTCAAATATCTCGGAAAACAAGCACTCTACACTCAGAGAAAAAACAACTTATAAATAAAAAAAAAAACATTTCGTTTTAAAAAATTTCATTTACGTTTTCCAAGCAACAACGAAATATTTTGATTTGAGAATGATCATTTTAAAATCGTTTTTGTTTTTTTTTAATTGAAATTTAGATTTAAAAACAAATCCACTTTAAATTAGAGATATTATTTTTTATTTTAAATCGAAATGTATTGCTGAGGTTTTTAATTTAAAAATTTAATTTTAATAGTGTTTTCTTTTCTTTTAAATTTAAAATGCAAATTAATGATATGAATATGTTGATCGCATATGAATCTAAATGGAGAAAGTTTTAATTCAAATATGTTCAATACAATAAACCACGTTTTCACATGCGGTTTGAAAAAAGTAGAAAATTATGCATTTCCGCTCCTATTCAAAATCATCAAAAACCAAAGGAGTCATGTTATAATAAATATCTACCACAAAAAGTAGAAAATGAACTCCCCCCTCCATTTTGAACCCCAGGGTCATTATGTAAATTGTACACAACCCTAACAAAATGAGAACCTTCACAAGTTCTTTCTTGGCAGTTTGGTTTCGTACTGATAAAAAGTTGGTCTACATACACTCTACTCATTAGGTTGAATTGCAACGACCAAACTGTAAAAACTCACATCTGGTTTATACCTAAAGTAGAACACAAAAACATATCGATTTAGCAAATTATATCACCGGCTTAAGAAGTTTGAAATTTGTGTAATGTTGTTTTGCACATTTTTGAGGAAACAGCTGTTACTATCAATGTTGACAGATATTTTGAAAAAAATTTACCACCAAAACGAATTGTATATAATTTAAAAATTCTAAGCTTTTGTTTGAATGCGATATAATTTGAAACTAAAACGTTTCTAATACATTTATTTTTTGGTATAATAGATTCATATTTAAAATGCTTCGTTTCAATTTAAATAGAAGTGGTTTTAGTTATAAAATGTTTTGCCCGTTCTTACTGATAAAGCAGTGTTTTTGAATTAAAAATTTTATATTTAATTTTAAATTTCGTTTTTTCTCTGTGTGTACGATAAAAATGACCATTATCAGAATTAAATCATTCTGGAGGGGAAATACATTAGTGCTAAAATTGGAAACCCTCCCCTGTTTGTAAGGGAAATGGAGGGCAACTTGGAAACTAAGATAGGAACCCCTATTTTTTATTGCAGATTCAGATTCAACGGCTAAAAGTATGTAGGATTTCTATGAAACATTTTTTCGATTCAAGATAGATGGCGCTGTAATAGGCGTTAATATTAAATTTGTTTAAAACTAATTTCAAGTATTTACATTGAAAACGTGTTAATTTTAATGCAAACATATTGCAGAATCGTATGCATAATGTTCTCAGTAGGAGAAATCTAAAAAAAATTTAATATCGCCCATTACAGCGCCATCTATCATGAATCGAAAATATGTTTCAAAGAAATCCTACGTACTTTTAGCCGAAGAATCCGAATCTGCAATTAAAAATAGGGGTTCCTATATTAGTTTCCAAGTTGCCCTCCATTTCCCTTACAAACAGGGGCGGGGGTCCTAATTTTAGCACTTATGTATTTCCCCTCCAGAATGATTTAATTTTGATAATGAATGAAAGTATACAAAAAAATATGTTTTAGATTTTTGTTAGCCCACTGTCGTCTGCTACAAGGGTTTTCCAAAAACACTGAAAATTCGCGAAAATTTTAAATTTTTTTTAATTTTAAGGTTGCAATAAAGAATTAAAAGTAAACCATATTTTTATAATGTTCTAATGTTTTTAATCACAGGTCGTAATCTGTTGATGAAATTTCCATTTTGCATCCTGCCCCTATTGGGATTCGAACGATTATCGTAATCTATCGAATTTAAAGTTGAACATAAATTAAAGTATTTTCAAAATGAATGATGTATGTATTCTTATTCGCGTCTACTGATAGTTTTAAAGAAAAGTCTACTAAATAAAATTTTAAATGTGAAAACAAACCAACTGTAGTTGCCACAATTTCGTGGAAGTAGTATAATATTAAACATGCATATCGTCGGTTTGGTGCAACAGTGACACAATTCATAATTCAATAATGCAGTAGAGCGATTTGAAAAAATCACTCAAATTGTTTGTAAAAACTGATTAGTTAAATAATTTTTTTTCTGCTCCTTCTTCCTCTAACGGATCTTAATTTTTATAATTCTTTAATATTTTGCAAATTTTTTTAGGATAGGTTCCACTATCATAAAATGTTAATTTCTTTCGTGAACTGAGTAAATTTTATGGAATTTTACCGAATTTGCTAGAAATAACTATATAAGGGAGTATGTTTTGATACAAAATAATAAAAATATGAATTATTGGGTATCGTTTGATTCGAATATCTTAGAAATGAGTGAACTTTGAGTTGTGTTGTTGTGTTACTATTGCACTAAACCGACGATATAATGCTTGTTATACACTAGGATGATTTACAACACCCGAGTAATATACAGGAAACCCTCTAAGAACACGATTAATTTGTTCCGTGTTCTTGAAAACCGTGTTGTTCGAGACAACAAAAAGTAAAATAAAGAAAAACGGTACGTTTTGTAATTTGACAAAATGGATATCCGCGTTCTTCGAAACCGTGTTCTTCAAATAAAGTGTTTCTGGAAACTAACGTGTACTTGGTTACCTGTACTATTTTGACAAAAGAAAGAGGCTTACATTATTTTTTATATTAGACGAAAATTTCTCAAGTCATCCGCCTTCTTCTAAATAAATTTAAGTAAGCTACTATAGGAATATGTTTTCATCGTTTAGTTTTATTTCTTAAAAAATTTAATAATTTTTAATTATACCTAATAACGTTTTTTTATTTATTTCAGATAAAAACGTCAAACTATCATGTATTTATTGAGCAATAGTTCTACCCCGAACGGTATGTACAACTTTACGAATGAATATTATTTTCGTCTTCCTTACAATTTATCGATAATTTATTTTTATTTGGTCGTTAAAGTAAGTTTTCAGCAAAATTTGCTTAAAATCTTTACTTTTACATTGAATTTTTCCAAAACTTTTTAGTTAAACATATTTGACAATTAATCAACAATTGAAGAATTGTATTTTTTGGTTGACTGACTTCCAGTTTAATATTTACAACATCTCCTTTATATGTGACCTACTTTCCACGTTTTAGCGAATTTGTGTGCATAAAATTTTGCACGTATCGCATTAAGATATCACGTTATTTATGTAAATAAAGACAGATGCGCTAATCAACGTACCTTTGTTTGTAAATGGTTATTTAATCTAGTCGATACTGCCCAATGCGGTCATTTCTTGCGCGGCTACGAGCTCAGAGATGGTTGGTGTTAGTCTTTAGTGTTGTGACATACATATATGCAGATTACCACCGAAGAAATTCCACGCCACTTTACAATTGCCCAAATCGCCCAAACGTGGTATTAAAAACTAATTTCGAAACAAAAAAATTTTTAATTTTTTTTTCAATATTTAGCCCATTGTGAATATTTATTTATTTTTGAACAAAATTTCCGTTTAAATTGAGTCAAAACATTATCCTGCTTTCTTGTAATCGAATCCATTATTCAGCTTTCCTGTAATCGAATCAGTAAAGGATGCCGGCTAAAAACCACTGGTATCTCTCAATTTATGAAAAAAGTTTAAGTTTGACGTTTCATCTCGATCAATTGGGAGAGACCGATGGAGTGGTGACACGAATTTTACCAAAAAACAGTTTTTTGTCAAAAATTTTGCCGCTTAAGCTTTAAAAAACTGTTTTTGAAGCATACTTTTACAAATTTAATTTGCATTCGTCTAGTTCGTTCTCGCGTATGTAACATTTTTTTCGAAATATTTCCAACAAATGAAAAAGTTTTGAACTGTTTTTCAACAAAAAAGTGACCCCTGTACATTCTTCATATGCGAATTGATTGATCTCGATGAAACTTAACATTTAAGCTCTCTTTATAAATTGGGAGATCCAGTCATTTTCCCCAAAATTGGTTAACCAGGACTAGCACTCCAATATCTTGGAATATATCGAAAAAATATTAGGAACAACAAAAATTTAAATTAAATTTAAAACAAAATTAATCCAGTTCGTTTTTACATTTTACCGATATTATGAGTTCTATAGTCGAATTAACTATTCGAAATGAAAGTTTAAGTTGGAGCTTCAAATCAAACTTTTTCAATTGTTGCAATAATGTTGAAAAGTTTAGCATTTGCAAAAACGACAAAAAATTAAAAGATTCAAATAAATTTATAGATTAAATTACTAACAAGGGTTGACAATGTTGGATCTCCTAAATTTATGTAGGAATTTGATTATATAACATAGTTTTTATAAGATTAGGTTAAAAGGAATTACAAGACAGGATATAGCTACCAAAATTCTGGTAAATTAATTTTTTCTTTATAGAAATCTAGTATGTTATTAAAGAACTATGTAAACATTCGATGGTTAAAGAATGTCGGGTGTTGGCCACAACATATTCAACCTTCAGTTTTTAGTTTTATATTTAGTAAGATTATTTTAGTATTTTACTAAGATACTTCACGCTATATTCGAAGTAAAAGTTGGGTGTTGGTCCTAGCAGTAACATTTTTTATTTTTTGAAGTGAAATTTCATATGAAACTCAAAAAGTGTAACAGCACAATATCAAGAAAAAACTTTTTTGTGAAAGTAGATTGTAAAAGCTAAATTCAACATGATTGAACAAAATTGATTAATAAACATTTTTTTTTAAAAAATATTGACATATATTTGCACATATCACACAAATTTCGAATAATAAAATAGGAGTTAAAACATTTTTATGGTAATAATGTGCACCAATTCTAAAAGGTCTGAAAACAAACAAAAAATTTTAACAGTTTTCACATATTACATTTTTTTAAAAAATTTACTCGACTAAAACTGTTAAAATTTCCAATAGTAGATGATTTGTGGGAGCCGTGGTGCATAAAAAAATCTCAGTTGGTTAATGATTTACATATTAGAAGTTTTCCCAAATTTAACCTCCGCACTGGTACAAGTTTTCTGTACAAAAAAGTTTGAAAATGAAAGTGGCTAGGAAAAATTTGGATCGGAAATTTTTATTTATTTATGTTTTCTTATAAAATGTTCGAGTCAACTTTGATCATGTTTCGAAAAATTTTATTTTGTACACGGAAACATTTTAATTCAAATAATATTTTTGGTTGGATTTCATGATTATGCCCCAGGATATTTTTCCTTATTATACACACCAACGGTTTTGCGCCACACTATTAGATTTTGTGATATGAGCAAAAATAAAAGAAGTTAAATGATTATCTTTAAGTACAGTGGCAACTTTTACAGGAATGCCCAACACTTTTTATTTTAACAAAGCAAGTACATTTCGATATGACCGGGGTCCCTATTTGGGTACTCGATACCGAATAATCGAACAATCGGTGAATTCGATATTCGATAAATCGGTATTTGTGATTTCGAGAACGTATAAAATGAAACCAAAGAACAATAACAAAATATACAGACTTTAAATGTCAAAATTCATCAAAATGTTTAATTTATATCTCAAATGTAACATATCTTTGACAATTTACCTGCGTCGCGCAAAATGTACTAACCTCTCTTTTGATTGCTTTCGCCTGTGTTTACCCAAAGTTGTTGAACTATTGTTGTCTAAAGAACTCAATGAAATTTTGAATATACGTAATAAGAGCGTGCTTGAAGAGAGTCTCTGCTGAAGGAGCTTCTATGTAAATAACATCAAGGGAATCATTATAGATTTTAACTGAGATTATACGTTACTATGGTTTATGACCCACGCATGAATATGAACTATTTACTATATAAAAAACATATTCAGAAGCATTTTCATGTTTTTCCAATGGATCCGTAATCATAAAATAGATTCTTAACAGATTTGACAAATCTATATATAAAAATGGTTAAAAATAAGATGAAAAAAGTTAAAACTAATGGTTTCATCCATATATCTCTATGTATAGTTCGTATTCATATATAGGAAATCAAAATAAACGGAATGAAAATGTATAAAGAAAAATTTCATCTTATTATTTTCCACATGTCAAAAACTAAAAAAAAACAAATCCTAATATGGAAAATGAGGAAAATGGAAAAACAAAAATTTTTCTTCGTTTTACGATAAATTAATGGCATAGTCATGTGCGATCCATTAACATTCTTATGTTGGTTTGTTATTTATTTTCGTTCATTTAATTCTTTGTATGGTGGTTTTCAGTATACTCGTACATCGGAAGAAAAGATTTCCCACCACCGTTTTATATATGTATATAACTTTTTCAGATTTTCGTTATTGATACAAATTTCTCTAAAAGCTTAATTTAAAATTGAATTCATCAAATTCAAAGTACAATTTTTTGTTTGTTATATAAATTCGTTGTTATATTCGTCGCCGCCATTTATTTACTTTTATAAATTTCAATTTGATGTTTTCTTAAGAAACGTATATACCACAAGAAAATAAATGAATGTTTGTGATAAATATTTTAAACAAATCAATGGAAAAGATAAAATTTTCCGGTTTCGTTCGGGTTGCCAAATTAATGAATGTCTTAAATCTCAAGATCAAATCAATCTAAATCTGTTTTACACCATATCTTGGTTGTACAAACATTTCGTTTGTAAAGAAAGAAACTGATGTTTTCTAGAAAATTATTATGAACGTTAAGTGAATACAACAAAATTCTGTTATTTTGATAATTCTGTGTGTCAAATCTTGAGACGAAAATATTATTGTATAAACAACCTTCAAACACACACACAAAATAAATGAAATTTTCTATTTATTTATATTTTCTGTTTATGATTAATCCATTATGAATTTTTGATGCATACTTGAGCTGATTTCATTTTCCTCTGGAAAATATTTTGGTAATTTCATTTGCCATTCCATCATCGTTTTGTTTTAGGGTATCATACGATGTATACTCGTGTGTCATTTTCAAAGTTGATTGATTTGAAAATATCTAATCATTTTTTAATTACCTTCATATCCTGGTATACACATATTTAGTACTTGAAAATTTTAATCACAGTCCCAGATGCATAATATTAAAGTAGATAAATCACACAAAGCATTTTATGTTTCAATGAAAATTCAAAGTTAATTTATAAACATGAATTTACCCTAAAGATGTAAAGTGGCTTTAGTTATATTTCTGTATCCGCTTTGTGCATACGAAACTATATATAGTAAAATTTCATAATAATGTTACATGTTCATAAAGTCTAAGCTGATCACAACAAACTTATAAAATATTACAAAATAGTACAGGAAGAAAAATATCTTATTTATATTTTGTAAAAAAAAAATCCTTTTGAAATGTTAATGCTGTGTTTAAATATATTTAAGGTATTTTATTTGTCTAATTTTGTCATTGTGTATGAAACCTTAAAATACAAAATACGGAAGCTTAAAACATGTATAATGCAAAATATAACTAATACGGGTTAATTATAAATAAAAATAGTATATTTGTATTTATTTCTAATTTTAAAATTTGGAAATTAATTCTAGAAATTTTTTAAAGAAACAAAATTTATTTATAAATTATGTTGTTTACATATCTAGAATTATTTGCCTAAAGCCTAACCTACCAACGTATGGCAACGGGTCGGTATGTTAATATATTAAACTTTATACAATGATTTAATAATTGCTTACTTTTAGTTTGTATATAGTCAGGTTTAGTGTATAAAAAGTTTGATGAAATTTGTACACTATCGTGTTTGTTTTGTATTTCACTATACGTTTCTCAAAAGTGGCCCTATTCAGGGTTTAACTGGGAATAGAGATTTAGAAAACATAATTTATGGCATTTTTGATTAAGTTGTATTTTTAGGTCTACAGATGGAATTAATTTTATATAAAAAATAAAAGGATTCTCCGAGCCAGACATAATGTTTCGAATGTCACAAAGGAGCTTAATGTCACCAAGAACTCCAAACCAATAACGACTAGACAAATACTTCTCCTTCCATGTGGTGGGATACCGATGAAGAAACATATTTAAAGTTTTTTTAAAGGTTTCTTAAACAACAAGATGTAAAATGCAGAATTTGTGGAAATACAGAAGCCACCAAAAATGACCAAAATTGAATACATTATTTGAATTTATCTCTGTTTTTTTCACACCATTCATTCACACAATCTTCAATCTTTGATGTGGCCACATCTAAATAAATTTTTATGAAAATCGTCTTAAACTTATAAGACCTTCCTTGGCCGGAAAAAGCGTTTGTTCTTTTGGGGCGGTATGTGATAGAGTGTGGCCAGCTCAGTATATTCCGATTTGAGTCAATGGCCAACTTCCAAAATTTCAGGTGCATAAATTAAAATTGATATCTCTAAAGAATTTTATAGATATGACGAAAAGAATTCCGTAGATATATGAGGTGAGCTCTCAGTGGTTTCTGTTGCACACTTGGGCTACTTATGGCCCATTGTGATACCATAGTATTCGATATCATTTAACTCCCTTTAAATCCATTTAATGCTATTATTATAGCGTAAAAGATCTCGTACATTACAGCGTTCGAGTTCAGAGAAGTTGTCCATAGTTTATTTGCCCAAGTAATCATGTCTCCTGCCAACTAGTGCAGAACATAAACATAGAGAGAGTCGCCTCTTCCTCCTTGCCACTGCAGCTTCTGCAGACGTCAGTCGCATCCACCAGACCAAGCCTTCTCGCATGATCTACGTAAAGGCAGTTTCCAGTAAGCATCCTTACAATTCTACCTAAATCATGCTTCCCTATAATGTAATTAAGATCTTATAGCTTGCTGTTTTCAGCACAGACATAGAACTTCCTGCACATTCGATTCCTGGTTCCAGTTGAAGAGTCTTACCGTACCTTGCTACTTAATCTGCCCTGCAATTTCCCTCAACGTCAGAATAGCCCGGAACCTAGACCAGCTGGATATTGAATAATTCACTCATCTCGTTAAGAGATGTGTGATAATCCAACGCCACTCTTGATGCCATAATCCAGTAAAACAATGGCAGGCGACTGTTCATATAGATCGACCAGCTCATGACCTCTTCAATCGCTATAACTTCTGTAATAACTTAAAAAATACGGCAGTTTTATATTAGTTCTTAATTTATTATTTAAAATATAATACACGAATTAATCTTTATTTTACTAATGATAGCGAACTTTGTACATACATAATATTATCATAATATCACTGAGAAAAATTGTATCTTAAAAATAAATATTTTGATCTTAACTTTAAAGGATTTACGCCTATCGATTTTGCGCAATACATTTGTTGATTTTAGCTTTAAGAATTCGAATACTATAATTTAATTTTTTTTTAAGTTTGTTTTAATGTTTTCCGGATTTTGAAACAAAGTTTTTATGTATTAATTCCGAGATTGTATTAGTATTTTCAGTAAAAAAATAATTAAAATTAAAGGATTTTTACCGTTTGTTTCAAATGATCTACAAAGCACATTGAACAATTTCTGAAATATTTTAAATAATATTAACCAATACATAGATACACAATTTTCAAAAGCTTGTTCTTGCCATGCTTTAATTTAAGGAATTTTTAAAGGGATTAAAATTTTGTTCTTCGAAAGTTTGGAGATATTACCCCATTGCCGCACACTTTTAAATTGACGGCCGTGCTCAGAAACACATTTTTTTTTTCAATTCTTTATGACTGCCATATGAAATTGAGCGTTATTTATATGTTTGAAAGTGAAAATTATCATATTTTCTCACAGCTTTTCAATGAAAACTCTCGACGGTTATAACCGTCATTTGCTCATTACAACATTTTTACTATTTCCAAAACAAATGACGGATATAGCATTTGCGTAAAAGTGGTAGGACGCGGCAATAGCCGTCATTTATGTCTGAAGGCGGAAATATATCGAATTGTTAAATATGAAAAATCAAAACAATAAAAAACGGTTAATATGTTATCTGGAATGTTACATCTTTTTTAGTTTCGACGTGTTACTGAATAATTAAAAAATACATGCATTAGTACACTTCGTACGAATGATGTTCCTTTTTTTATTAATTAAAATATGGAGGACGGCTATAGCCGTCATTTGCCTACATATCACCAAAAATATGACGGCTATAGCCGTCATTTGCGAGAACGGGTTGACTAACCATAATTAATAAAATGAAAAAATGTGTTTTTGGAATTATTTTATTTAAATATTGTTAATACTAAAATTAATGTTTTTTATAAAATCATATAAACAGAAATAATTATAATGATAATATATAATAAATTCATTAACATATATAAAATATATCTTAGTATCACAATAATTATAAAACTCCCCGACACATTATATAAAAAGAGTAGAGCGCAACATATTGTCAAAGCTTATTTAGTGATTTAGTTCTAATTACCTTTTGTCCCATACTTACATACGAATTAACTGGTACACTATCTATATTAAAGAAACTAATTAGATTTAAATCTGTTGAAGGTTCTCCAACTTCGTAACAAAGGAAGTGTGAGTCAAAAATAACATTAATAAAAATACATACCGTGAAATAGATATTTTCAACAATTATTATATCTCTCATCTCATAGATAATTTAAGAATCCATTTTAAGGAAAAAATATCCTACTTTAAATTTGGTTTTACGGAAAACTAGACCGTTTGTGTATTGTTTAATGTTTTCGAAATTAGTGAACAGATAAGAGTACTTGGTTGTTTTGACAACAAAATAATGTATCTGTTAACTCAAATTCATTTTGAAAAAATTCGTTTGACATAAAATTCAGGAAATTTCAAAGAAGCTTTTATTGACAACGTAAGAGGAATGTGGAAGCGTAATATTTCTTGCATATTGCTTATGATTTTGATGGTGTACTTCAAAACGGAAACACAAAAAAAAATTTAACGGACCAAATTTTCGAATAATTGTTTGATAATGAACGGGAATGATATTTCGGTTTCAGATTTTCGTTAAATAAATTTTCAAAAAGCGTACTAAGCTGCCTAATCAAAGTCTCCATTTTTTTAAATTATTAATATTATCGTTGTAGTGAGACTGAACACACATATCAATTAATTTAATAAAAATAAGTAGAAATTTGTAAACGTCGTCAGTGGAAGGTATGTCAGGAAGTACATTCCGTGAACTATTGATCCATTTGAGTTTAGCTATCAAATATATGCATTTAAATTAAAACTAGATAACATATATGACTGCAACAATGGATGTATTCACTTCCTGCATGTAATAAATACAATCTAATTTTATTTGTGTAAATATTATTATTATTGCTTGGGTGAATTAAGTATATCATATATTCTGATTGCATGTGGTTATTTTAATAAAATTTAGTAAAATAATATTAATATTCACTTCCTGCATGTAATTATCTGTTTTTATAAATTGCAATGTATGACTAAAGTGCATTATATTCCGTTAAATTTTGATCCATTTGAGTTTAGCTATCAAATAAATGCATTTTGTATGTAAATTATAACTAAAAAACATATATGACTGTGACAATGGAAGTATTCACTTCCTGCATGTAATAATTACAATCTAATTTTATTTGTGTAAATATTATTATTATTGCTTCAGTGAAATTTAATTATATTTCATAATCTGATTACATGTGGTTATTTTAATAAAATTTACTAAATGAATATTAATATTCACTTCCTGCATGTAATAATCTGTTTTTGTAATTTGCAATGTATGAGTAAAGTGCAATATATTTCAAGAACTATTGATTCAATTGAGTTTAGCTATCAAACAAACGCATTTTGTATTTAAATTAAAACTAGAAAACATATATGACTGTAACAATGGATGGATTCACTTCCTTCATATAATAGTTACAAACTAATTTTATTTGTGTAAATATTATTATTATTGCTTCAGTGAAATTTAAGTATATTGTATATTCTGATTGCATGCGGTTATTTAAATAAAATTTAGTAAATGAATATTAATATTCACTTCCTGAATGTAATAATCTGTTTTTATAATTTGCAATGTATGAGTAAAGTGCAGTATATGCCATGAACAATTGATCCATTTGAGTTTAGCTGTCAAATAAATGCAGTTTGTATTTAAATTAAAACTAGAAAACATATATGACTGTAACCATGGAGGGATTGACTTCCTGCTTGTAATAATTGTAATTTAATTTTATTTGTGTAAATATTATTATTATTATTGCTTGAGTGAAATTTAAGTATAAATATTTTCTGATTACATGTGGTAGTTTTAAAAAAATTTACTAAATGAATATTAATATTCACTTCCTGCATGTAATAGTCTGTTTTTATAATTTGCAATGTATGAGTAAAGTGCAGTATACTCCGTGAACTATTGATCCATTTGAGTTTAGCTATCAAATAAATACATTTCGTATGTAAATTATAACTAAAAAACATATAACTGTAACAATGGAAGTATTCACTTCCTGCATGTAATAATTACAATCTTATTTTATTTGTATAAATATTATTATTATTGCTTTAGTGAAATTTAAGTATATTATATGTTCTGATTACATGTGGTTATTTTAATTAAATTTACTAAATGAATATTAATATTCACTTACTGCATGTAATAATCTGTTTTTATAATTTGCAATGCATGAGTAAAGTGTAGCATATTACGTGAACTACTGATCCATTTGAGTTTAGCTATCAAACAAATGCATTTTGTATTTAAATTAAAACTAGAAAACATATATGACTGTAACAATGGATGGATTCACTTCCTGCTTGTAATAATTGTAATCTAATTTTATTTGTGTAAATATTATTATTATTGCTTCAGTGAAATTTAAGTATATTGTATATTCTGATTACATGTGGTAGTTTTAATAAAATATACTAAATGAATATTAATATTCACTTCCTGCATGTAATAATCTGTTTTTATAATTCGCAATATATGAGTAAAATGCAGCATATTCCGTGAACTATTGATCCATTTGAGTTTAGCTATCAAATAAATGCATTTTGTATTTAAATTAAAACTAGAAAACATATATGACTGTAACAATGGACAGATTCACTTCCTGCTTGTAATAATTGTAATCTAATTTTATTTGTGTAAATATTATTATGATTATTGCTTCAGTGAAATTTAATTATAAATTTATTCTGATTACAAGTGGTTATTTTAATAAAACTTACTAAATGAATATTAATATATTTTATTCTTTATTGCCTATAACTAGGTGATTTCTGGATTTGATTAATTTTACATGATTTAATATGTTTTTGGGGAACCAGTTTAACTTTGTGTATGGATAATTGCTCTATTTAGTTTATCGAAGTTTAGCTCATAATAATATAGTTTTATTGCAGGGAATCTACCATATATGGGTACTTAAATAATTATTAAATTTTTTTCAGGATGCTGATTGCTGATCTTTTATACCATAAAACCAAAAATAATTGTGCTTTCTTGTGTCTAACAATATACTGACTATTGACTCCTTAGGTGTCTGTAACCGGGTCAAGTCTATCATATCTAACAACCTTTCCTATCCCTCCATCTTCTTATATGTAAAAGGGGTGTACTGTAGGGCCGGCGTATCCGGGATCCCTGTTTAGTCTTGGCCGTACATTCTAACCAATCAATCAAATCAATCAATCATAAATAATACATAAATATCTTCAATGGTTTCCCTTTTCCGTCCCACAACAACTAATTTAGATTGTAATGTTCATTTTTTTTTATTTCTTCCAGTTTTGGGCTCAGTCCATTTAAATTTGTAATCAAAACGACAAAATCCTCCTGTGCGTCTGATATTGTCGGTTTTAATATCTGGCTGATCCTTCTATAGGCTGGATTTATTGCACGTAAAGGAAACACACAATAATGTCTCTGATATCTATATGAAATAAAACATATTCTTTATTTATCTATCATAAAATAATTATAAAACTATTAACTTACCTTCATCTTAATACGCTTTTTCGTATCATTGATGAAAGAGTAATAAATTATTATTATCTTTAATTTGTTGTTGAAAGATTTTCATTTGGCATATGTTAGAAAAGTCGTCAAATTTCTCCAATAATTTGTTAAAATTGTTAGGGTGTTCGATGTCAAAATTTATGCCAATCTGATATATCATGAAAACAAAATTTATTAGAAATTATGTTTATACTACTCACAGCCATATTTCTGATTATTTAACAAGAGTAAACTGACCACATGACTTGGACCACATGGTGGTTTTTATTTAAATTATTTGTTAGATATAATTTTGAACTATGTCAGTTGAACATTGTTGTTCCGATTTCCGAAATTGAATAAAATTCAAAAATAAGCTAATTTTTAATAAATTTAAATAATAAAATTACTAATTGATATTCCAAGTAGTGCTTGTATAACGGCCACTCTTCCAAAAATTCGGTATCATTGTTGTTTGATGATAATTTAAATGATGCTATTCGATCTAGTGAAGTTTCTCTCCATTTGTCACACAGTGTTCGAAGTTGTATTTCATTAATTGTTTGTTCTTCAAAGAGTCATCTATAAGAAAATATTTGAAATAATGATAAATATTCTGAAGGTATTCTTATTATGGTGTCTTATGTTAGAGTGATATTCCATTATGATACAACATTTTACGTATATATATCCGTGCTAATATATATCTGCAAATTGCATTGCTAAATGCTAGCCTATAGTTCTTGTCTGAAAGATTTACCCTATTCTATGACCTCTGTACTACAAGAAAGGATTATAGATATTACTAATCAAATCGATCGTTATCAGATAATTTCCTTTTAGATCCTTTCAGATTCGAACTCGGCACCTTCCGCTCCAAAGGCAGAGCATTAACCACTGTAAACTTAACTAATAATCCGAAAATATATTTACCAGAAGAGGAACTGTTGGGAGTGGATGATGCAGAAACTTTTTCTGTTGTTGATGTAGATGTTCGTTTAAGTTTCCGAAATTTGGTTCTAAAACAAGCATTACTGTAACGATCTTACAATTTTCCCGATGGTTTTTTTCTTTGGAAGGGAACATAATAATTCGTCTGCACATGTTAAATAAATGTAACAAAATAACGAAGTATATATTCAAAACCACAAAATTAGTGAAATCATACCGAATATTCTGTGATAAAAATGTCGGAGATGTCTTACGATAAAGTTTTAAAATCCGATTCAGTTAGTTTGTGATTTTTAACCATATAAAATGGTCTAGTATTGTATGTACCATGTCTATGTTTGTTATCAAGACATTTGTTTTTATCATAATGATTTATAACTTATTGTCTTTTGATCGTCGTTCTAAAAATTTGTAGTATATTAAAGGGCTCTCGAACACCGATTATTTTGAAGCATTGATACGCCTGGTACTAGACTAGGCAAAGAAAATTGATCGTTCATCCATTTTACAATTTTGCTGTTCAGTGATCTCGTCGCATTCGAAGCTGTTAATGGATTATTTTAAATAAAATATTTAGGTATTATTTACGCCCACATTACGAATATTTTTCTGCATAAAATTAGAACAAATATTTACCGTTTGAACACGCCACTTTCGTAATCCCGCTTTAAAAATGATTTTCTCGCCGTTTGGATAATTTTCAAAAAGTTCGTCGATACCAACCAAACCCATTACTTTCAATGTTTTTATGGTACATTCGTGCGTATGTGATAAGAAGGAGACAGTTTTTTGTGACACGCCCCAAGATGATAGTAAAATTCAGAATTCAGTGATTTTTGATAATTCTTCATTGGGAGTAATTAAAGTTATTGTGGAGAACAAATCATCGTTTTCATCCAATATATTGTCATTAGACACATTGACATTATCACACAAAATTTTATCAGTATCGGTAGAATTAGCATTATTATTTTCATTTAAATTATTGGTTGAACCTGTGTTAAAATATAAAAACAATTGAACCAAAGGATTTTATTCTTTACGCTGACAATTTCGAAAATATTGCTGTAAATATGAAACAAAGAATTTATTTGTATTGAAACAAATGGTAAATTCAATTCAGTTTTCGTTGAGTTAAACGATATTAATATAAAGGCTTTATTTCTTTGAAATAATATCCCAATTTTCTCTCAGTGGTATAATAACAATATTTACAATATACATACAAAATAAATAATAATATAAATAAGCAGGGGTATACCACACTGCAGGCTAGTACACGCTGCAGTAATCAGGTGGACGAAAAAACAAACTTACATGCATCGTGCTTGGATCCGTCGATAAAGAATTTAAGTGTCCCGGTCTCCCAATCTTCCCTTGAGGGGACAATCACATTAAAACGCTTGCCAAAGCACATCAGGGGCGTTACATAGTCCAAATTCAACAGGTCAGGCCTTACAGAATGGACTATAGTTGAGTGAATTTCGCTGGAAAACGCACACCAAAGTCGATGATAGCTTTGCAGCACAATTGACCGCCATTTGCTTACCGCTTATACCCAACGAGAGAAGGTACAGCACGACCTTTAAGGCACTACTCTGAGGCACTAGTAAGGGTCGTTTTCAGCAACCCACTAATGAGAAAAGAGGATGCCCACTGCACCTTCGCCATCACGTTCCTGTATGATAATTTCTCAAGAGCTGGCTACTAAACTCTTACACCATACAGCAAAACGGCCCTTACGTACACCAGCTCCGGTTTCAAGCCCCATTTTTTTCCAAAAACCGAAGAGTTGACTTCTGCTTGAATGCTTTCTGAACATCACTTGCAAAAATGAATACATATTCCAATAAATTGTTACTGTGTGTCTAACGGGATTGGAATCCGTCATTTTCTACGAGCTTCTGGAATCAGGACAAACTGTTACAGCTGAACGTTAACAGGCCCAATTGATCAAATTAAGTTATGCTCTGGAGGAAAATAGAGTATTTACGGACCAAGGAAGGTGGAAGGTGATATTGCTCCATGATAACGCTCATCCACATACAACAAAATAAACCCAGGAATTCATCTTCTCCGTAAACTGGGATGTTTATAGCATGCGGAACACTTGTGGATCATGATTATCACTGGTTCCATCCATTATCTGTCGATCAAAAAATTCGATAATAAATATAAATATATCGTCATTCTAAAAACTTGTTGTTGTTTTCAACACACGACTGATAGAAAATAGGCTATCTAGTAGCGACATTTAATTTCGATTGAAACTTGAAAATTTTAATACTTTTAAGTAGTAAAAAATATTTTAGTGTCTATTAAATCATCGTATTGGATTATTGCAATCAATGTTTGTTGTAATTGCGAAATAACGATAATGGACCAACCAAAGGAATCACACTTTTCATAAAAAACAAAACTAATATTTTACTAGTATACGTTTTTCTCTTATCACTCATATAGAAATGTTATATACTTTCTAAAAAAAGTTATTTTAGTTTAAGTTTGCATGTCCCATTAAATGGTGGTTGAACAAAATCGCAGTACAAAATAAACACATAAGACTAACCCACGCTGACTATTTTATTATAATCCTTGACGATTTACTAGTAAAATTTTAATTGGGTCGAAGAAAAGAGTCAATGGACAAGGAACAAGGGCAATTTTTGGTCCAACGTACATCTGGATTAATTACCCGAGAAATAGGTACCCGAAATCGTAGAAGAAAGACGGAGATTATAAATTTGCTGAAATTCAAAGTCAAAAGAAACTTACATAGTGAAAATTAATTATCTCTGGTAGATATTTGCGGGAAGTGAACAATTGCAGTTCACAAATCAAGTCTGCTGAAATTCGGAGTTTGAGATAACTCAACCTGAATGTAAGATGGCTTCAGCCGTTCTAATGGACCACAAAAATGTTTGCAAGAAACTTGTGTATAATTGCATTAGCGTAGTAATTTTTGTATAAAATTACATTTAATTTTATTTATAATAAATTTGCTTTATAAATATCTATCTAATTATGTTTTTAACTATAATATTTTTAATTTTTTTGTCACATGTATCAGAAGATCGAATATTCGTACTAATTCTTAACTGGTGAAAATATTTGTCAAATAGTCCAATTTAATTAAATTGAAGTAAAATGATTTATTCGGATTTCTGTCATTAAAGTATTATATTTCTTAATTTATGCATTTCATAAAACTTTAGAAATATACAGAAATGACAAATATATTCCTATTATTTTGATACTTAACGACGAGAAATTATATTTTATATGTTCGAGTATAATTACAAATTGATGACAAATTTAATGAAGTGAAAATTTATTTTGTGCAATCTAAATGCTACGTATACTCTATTATAGATTTTACTATTTAGTTACAGCATCACAGTACATTACTGACACATCTATGATATTCCCAAAAAAATATTTGATATTGTGAAAAATTTATTGTCCAATATTCTGGATGGCTAAACTCAACAGCATTTTTTTTTTTTTATTGTTCCTATTTTCTAGTATAATTCTATGAAAAACACTGTGTTGATATGCCAGTATATACATATAGTTCTTTCCTAGTATTTTTCTAGCTGGATATAGTGGAGATGAAAAATAGAATAGTACAATAAATTTTATTCAAACTGAACGAAGTTTTTTTTTATTCGTAACACAAATTCCAAAGTGGCAATAAATTTTTCAAAATTTATTTCAGCATAAATACTTGAACAAAATAAATTTCAGATTTTATTTTTATAGTTTTTACAACAATTTTATTTTATATAAATTCTGTATACATTTTTTAAATAAATAAATATTTTCATTTTATTTAACTTCAACAAGAAAAGTTTTAAAGATAAAAAAAATTGCAAATAATTGTTGAACAAATAAATCAATAAATATGTCTCGCAATTCTCTACTCTTGTTGACACTGCTCACTTAAATAAATAATGTAAAGTCGTAGTTTTATTTATTTTTTAATCCTTGGGTGTTAGCTGCAAGTAGCTAGAATTTTTAACTGGAGCTTCTGGGTCTTTGTTAAGTACAATACTTCCCCTATAAATAGTGATAAATGTTAACCTAATAAGTATTGGAGTTGATATAATTATTAATTGGTCATTACATTGGGTCATTAAGGACACTTTTTTGATTAGAATATTTTCAATAAAATACGTAAATTGTAAATTCTGTTTTACATTGAGAACTAAGTTTTTGAGTTTAGGAAAATTAAAAGTGAACCGTCGTGCCACCCATTCAACCAATGAAAATTACGACAAGTAAATTTCTGGTAGGAACGATTGATACAAATACCTAACACACTGCGACTCAACTTAATTTGATAAACAACGTATAATAACATAGTATGTGGTAACCCTCATTACTCTGTAGAATGGGAGGAGTAAATCTCCACAATTTTATATAATGGTTGATTGCAATTTGATGTACAAAATGACATATCTTAAGCAATAAGGCCCAAATTATTTGTTAAAGAGAACCGATATTTTAACCCTAATTAGCATAGGTCATTTGACTTACGTAAAAACATGTGATGAGTCTCTCGGACTCAAATGCATTTTAGAGGAAAACTCAAGGAAGTTTGTTATTATTTATACAATTCAACAACAAAAATAATATTTCATAAAAACTAAGGCTAGCTAAGAAATTAATTATTTATTGCCGCAGTCCTTACAAACATTCACTTTTCTGATTGTTCATTACAAACATTTTTTTGGCAGATGTTACAAAGCTGGCGGTCCAATCTTAAAAGGGCTGAATTATACATATAGCACCTACGCTTTATGATACTATTATATGTTTGTTCAGCTTCACCCGGTTGCTGCTCTGAAGTACAAGATGAACTGATTTGTCTCATTAACCTCTTTGTAATGGCAGATAGACGAGCAGTACTACACTTTTGGATGTTGGACATAACCAATTCCTGAATAAGGCTTTGTTAAACAATTTGCGTCGAATATTTTTCCTGTTAGAATTCTCTCTCTCTCGTTCTCTCTCTCTCTCTCTCTCTCTCTCTCTCTCTCTGGCACTGTATCCCATAAAGAGATTTGGTCGCCTCATATATGAGGTTTCATAATCTAATTTTTTTTTCGGATAATGAGTTCACCAGCCGTGAAATTTTTCCTTGTCACCACCGGGAATCGAACCCAAAACCTACGGTCGCTGGAGCAAGCATGATTTTCAAATTTTTTCGATATACAAAAATATTTGATTCTGCTAAACGTTAAGGATTAGGTAAAACATTTTGGGAAAACAAATTTTAATTGGAAATACACAGTGAGTCTGTATAAGACTCATCTCATGCTTTGGTGTTTGTCTTTCTAAAATTGTTCAGTTAAGCCTATATTTATAAAAACATTTAAAAATATGATTATGTCCTCTAAATCTTAAATATTTGATCTTAGAATACGTACCGCATAATTCATATAAAATTTTTTTAAATGCTTTTTAGCAGCTAAATTTAAAATGAGTCTTCGAGACTCAACCCATACTGATTTAAATGGGTCAGATAAATTTATTGTTCGTAGAACTATAGGTGAAACTCATCAGAAACTTCAATATATATAGAATTTTGTCATGGTTTGGCCTACAAATTTAAAATACAAGTATTTACACACTGCAGCTAACTATCTTTATATTAAGTGAATAATTGATGACCTTTCTAGGAATAAAATTATTTATTTATTAATCAGACACCATTTCAGATTTTGCGTGTCATTTTTACTCTTTCCTAATTATAAGATGATTTTGCATTTTTTTATATTTCACAGCAATCAGATACATGATTTTTTAATTTATTATTGTTTTTGGAAGGTATATAACGGGTTTTCTATACTTGCATATTTTTCCAGATATTTTTAAGTAAATCTTATTTCTGAATAAAAATTTAAATTTGGAATAATTTTCCTTTATACTATCGTAACTAAAATACAAAAAAGAATAATTTCAGTATGTTATTTTTATGTTGCTTCTATAAGGCATTATTATCTTAACCGGTCTCGAGGATTTAAATTTCGAAGTATGCGGCATTTCACAAATTTAAATGTGGCTTGGGGTTATTTGGTCCGAATTGACAGAGAGAAGGGATTCTATGTACCAGTAATTCGAGTTTTTTGCTTGATGTTGTATTTTTGACAACAACAACTATTATTGAAAAACTATTGCAATCAAAACAACAGTATGCAATGATATGCTTAATTATCGAAATTCACAAAATAATTTTAGTTATTTTGCCTAACACTTAAGATTCTTTAGAATTTACTACCGGAAAAATACATATAGTTGTTGGTTTTTTTATTGTTATAAAACAACATTTTACCACCATTTCCTTAAAATCTCTGGCTTTAATAATAATTTGAATTTCTTTTACCAAAGTCGTGTGATAAAAAAGAATTTTCAAGCGAATCGCTAATATTTTAAATCTAAATAATAGCTTGTAGTGGTTAAAATAAACCATCTATGATGAATGCACTTTAAATTTTACCACATTAAGACCAGTCAAACGAAATATTTTGAAATTATTGAATTACGATGGAGAGAAGGCCGAAGATTATATTAGGTACAACGACACATCACTCTTGCCGTAGGAAATTATTTTTCAAATAGAAATTTACTAGCGTTATGGAACCGACAAAATAATGACCAATATCATCCGCGAGTATGAACACGCAAAATTTACGAAGCCCAAAATTTACAAAATCTTAGTTGTCTTCCCGTTTCAACAAGCATGGCAAAAAATAATCCGATGAACGAATGGACACACTACGTCGCCAATTCTACAGATACAATACTCGGCTACCCAAATTAAGAAAAGTTGATTTAAGAAAAGCGTTTTTTTCTGAATTTAAATAAGTGTTTTTAATTCATTTTAAAAATGAATTAAAATCAGAGTTGAAAAAGAAATAAAAAAGTTCGATAAAATGAATTTAAAAAGGCATTTCTTAATTCAGTTTTAAAATGAATTAATATAAGTGTTTATAAAATGAAATAATATAAGCCTCTTTATAAAATGAAAAAAATGTTATTTTCTATTCATGAAAATTTTTTGGAATTTGAAATTGGCACGTAAAAATTTGGCAATGCAAAATAAGGCGTAATTTTACTCTACGTATACTTCGGAAAAATCAGGTAAGGAATATCAATTTTAAAAATTTTTTAATGCAGGATTGTTTACTTATTTTTTGATTTTCCGGAAAAATTTTTACTTTTTTTATTTTTTCAAGATTATTTTATATTTTTATTATTGCTTCGTGAACCTTGCAGACACAGATCAAAAAGTTTCTCTCGCTTTTATCGCTTCTTCTGATAGTACCACAAATGTTAAAAGAATTAACTTTCGTATATATAAATTTTTTTTTAATGTAATTTTACTTCGTTTATACCTTAGAGGATGGGGGCTGGCCCCCAAAACCCCGCTTTTCCACAATTTATTTGCACAATTCTTTAAGTGTCAAACTAAATAAAAAAAAAATTGAAAACATTTCAAAATTCTATTAGAAAAATTGAAAAATTTTCCCGGAAAAATTATTTGTACTGTTGAATAGTGTTAAGATACAATTATAAGATCCAAATTTTTATAAAGATTACACATTTCTACGTATTTTGAATAGAATAATACGCAATTTTTTTTAGTAAAAATTTTCCCGAAAAATGGGACAATTTTCCGGAAAAATTTTCCCCCTCCTAAAATCTGTTGATGCTGAACTGAATGATGAACTGACTCATGCATTTAAAAATTTTGAAAATTTATACTCCTTACCTGATCTTCCCGATGTATACGTAAAGTAAACTTTAGCCCAAAATAATGCACATTTCTGAATATTGGTTAAAAGTCGAATTAAGATTTTTTAATTTATAAAATGAAATAAAATGTGCCTTTTATTTTGAAAATAAATTAAGGTAGGTGTTTTAAAAATGAAATAGTGTAAGCCTTTGTTAATTCATTTTTGAGTTTTCTCATTTTTCTAAATCGCTTTTTTTAATTCATAATTTTAAGTTATAAATATGAATTAAAATAAGTAGCAAATGTTCATACAAAAATCAGCTTTTTTAATTAAATACCCCGTTGACTTAATATGTGCACTTCTTAATTCATTTTCAAAATATTTTAAGAAAAGTAAAAAAACTGAAATAAAATATATTTTTTAAAGTTATTTAGGAAATGATTTTAGAAAAGTATTCAAAAAATATGTAATTAAATTTTTCCCGGAAAATTTTGAAATTTTTAAATTTTTTTTTTACTTAGTTTAAAATTATAAATAAGTCATTTTGAAAATGAAATAAAATGTGTATTTAAAATCGAAATAAAATGTAAAAAGACGGAAAAGGATCGGTCCGAACTCTATAATCATTTTTGTTGCCTGATTTGCGTATTTCAAATATCACAAACACATCCACCCACACCCACCTAACCCCATCATGACCTAGCCCAACCGACCACAATCCACCATAACTCAACCGACTCCAATCAACAGCAAACGACACACCTAAACATTATTACTTCCCCCACCCATTATCCAATTCAAACCCCAAAACTCATCTCACCTGCACCATCCTATAACGCACCACCCATATCATCATCCTTGTATACCTAAATACCCACTCCTACACACACCACCCACACAAACCCTCATCCAACCAATCCCAAATTCCCACACCAAACCCAAAACACCTCATCCCACCCTCCTTCACCTCCCATACCACCACTACTACCACCCCCATAACCACATCACCCACACAAACCCACATTACACACGAAAAATATTTTAAATCCAGATTCACATGCTATGATACCAAAATAGTATAGAAAATAATTTTTTTTTTATAAATATTTAAGGAGGGGGGTTAACAAAACCCTACATATCTCCGAACTCTACACACAGAAATGTCCAAATCAATACGGATCATTCCCATAAATTGTTTGAATTTTCAGTGAAGAAATTAAGTTGATATCTTCATCCTTTCTCAAGTTATGTTAGGCTTTAATTTTCATATTACAGTAAAAGCCCGATTATCCGGCATTCAATAACCTGGAACATTAGTTAACCGGAATTTAGTTTTTTTTGCTTTTTTCCCTTTCATACCCATTTTTTAATTCATTTTCAAATTTGCAATTATTTTTTGCACATTTTCTTTAATGCAAGAATTAGTTACAAATTTTGCATAGGTTTAATTTTCATATTACAGTAAAAGCCAGATTATCCGGCATCCAATTAACAGGAACACTCAGTTAACTTCAATTTTAATTTTGGGGAAGTTTTTTTTTTGTTTTTTGCTCTTTCATATGCATTGCTTTCATATGCAACTGATTTTCAAATTTCCAATTGTTTTTTGCATGTTTTCATTAATGAACGCATTAGTTAAAAATTTAAAAAGGCTTTAATTTTCATATTACAGTAAAAGCCCGATTAACCGGAACTCTAATCGGAATTTTAATTTTTAGGATTTTTTTTTTGCTTTTTTCTCTTTCACAAGAGAAATTATTTTTTTTATTATTCGGGGATTCACAGAAAATACACTTTACTTTCCTTTTTTTCTGTTTTGTGCATTATTCTATTTGAATTGAATGTATAAAGGCGTATTACAGTTAGGTTAGTGAAATATTGAATATATTCTTAAATTTTGGGTATGGGTGTCCGTACTCATATACATAATATGTATGTATTTATTATTTGCAAAAAATTCAATGAACTGATGTAAAAAAAAATGTTTTCTGGTACATAATTTGAAAATCAATAAACGAGAATTATAAAAAATAATAAAACCAAGCGAAATTCTTGTAAAATTTCTAGTTTTAATGAAACATTCAATTATCCGGAATGCTCTCATCTCCAAGCATTCCGGATTACAGAGCTTTTAGTAAAGTATATTTTCTGTAAATTCCCGAATAATAAAAAAAAAAACTTCCCTTGTGAAAGAGAATTTTCCCTTGCAAAGAAGATTCCTAAAAATTAAAATTCCGGTGAATTGAGTGTTCCAGATAATTGGATGCCAGATAATCGGGCTTTTATTGTAATATTAAAAATTTTCAACTAATGCTTTCATTGTTGAAAATGTGCAAAAAACAATTGCACATTTGAAAATGAATTAAAAATGCATACGAATAACAAAAGCAAAAAAATTCCTAAAAATTAAAACTCCAGTTATAACTGAGTGTTCTGATTTATTGTATGCCGGATAATCGGGCTTTTACTGTAAAAGCCACTCAAAATTTTCAACTAATCCTTTCATTAAGAAAAATGTGGAAAAAATTGCACATTTGAAAATGAATTAAAAAATGCATATGAAAGACAAAACAAAGAACTTTTTAGTAAACTTTAGCCTAATAATCTTCTATTCATTTTGAAAATGAATTAAGAAAAGTGGGCAAAACACGAAATAAAATAAACGTATTTTAAATTAATTTGAAAATAAATTAAGATAAATTTTCTAAAAAATGAAATAAAATGTGCATTTTTTAATTCATTTTGAATTGAGTTTTTTTGTTGTAATTACTTTTTTAAATTCAGGAAATTTGTTCAAAATACGAATTAAAATAAGTGATTTTCATAAAAATACCACTTTTTTTTAATTCAATTTTCTTAATTCAACTTTTCTTAATTCGGGTAGCCACAATACCCGTCGAAAAACGCATAGCAAGACTAGAATCGATTATTTGAATTATAAAATTTTAACATTTAGACCCGCACACTGAATTTATTATATGATTTTTGGATTAAAATAAATTGTATTGGCCACAGTTGGATAGGCATTGAAAAGGCACTATTATGAAACGATACATTATTATTTTTGCATTACAGCAATAATACATATTATGCTCCTGTTTGTAGTACTCGTAGTATTTGGCAAACATGCTTGCAAACAAAATGTTAACTATATAGCTGTGTTATAAGGCACATAATGCCCTTTATTGTTTTCCATATGTTTTGAACAACTTTGTTTATTAACTTGAAGAAGCTCAGAATTTCTTAAAATTCTGCTTGGTGCTTCTATTTCGATAGACGAAGTAACGTCCGTGAATCGATTCACCTTACTAGATGTTTCCAATAAATGAACACTAAAAAGCTACCTTCTGTTGTCCCGGGTTGTGATATTGTGGATTCTACATTCAGTGAGGTATGGCTGCATTTTTTGTCAGTTCTTTCTAGCTCAAATTTTGTACTGACTGATGGAGTCAAAGACTTTAGCAAAGTCTGTGTTTATCAAATTAACTTGCTTGCGATTTTCTATTTCTATTATTGTGATGCTGGTGAATACTGTTAAGTTGATTGCAATTAATCTTTTTGGCGCTATGGCACGAAACACCATTCCGTGTTCTATTTTTGAATATTGGTGTCACTCGTGACATTTTCCACTTCTGCGGAAAAATTCTTTAATACAGTGTTTGATGGAAATGAAGGCTTACAGGAATTACCAAATATTTCATTAATTTAATAAAAAGGCTGGTATACTTTCCGGGCATCATTCTTCGTTAAACGTTTCTAGAGCGAGCTGTATATCTTCCTCTGTAAATTGCGGATTTTTTATGAACACACGATAATCACTGTATAATGATTGAAAAAATTAGGTGAACATGTTTGATATGACTTGTGATTCACAAGATGTTTGCCTTTCAAATGTCATATGTTCAGATGACAAGTTGGATAGATATATCTATTCACTAGGACTTAATTAGTGAATCGCTCTCAGGGATGGCAACTATACACCACATATAGGGATAGAAATATTTTAGAGCTGCGGATCTATTTATTTAAGGGCGTCTCACGTACTATGTAAACCGGAATCAAAATCTTTAGCTCAAAATTGTAAAATTGTGAAGCTTTTGAAGTTTTAATTTTTATTATAACCTAGTTCGCTCTTCATATAAATTTGTGACATCGACTTGAAAAGGTAATATAAAAAATTGGACGGGTGAATATGTTGTAGCCGACACCCATTTTTTTACAATTAACGTAAACGTAAATTTAGAATACACAACATTTTATTTCTAAAGCAAAATATTAAACTTATCGGACTTTTGGTAAAATTGTCTTGTTATTATTTATTATCCCAAATAGTGTATCACTGCTTAAATTACAAATAAGGTAATATGTTGATCCTTGAGTTGAAAATTGTATCTTTTTTTATTATATTATCTTGAAATTTATTTGAATCTGTTAAATCTTTGTGGGTTGTAATAAATGCTAAAGTTTTCAACAATATTGTAAAAATTGTATCGCTCCCAAGGATGTTGTTACAGTGTTACTTCCTGCACACAGATTTCGATCAAATTTCGCAAACGTTTAACTATGCAATTTTTTATTGAATAGGCAAGCCGATGGAATTTAAAAATGATCTTAACAAATTTTTTTATTAATTTAATTTTCAATCTTCATATTTTAATCAGATTTATCAATAATGTTATATATATCCTTTCAAAATATTTGCAAAAAGCTCTGACAATTATGATGAACTGTTCTCGGTCAAAAATTACTTACTCTCTGAATGTGTTTAACTATTTTAAGTTTAAGTGTCGGTATTAATGTACAGTTCCGGAATTTTTATTGAAACTCAGTTTTTGTCAAAATTTGTCATTTCTAACAAGAAGCAACGATGGGAGCTCCCACTTCTAATAAACTGAATTCCGTCAAAAATCACTATTATCTTCTAACTTACATATGTGAAAGGCTTAAGTATAAAGTTTATTCTTTATCATTCAATAAGTGTAGGTTGTAGACAAGACACAAAGTAATTGGCCAGTATAGCGAAAAAAAATTATGCAATGAATCGCTTCTCTTTACTAATCACTAGAAATTTACAATCTGAATTTTTTAATTGACCTAAAAGCGGGCCATCTGGTGCTACACGTTACACGATTAGAATCGTCAACATTTTTGAATTTTTAATCTAACCATCTATAAGTTTTATGAGCTGCCATCAATGGCATCAAACTGTATACCTAAGACACCAAATTGCTCCAGGTTAATATCGGTAATAAACACCCATTCATATTTTAGATGTAGAATATGTCAACCGTCCGATCATTGGTGCTATTCTCGTTTTTACATTTTTACTTTCATTTTATCTAAATCTGAAACGACTGGGTAATTCAGCGACACAGCTGTCGATCAATGATAAAACGGTTAGAGTCGATAAATAACCGGATCCGCTCGAAACGCGATATTTTAAAATGCGATATTTCAAAACGAGATATGACAAAACGAGATATGGTACAAAACGCGATATTTCAAAATGCGATATTTCACAACGCGATATGGTACAAAATGTGATATGGTACAAAACGTGATATTTCAAAATGCGATATCTCAAAACGCGATACAGTACAAAACGCGATATGGTACAAAACGCGATATTTCAAAATGCGATATTTCAAAACGCGATATGGTACAAAACGCGATACGATACAAAACGCGATATTTCAAAACGCGATATTTCAAAATGCGATATGGTATAGAATATGCGTTGCGAAGCGGCGGGAGCGCAGCGGCGCACCTTATACCGATCCTACATGCTATCGTTCCTATCGATTTTTAATTTCTATAAACTAAAATTAAATTTCCCCTTCACCCGCCTGATATAACCCGATCCTAAACTCCCGTTTTGTACCATATCCCGTTTTGTACCATATCGCGTTTTGAAATATCGCATTTTGAAATATTGCGTTTTGTACCATATCGCGTTTTGTACCGTATCGCGTTTTGAAAAATCGCGTTTTGAAATATCGCATTTTGATAATTCGCGTTTTAAAATATCGCGTTTCAAATGGGACCCATAAATAACCCCAATAAATTACTCGACCAACGGAGATTTTAGTAGCCGAACCAAGGTATAATTTAGTCGTCATATATTCCGTGCTCACACCGTAATGACAAATTATTTACTTATATCCCGATCAAGAAAAATGAATTCGATTTGCCACAAAGCAGTATATACAGAATTTTAATACATAGTGAAACTAGTGATTTGCAGCCCATCCGCGTTTTCCATCGTAAGCCCGCTATATATGGTAATAAAGAAATATCAAAGAAGGCCGTGGAAACAGGTCACAGTACCGAAATGCTACCCGATCACGATCAGTCAAAACTTCCGCTTGCATTTGAATGGATTCGTGATCGTCTTCAAAATAGGCCCATTTTCGGACTCTTTGAAATTACACGCATGTTATTTTATCTCAGAAATGACGCGCACGCAGTTTAACGTTTTATGAACGACCTCACGCGGGATCTTCTTTTTGAATTCCCGTGTTTCAACGACATCATACTCGTGAGATCAAGAAAATTATGAACAGCACAAACTACAATTGACACAAATCTTCTAATGCTTTGAAATTGTTAATGTATCCTAATGCATTTTTTGGCTGATCTCTCTCGAATTCGTTAACCAGAATATCACTATAACAAATTAAACGAATTTAGCAGTTTATCGGTTTGGTAAACTGCTACTTTAAATTTATTCTGAAACTCATTGAAGTGCTCTCCTCACCTCAAAGAAGCCCAAGACGCCTAAACATTTATCATGGTCCAACGCGTTTTTAACATCAGCAATTCAAAGCATTTTTAAAACTTAATACTGAATTTGCCCCTGAGCTGACACTTGGAAGACTTCTCAACTCTATAAGATCGAAACTTTATAATTTAGTCTAAAACTAAACGAAATTCAAAACCGACATGAAACTTGCAGTAAATCAGTTAGATTAACAGGGGTATCGTACGAATATGATGTCACACACGACCGTCAACGCAACCGCACAAACGAACGAACAAACGACAATCGAATAAGGCGACGTATTTTTTGTGCAGTTTCGTGATTTAAACCCAAACAATTATTACTAAAAACAACATCTATATTGTGATAAAACAACATTTCTCTACAATAAGTTAAAATCTCAGATTTAAATTTTTATCTCGTAATTTACCGTAAATCGTCTTAATGTCAGGTGTGAATAACTATTTATTACTATTGCTAAAACTATTTAAAAGACTGAAGTTTTAATAATTTATTAATCTCAGGTTTTGAACTGGATTTTTTACTTGCTCAAAAAATCACATTGGCTTATTGAATTAATCACTTTTAATTCTAATAACGATAAAATTGCAAAACAAATAAAAATCAAATTTTTATATTTTTTTAATTTGTTTGTTGTTTTAAATATGAATATTTAATTAGATTTTGAATGATATTTTTAGGTCGGAAAAATACGGGGGGCTGTACAATTCTCCTTCATTATACTAATTGAATTCGTATTTTGTATATTTTTTTTTTTTTATAAAAATTTATTATTGGAAGACATTAAAATAATTATGCTTTTTATAATTAAAATGAATTCATTTAAATTAATTTATTTGTGTTATCATTATTTTGGAATTTCTTTATTATTCAATTTCGTATCAATTAAATGTCTATTGTCTTGTAATATTATTTTTGTTTTGGTTGATATGCGGCGAATCGAGTACAAAAAATAAAAATGATTAATAGTATGAGAAATGGGATGTGGGTGGATATATTCGACAAGATACACAAGATAAATTAGGATAATTTAATTAATGAACTGTACTTATACTATATGGAATAACATGACGATGTTTATGTATACAACATAATTTACAATTAAACAGCATGCAGCATTTTTGGAAAAACTAGCATGTTCAAAAACGTATACAAATTTATTTTGAAATTGTATCTAATTTTAGTTTTGTATATGCTATTTTAACTACTTTGGTTGAAAAATAGAAATGAATGAACATAAAAATAACACGTGGAAGAATCGAACCCGGGACCCCCAAATAACAGAGAAAACACTCTACTACCTAAGGCATCGAATTTTGTTTGTGTAATTTTTGTGATATATATTAAGGGTAAAACTTAATTGGATAAACACTTCTTGTTTGTTATTATTTTACAAAATTTTGCTAATTGAACATTACTATACACTTCCTGCATGTAAAATTTATTTATTAAGAAGCACGTGCATCACGACAAAGTGTAGTTGTTCATTTTGAAATTTGGTATCAATCAAGTAAATGCATTTTATTTCTTAGTTTTGACATATAATAATTTATTTTTTTTACAAACCAGTAAGTACTTAATAAACACATTTTTATTAATCACTTGTTTTTTGTTCCGCAGAATATTTTGAATGTCTTTCAAAAAGTTTAAAAAATCACTCGATCGATTTCGACTTGTTAGGTCATCATCAGGAGTATCTACTCTTTTTACCAACAAACGACGATAAATTACGGCGAGGGTGGCCAAATCTGCCAACTTAATACTTTTAACGCTATTTGCCGTAGGCACTTGGCGAAACACACTTATACTTAATAAACACATTTTTATTAATCACTTGTTTTTTGTTCCGCAGAATATTTTGAATGTCTTTCAAAAAGTTTAAAAAATCACTCGATCGATTTCGACTTGTTAGGTCATCATCAGGAGTATCTACTACTCCTGATGATGACCTAACAAGTCGAAATCGATCGAGTGATTTTTTAAACTTTTTGAAAGACATTCAAAATATTCTGCGGAACAAAAAACAAGTGATTAATAAAAATGTGTTTATTAAGTATAAGTGTGTTTCGCCAAGTGCCTACGGCAAATAGCGTTAAAAGTAAACCAGTAAGTAATAAGATTACACACAATGAGTATCATAATAAAGTTCAAAATTGATACATTAAAAATTCGGTAACAATACAATATATTTTGATTTAAATAGATGTTATTTTACATTCAAAAGATAAAACATTTAGTGATTCACTTCCTGCTTGTAATAATTGTAGTCTAATTTTGTTTGTTTAATTTTTGTGATATATTTTTAGGGTTAAACTCTATTAGATAAACATTTCTTGTTTGTTATTAATTTACAAAATTTTGCTAATTGAATATTATGATACACTTCCTAAAAACAAATCTTGTAAAATTTATTTAATAAGAAGCACGTGCAGCACGACAAAGTGTAGTTGTTCCTTTTGAAATTTGGTATAAAGTAAATGCATTTTATTTCTTAATTTTGACTCTTGTACATACAATAGAGTAAGAATTAAATTATTCCCTTCCTGCTTGTAATAAACGCAATCTAATTTTAGTTCTGTAAATATTGTAATAAATACATGAGTAAAACATAATTAATTACGAGTTTTTGAGAATGGCTATTTTACAAAGTTTTATTATATGAACGTTAATATTATTTTCGTGAATATAATAATTCATTTGTATTATAAACAAGAAGTCATAAAATTATAAACAATGTGCATCATATTAAAGTTCAAAATTCGATATCAATACAATACGTTTTGATTTTAATAAATGTTTGTTACATTCATGAGACAAAAATTAATTGATTCACTTCCTGCTTGTACCTTCCTTGTAGTGTTGTGCAATTTTGATTGTTTAATTCTTGTGAAAAATATTTTGCGTAAAACTCTATTGGATAAACACTTCTTGTTTGTTATTATTTTACAAAATTTGGCCAATTGACCATTGTAAAATTTATTTAATAAGACTCACGTGCAGCACGTCAAAGTGTAGTTGAATAATTTGAAATTAGGTATCAAGTATACCGTTTTGTTTCTTAAATTGAACTGTTAGATAAAAAAATTAAGTGATTCACTTCCTGCTTGTAATAAGTGTAGTCAAATTTTTTTTGTTTAATTTTTGTGATAAATATTTAGGGTAAAACTCTATAGGATAGCCACTTCTTGTTTGTTATTATTTTACAAAATTGATAATAGAATTCAACCTTATCAACGAAATTATTTGCGTTATTTTGATCCAATCCCCGTTTTAATATATGATCTAGTTATTATTTTGGAACGGATGTCAATATAGCTTATTTCAAAATAAAAATAACGTTCATAAGTCATAATAGCTTATTTCACTAAATGTTTACCTTATAGAAAAAATTGCAAAGAGGAAATAGCTTAATTGTTTAAAAGTGTTTTTGTATTTAGTGTGAGTGTAAAAATTTATTTTTGAATAACAGCTTATTTAAAAATAATATATTTTGCCAGAACAGAAATGTGTAATATATTTTCTTTAAAGATAAAGGAAAAATATCTTAATTCTAAATAAGCGATTTTGCAAAAATTAAATTAATTCAATTTGATAACTTAAGTTAAAGTGTTGTAAAAAAAATTAAAACGAACAAGGTAAACTATCTTATGTACAATTAAAATATTTTGCCAAGTAGGCTGACTAAAAAAAAACGTTTCTTAACAGTTGAAAAGCCATAATGCTTAAAGCAATTAAATGTTTTTCTTGATTTTTTTCTAAAATTATTTGTACTTAAGATAAATTGCAGAAACTAATTCATAACTATTAAATATTACGGAATTAAAAAATATCTGAAAAAAAAGTTTAATTTACTTTAAAAATAAAATAACTCCATGCTTATGAGGCGTGGGCAGAAATTGGTTGATATGGCATTATCCAAAGCATCAACAAGCAAAATTAATTCAACGATAATAGTACGAGCAAATGTTCAAGACATGGATACTAAAAATAATTCCTCAACACAAAAAGGTAAGCAATTTAACTATATTTCATAATACATTTTCTCTCTCTCTCTCTGGCACTATATCCCATCAAGGGATTTGGCCGCCTCAAATGAGGTTTCATAATCATATTTTCATTTCGGATAATGAGTGATTAATTCATTGATCCTAAACCAGCCGTGAAAATTTTTCCTTGTCACCACCGGGAATCGAACCCGGGACCTCCGGTCGCTGGAGCAAGCATGCTGACCACTTTGCCACCGGGGCAATACATGTATCAGTTTAATTTATTAGTCCTTTAATGTTACAGAAAACGATACTCACGATGAAACAACTACTACCTATGTTCATTCCTTGTATTCGGAAAATAACTGAAACCACTGTGAACCATTAAAGAAACATAGAAAACGGCCATGGTGACGAACATGAATATGGTATTCAGTGTGAAATTGATTTTGATGATAGCGATGCGGATCCAAATTACCTACCTAGTAATGAATGTAGTGAAATAAATCATGGCGTGGGGAGCGACTCTCTCGAAGATATGGCTACAGCTCTAGAAAACAACCTAGAGAGTTTTGATATAGGAAACAGAGAGAGCAGAAAACGAAAGCGAAATTGTGGGGAGGCATATTCAACGAGAACTAAAAAATATTTAAGAGCTCGAGAAGTAATTAAACTCCAACCTTGTAAAAGAAAATGCAATTCTAAAGTTCCTTATGAAGACCAGCTTGCTTTATTTAATCAATATTGGGGCTTGCAAAATTATAATTTACGGCAAGCGTTTATGACTGGAATGATTGTTATTGAACAGAAGAAAACAGAACGCAAATGTAAATCATCAACTGCCCCACGGAATCGTGTTTATATGTAGTTACTCATATTTTTTGGAGATTCGTGGAAATCGAATTCAAGTTTGTCAAAAGTGTTTTCGTTGGAGAGTATGTGAATCGGAGCAGTTCCTTAAAACTGTGATAAAAAAAAAAAATAGAATCGCTAGGAACAATAGTTGAAAAAGACAAACGAGGCAGCCATACTCCAGGAAATAAAATTACTAATGGAAAACTTATGGAAGTAATAGAATTTATCAACAGTTTTTCAAGGTATGAAAGCAATTATTCAAGAAGGCACACTCAAAAACTATACTTACAATCAGATTTAAATATTTCTTTATTATATTGAATGTACTGCGAAAAAATTTAACAACCGGTTTCACTTTCAAAGTTTACAAAAGTGTTTAAATCACTTAACATTAAACACCCAAAATTAGACAAATGTCATAAATGTGAAACACTAAACATGAAGATTAAAAATTCAGAAAATCATCAAGAAAATACCGATTTCAAAATAGAACTCGACAATCACATTCGGGAAGCTGAAAGAGCCTACGAGAGCAAGAGAACCGACAAACTTGCCGCTAAATCCAATAAATCAATGAAAGTATACACTTTTGATTTGCAACAATGTTTGCCCACTCCTTATCTACAATCGTTGGTATCGTTTTACAAGTGGCCTTTTTCGACCTTCAACCTAACCATCCACGATTCTGTAGACAATGAAGCTTATTGTATGATGTGGCATGAGGCAATAACTAATAGAGGTGGGAATGAAATTGCTTCATGCCTATTCGAACATTTATTGCATTTGCCTGATACCATAAAACAGTAGTTTTTTATAGTGACTGTTGTGCCGGTCAAAATAATAATTCATTTTTAGTAGTAATGTTTCAAGTCCTTATTCAAATTTTGCCGCATCTAGAAATCATTGACCACAAATTTCTCGTTCCGGGACACACTCACATGGAATGCGACTCCGACCATGATTTAATTGAGGAAAAAAAAAAGAAAAAAGCTACCTATTCACCATCTTCATGATTGGTACAACTTTGTACGGTCAGTAGGAGTCTAAAATAAGGTTTTAGTTACCGAGATGTCACAAGAACAGTTTCTGAATTTTTATGGACTTTGCAAAGAAAAATTTATGTGGAAAAAATCAAATACAGAGGATACGTTATTCTGGTATTAATAAAAATATTTTTGTTTTCTTCATTGATTATCTCTTTATAATATATTTTTCAGGTGAGCGTTTCTTATGGAAAAACATAAAATGGCTTCGATACACACGTGATATGGGAACAATTCTTTATAAAACAACACGTGAAGAGCAAACTAACTTTAAAGTTTTAAATATTCGTCGCCGCGTGGTTAACGCTTTAAAGAAGACCGATCTAAACCAATGCTACACAGAGCCAATCAAAATAAATAAGAAGAAAAAGGAAGATCTATTATCGGATATGCTGCCTCTTATAAATCAGAGTTTCCACTCTTTTTATAAGAATTTGGATACGGATCAAATGCCAGACTTCAATCCTGATTTGTCAGGAGAATCAGAAACCGAACAATAAAATTTGTATAATTATGTAGTTCAGTGTTAAACTACAAATATTTTTGCTAAGTTGATATTTTTTAATGAAGTAATTTTAGCAAAGTAACTTATGTTGATGTAAGTTGCTTATTATTATAATTTAATAAAGTGGAATAATATCTTAAGTGACTCAAGCGTTTTATTATAAGAAAAAGAAATATTGCGAAATAGCTTAATACCATTTTCTTTAAATATCTACTAGGCCTAGCTCCGTAAGCGTCCACAAATAAAATTGTAAGAAAGGTTCAATCGTTCCACGTTTATTTCAATATTTTTTTGATTTTAAAATTCCATAATTTTTATGCAACGTTCATTTTTAGTTAAAAATTGCTCTACTGAAAAAACACAAAAAATGAGATACGATACTATGACATATGGCCACAGAAATATTAATATACACTTCCTGCATGTAAAAATTTTTTTAACAAGAAACACGTGCAGCACGTCAAAGTGAACGCATTTTATTTCTAAATTTGAACTCTAGTACATACAAGAGAGTAAGAATTAAATTATTCCCTTCCTGCTTGTAATAAGTGTAGTCTAATTTTAATTCTGTAAATATTGTAATAAATGCATGAGTAAAACATAATTAATTACGAGTTTTTGTGAATGGTTGTTTTACAAAGTTTTATTATATGAACGTTAATATTATCTTCGTACTTATAATAATTAATTCTTTTTACAAACCAGTAAGTAATAAGATTAGACACAATGTGCATCATAATACAGTTCAAAATTGATACCTAAAAAATTTATAAGGTAAAAAATTTAGTGATTCACTTCCTGCTTGTAATAATTATAATCCAATTTTGTTTCTTTAATTTTTGTGATAAATATTTATTGTAAAACTCTTTTGGATAAACACTTCTTGTTTATTTAATATACACTTCCTGCCTGTAAAAATTTATTTAATAAGAAGCACGTGCAGCACGTCAAAGTGTAGTTGTTCAATTTGGAATTAGGTATCAAGTAAATGCATTTTATTTCTTAATTTGAACTCAAGTACATACAAGAGAGTAGGAATTAAACTATTTGCCTCCTGCTTGTAATAAATGCCACTTAATTTTAGTTCCGTGAATAAATGCATTAGTTTTTTCACAAAGTTTTAGTATATGAACGTTAATATTAGTTTCGTACATACAATAATTTATTCTCTTTTCAAACCAGTAAGTATTAAGATTACACACAATGTGCATCATAATAAAGTTCAAAATTGATACTTGAAAAATTCGATAACAATACAATATATTTTGATTTAAATAGTTGTTTTTTACATTCATAAGATAAAAAATTTTGCGATTCACTTCCTGCTTGTAATAAGTGGAGTCCAATTTTGTTTGTTTAATTTTTGTGAAAAATATTTATGGTAAAACTTTCATTTTTTCAAAATTTTAATTTAAATACAGGTTTTTTTTATTTATAAGATAACAAATGCTATTATTCACTTCCTGCTTGTAATAAGTGTAGTTTAGTTCAGTTTGTTTAATTTTTGTGATAAGTATTAAGGGTAAAACTCTATTGGATAAACACATCTTGTTTGTTATTATTTTAAAAAAATTTCTTAGAACATTAATATTCACTTACTGCATGTAAAAACTTATTTAATGAGAAGCACGTGCATTACGTCTAGGTGTAGTTAAATATTTTGAAATTAGGTAACAAGTAAATGCATTTTGTTTCTTAATTTGAACTCTAGTACATACAAGAAAGTAAGAATTAAATTATTTCCTTTCTGCTTGTAATAAACGCGATATAATTTTAGTTGTTTAATACATGCTTACAGAAACTTTAATAGTTTTTCATTTACAGTTACAATGAAATTATTATTTAGTTTTTACATGTGTAAATAATGTTATCAAGGCTTTATTGAAATTTTACTAGTTATATACTTCTCCATTTCGAAATTTTTCTTCTTCAAGTTCTAAATGTTTGAAATGTGTTAAATTTTGATGTGTTACACATATTTAAAAACAGCCAGATACATTTTCGTCTACACGTTTACAAATTATCTTGGAGAATTAGAACATATATAGTAGCACAGCACATGTCACACAACGCTGACCTTAATTTCAATTTGCAGTTTCAAATAATAACGCCTGTGCTGAATTGTTACTAATGCCCTCATATTTTAAGTGTCAATAAATTTCACAACTGCTGTTGTAGAGTTGATTGACTCTGCAAACATTTTTATTTCATTTCAATTAATTTAAATTGATTATTTTTTTGTAATTTATACAAATTTCATCATTGTCTGTACTTCAACTATATACATACACAGGTATTCATTATACAACAGGTTGCTAGATAGAAATACGTGTTTCATTTTATACATAGATAGATATTCAATTACCCCGCTAAGCACCAATAAATTAAATTAATCAACAGATGAGAATTTTTTCTGATTCAATTATGTTGTAGGTACATGAGACGAGGTAAGATTTTTATTTTATATTTCTTTGCCACCCCCTTTCATTAATAAAATGGAAATAAAAACATGAAATAATTATCATTATACTTTTATTAAATTATTGTTCTATATCAATGAAATCAAGATAATGGAAAATTAATATTTTCATTAGTGAAATTAAACCATCACCCATAATGAACTTATATTATTGTGTTATGACATCGAGCCGCACGCTTTCCATGGAAGTATTAAAATTATTTGTCTATTTATTTAAAAAGCTAGTTTTGACCTTACACAATTATTGTCAAAGTTTTACATTATTTGGTTTTAAAAAAATTATATTTTTGCGTGCGTGCAGGTTTACAGCCCGGATGGATTGGCTCATCAGACTAAAACTAATAATTAAGCTTTTTTTCTTCAAATCAGTCCAAAAGTGTAAGCCTCTATAGTAGCTTTACTGTTTTGTTTTTGCAAATATTTTGAAGAGCACAAATATCAGTTACAAGAAAAACGATTGACAACTTAAAGATTATAAATTAATTTTTCAACAACCAAACCAGTTTTCATAAATTTAAGTGGAAATTATGGTTTTGACAAAAAATTGATGATTCTGATGATTTTTTACAAATATTCGGTCCCGTACAGACGGATTATTTGATCGAAATAAAACTTCATACTTCCGCTTTTTCCATAAAGTGGGAGATACCAGTGATTTTGCCCGAAATCGCTAAACCGGGAGGGGCAGTTTTCTAAGACCTTCTCGTTTTTGTAAATCATTTAAAAGTACATAAGCTGAATTAATTTATCATTCTTTACATTTTACTAGAAATGACGAGTTCCGATAAAAAAAAAATATTTCACCAAAATTAATTTATTTTCGATCTGGATCGAAACTACTTAAATATTTTTCTGAAGTTAAAAGATGCTTAAAAAATTTGACTGAAATCTCTGTACCGGAAGTGGCAGCTTCTATAAGAGCTTTTCAAATTTTTGCAACGCTGTTGAGATGTTTAGCATTTACAGAAAACGATAAAGAATTAAATGATTCAAATAAACTTCAAAAATTAAACTTGCGAGGGTTGGCCTGGTTGATTTTTTGAAATTTAAGGCTGTTTGATACTTAAAAGACAAATCTTGTAGTGTTTTCAATATTTATATGCTCAAATAATTTGTTTAACCTGCTTTATATCTTTAATTAATTTAAATACTCAAATCTTGTTCTGAAAAATCTGGTCTGTGCTCTGATTTTGTTGTATATTTATTTAAATTGCTACTGGTGAAGTCTAAATAATCAGAGAACTATATCATTGTAAAATAATATAAAAGGTCTTATTTTATGTTATAAATTGTCTGCTGTCTTATGGACAAAAATTATTATTTTCTTCATCGGTAACGGATGTCTGAAAATGTTTCAGACTGATTACTCCACATGTTGTATTCTCAACATGTGTTCTTGACCCTATGTTGGGTTATCTGAGCATATTCAAGCGTTCTTTAATAAGCATAATAAAAACCCTTTGCGTTGGGCACAGCAGTTATGTGAACATCACATTCAGCTCAAATTCATACAATATTGGACGTTGAAACCACACAACGTTCATGTGTTTTAGGGTCGCAACCTCGCATTGCGTGTTTAGTTGATTGAAGTGATAAAACTTGTTGATATTTTGCATAAGACGCGTACAGACTGGAATAATTTACACCAATTCACATTCTTTCTCGTTTATATCGCAAAGTATTCACGCCAATTGCACATTGCTATATAATCACAGAACTAATGATGTGTGACTCCGTGCGTCCATGACTGATATCAAGAACTACAGATATTAGCGTATACCTAAGTCCCACACGGACGAAAGCGTTAAATAAAATTCCATGCGTGCGTAACGAAATTCCGGTTTTATTATAAATCCCTGTTTTCATAATCCCGATTTTCAAAATCCCGATTTTCTAATTAAATGTTGATGATTGCCAATTAAAATTTGAATTGTCCAAATAAAATTTGACATAATTGATTTGACAATTGACGATTTTTTGATTTTGTTTAAATTCTACACGTGCGACGGAAATGGATTTTTAATATGATTTTTCGATAAAGTTATGAAATATGTCCATCGCTATGGAACTAGGCAATTTTTAACCGATTTATTTGAAATTCGACAAGTAGGTCCCAAATGCGATTCAAAAATGCGTTTTTGATAAAATTCTGGAATATGCCGGATACAAATTAATCCTATCTATTTTTTTTTTTTTTAAAGTTTTGTTTGCCGAAATAATTAATTTGATTATTTTATTATGAAATAATGAATATTTAGTGGAATAGTTTTTCTGGGATCGTTATAAAATATTGCATTTCATAATGCTGCATTAACAATTTTTTTTTTTTTTTTTGTTAATCTTGCAAGTATAAAATCTTGCAGTTACAAAATCTTCATGCATGCAAGATATCTTATTTTTATACCAAAATACTATTAGTCAGGCAGGGCCCAATTAATCAAAATATTTTTTTTTCAAAAATTAGGACTTTAGAACTAAAAGAAAAGAAAACCGGGATTTTGAAAACTGGGATTTCGAAAACCGAGATTATAAAAATCTAGATTTTGAAAACCGGGATTTTGAAACCGAGATTTTGAAAACCGGGACATCGTAGCACACCCAATTTCCAATATTATATTCTTCTGAGCTACTCGGCTGCGGTATATACGTGATGGAGATAGGATTTTTTGATGGGCATGATAGAGCTTGACAACTAAGCCTTGTTGTGTTTCTTGGAGGCTCTTAGTACCAGAGTACTTTCGAAAATAATTGTTACTGTTGGTAGTACTCTATCTTCGTATGTTCTTTATTCTGGTAATTCTAGTATTTATTGCCGTAGCCGATGTTGATCCCAGATCAAGGTTTGTGTTATGTTTTACTAAATTGATGGCGTTAACGACTTCAGGTTGTTTAATTTTTGATAAGAGCCAACAGAAGATTTTCATTTTGTTTTCAAATTAAGACCAAAAAATTTAATCTCTTTTAGGTGGGGACTCCGAAAATGTTTTTTATCACAAGCTTCACGGAGTTTCCGAAACTTACTTGTATTACCATTGAAAATGATATTGCATTTTAAAAAAATCAGATCGGTGTAAACCCTGTGTGGGTTATTTTAATGTTCTTAATTTCCTCCCCATATAGGAAATCAAGTTGTAATAAATAACTAAATGTTTATTTTGCTGCTGTAAACCCCTTTGGTTAAAGTGATAAATATGAAGGTTTGTTAACTTAGTTTAAAATTATAAACAAAACACTTGAAGAATTGTATACATTCTGGAAAAGCGGTACTTTTGGCAGCTTCCATCCTCTAAGCTATATGCAACGAATTAAAATTAGATTAAAGAAAATTTATATTTACAAAAGTTGTTTATTTTAACATTTGTGGCACTATCAGAAGAAGCGATTAGAGCGAGAAAAACTCTTTGAGCTGTGTCTGCAAGGTTAACGAAGCAATTATTATTAATAAAAATAAATAAAATAATTAATAGTTTGTTAGTTCAAAATTTCAATTTTAATTTATTCAAAATTGAATGTATCGTCAATTTGTTCATCATCTTCATTTTCATTTGTCTTAAGGATGTTGTCCTCGTCAGACACACCAAATGGCCCAGTGGTTAAAGCTTTGGCGTTTGGATCGGGAGGTAACGGGTTCAAATACGGACAGGGGCAGGATGCAAAAGCGATTTTTAATCATCTGATTACGATCGCTGATGGAAATGAACACAACTATGACCCGCTGTCGGAGTGCACAACTCATAGGCTGACCCATCTACCATGCCAGTACTATAGGTAGGCATGGAGCTTTGCAATGTACAGATGGTTCTACGTAAATCGAACCTATAACCATATGTCCTCGATTTGGCAAGCAATGCGTAAGGAAGAACATCAAAAGTGAAGTGCTAAAGAGTTGGGAGTGCTTAGGCCCCAGAACAGATTGCATAGAATAACAAAAAAAATCCTCGTCAGGAGTTTTATGAAAATTGCCTGCTTATAGCATGCCCGTATGCTTCATGTTTCATGAAAATTGAGTATAAGCATGATTTTCATTAAAAAATAATTGGATAAAATAAAATTATCGAGAAAATTAGATACATTTTTTTTAGAAAATAGCTTGTAATTTCTAAAAATTAAGGATACATTATTTTAACGCCAAAAATTATCAAAAAATTAACATGTTACTATACTTTGAAAATATAAAAAAAGGGAAAATTTTTGATAATCAATCCTACATGCGCCAATCAGAAGGAAAAGGTCTGAAAAAATTGAGTTGACGGTGCTATCTTGTTTCTTTTTCACTACTGCATATGAGTCAAAACATTTAACAAAAGTGCCCTTATCCTTAATTTGCGCCAATTTTAAAACTAGTAATGGTATAACAAAAATGTCGCTTTTCCGCCAGAGATGCGTATTAAAAGGTCTATTTTTCATAAAAAGTAAAAAATTGCAAAAAGAATTCATTTCTATATTTAATCGATGCTGTTTATACAATTTCGAAGTATTGTAGAATAAATAGCAGTAAAAAATCCAGTGCCTGTGATATTTGTGGAATTCCCCAATTCAGATTTTTTCATAAAGTATTTTTTTTATTCATTTTACTTTTTGTAGCGGTATAGGCTAGAAGCGTGTTACTGCTGTTTACAGTTGGCGAATGTTTCTAAAGTTAATTTTAAGTGTGTATGTTATAATATGGAAAACATATTTCTTAAAATACTACCAAAAGGGAGGAAAGCGGTTTACTAATTAAAAAAAATGGAAATGAGAGAAAGAAAAAAGGCGAGGTAACAAATTTTTTGAAAAATTCAAACACATCTCATCGGATTGACTGTTTACTAATTTACTCTAGACTGAAGCCAAAAAGGTTTCGCAAAATACCCAAATTGTCAACACAAAAGCACTAAATGTAAGTGTAAATATTTACGCGCGACCGATTTGTAACAATCTTGGAAAAGCTTTTACGATTCAAATAGCAAAGCATCACTGGTGAGCACAATAACTTACGTCCCAAAACGAACCGACCAAGAGAGTCTGCATAGCAACATTTTTAAATGTTTTACGAGTATCTAATAAACTTGTTAAAAGGGTCTGCACACGGCATTTTCATTCCGGAATTGCTCCAAAAGAGAACCGAGTGGGAGAAAGAATTACTACCAAATTTCTCCTAATGAAGGAAAGCGTTATTACATACATAGGCAAGTACAAAGCCGTGGACATTCAATATTGCATGTACTATTGCATTGCACTTGTGAATGTACAAAGACTACATAAAATCCACATCTACGGAATTACACGTCAAGCTCAGTTATTTTCAAAGTGTCTTCAATAACAATTTTAATATCAGGCTTAAAATTCCATCAAACGACCAGTGTTTTTCTTGCAAAATGCTGAAGGAGCAGATAAAAGACAACCGTTTGGTTATTCATTTATCTGTGGGCTGAAAACCTTCGTCGCAAAGAATGTAACGAGATTGCTTCAGCAGTGCATCGTAGATTGGTTAATACAATCAAGTTCCTTAATATATTCGAGACATTTAACTGACTTGTCCCGTGCCTGGTCACTCTTATGTTCCTCCAGATCGTGTATTCGCTCAACTAGAGAAAAGAGTCAGATCAAGAGAAACAATTTTTCACGTGAGCGAATCGGAGTGAAGTTTATGCCAAAATAACAAAATATAGACTGTGTCCTATAGGTACTTACAATTGAAAAAACACTCAAATATTGAACTTTCATAATAATATCTGAAATTTTTTAATAAAAACAAATTTTTTTACACTATACGTATAGCAAACACTTAATTTTTGTGGTTAGTTTTGAGTGAATTTCAAAATATTAAATTTTTTAGAACAAACACACTATGAGTTCCACAGAGATGATCGAAGTTGTTCTGAACTACCCCTACGTATTGCATAGAAATGATCGAAATTGTTCTGAACTAGTAATTGATGTAAGAAACCAATCTTATTTATCCACATGCTCGGAAATCTCTGAGATTTTTGTTATTCAAGACAGAACGTCATTGAGTGAAATACGAAAATTCTTAAACATTTGAAATTATTTATCTCGGCCCCTACGGATTGTCCAGATACGTTCGACATAATTCTAAACTAGTAATTGATGTAAGAAACCAATTTTGTTTATCCACATGCTCGGGAATTTCTGAAATTTTTTTATTCGAAGCAGAACTTCATTGAGTGTAATACGAAAATTCGTAAACATTTGAAAAATTTTATCTCGGCCCCTACGGATTGCCTAGATACGTTCGAACTGGTTCTGTACTAGTAATTGAAGTAAGAAACCAATCTTATTTATCTACATGCTCAGAAATCTCTGAGATTTTTGTTATTCGAGACAAAACGTCATTGAGTGTAATACGAAAATTCTTAAACATTTGAAATTATTTATCTCGGCCCTACGGATTGCCCAGATACGTTCGAAATAATTTTGAACTAGTAATTGATGTAAGAAACCAATCTTATTTATCTGCGTGCTCAGAAATCTCTCAAATTTTTGTTATTCGAGACAGAACAACATTGACTGAAATATGAAAATTCTTAAACATTTGAAATTATTTACCTCGGCCCCTACGGATTGCCCAGATACGTTCAAAGTGGTTCTGAACTAGTAATCGATGTGAGAAATTAATCTTATTTATCCACATGCTCGGAAATCTCTGAGATTTTTGTTACTCGAGGCAGACAACATTGAGTGAAATACGAAAATTCTTAAAAAATTTTAATTATTTATCTCGGCCCCTACGAGTTGCAAAGAGATGATCGAAGTGGTTCTGAACTAGTAATTGATGTAAGAAACCAATTTTATTTATCCACATGCTCGGAAATCTCTGAGATTTTTGTTATAAAGGCGTCATTGAGTGTAATACATAAACTATTAAACATTTGAAATAATATATCTCGACACCTACGGATTGCCCAGATATGGTCGAAGTGGTTCTAAACTACAATAGTTCTGTGCAATCCGTAGGGGTCGAGATAAATAATATCAAATGTTTAAGAATTTTCGTATTACACTCAAAGACGTTCTGCCTCGAAAAACACAAATCTCAAAAATTTTCGAGCATGTAGATAAATAAGATTGGTTTCTTACATCAATTACTAGTTCAGAACCAATTTGAACGTATATAGACAATCCATAGGGATTGAGATAAATATTTTCAAATGTTTAAGAATTTTCGTACTACACTCAACGATGTTCTGTCTTGAATAACAAACATCTCAGAGATTTCCGAGCATGTGGATAAATAAGATTGGTTTCTTACATTAATTACTAGTTCAAAACCACTTCGAACGTATGTGGGCAATCCGTAGAGACCGAGATAAATATTTTCAAATGTTTATAAATTTTCATATTTCACTCAATGACGTTCTGTCTCGAATAACAAAAATCTCAGAAATTTTCGAGCAAGTGGATAAATAAGATTAGTTTCTTACATCAATTACTAGTTCAGAACAACTTCGAACGTATCTGTGCAATCCATAGGAGCAGTTTAGAATAACTTCGAATATCTTTGTGCAATTCATAGTGTGTTTGTTGTAAAAAATTTCACTTTTTAAAATTCACTCAAAACTTTCCACAAAAATTAGATGTTTGCTCCGTACAGTGTAAAAATATTTGTGTTTATTAAAAACAATTCAGATATTATTATGAAAGTTCAATATTTGAGTGTTTTTCAATTCTAAGTACTTATAGGACACAGTGTATATTTTGTTATTTTGGCATAAACTCCAATCGTGAGCGACTATTTTCCGATGTACAAAGACTATGGAACTCTGATCAAACATGCCCAATAAGAAATTGGAAAGAGGCAAGCGCATAAACTTGTAAAGCTTCTGGACAATGGTACTTCAAATCACTACACACACGTCTACACATATAAATCCGATATAGGTGTGGCAATCCGTCTTAAAGAAAAACATCAGAATTGAGTCTATGGTTCTACCAGATATCCTGAACGAGAAACCCACAATAAAACTAGGGAAACTTGCAGATGTTAACAAACTCTTAATTATAGCATTACGGAGAAAACTGGTGTCAAGACATCAGTCTGATTTTTTGTAAATCGATTATTGATAACGAAGAAGAAACGTATGGGCATATTCGTGAACCACTTAAAGCACTTAAATGGATTCACTAATAAATTTTTTGAAATTGCTGTTTGGAGACGAATGAAAATTATAAATTTTATGTTATTTAAAATACTTATCTTAAGAATGTCACATTCTAAATTATTTAAAAACCTTTATTGTAACTTATGCTGTGTGTCTCAGGTCAATTTTTTCGGCTAAATTATAAACTAAGCTTTTTTGATGTGACCTGATGCTATTCGCAGCAACGTTACAAACTAAAATTCTCCACGTGAGGTAACTTTTCAATTTAGTTATCAAATGCCATTTTTAAAAATTTTTTTATATCATTTCTTAATTTTTTTTATTTTTAAACATTTCGTAGTTTATTATAACATTTGCTTTTAATTATTGCTGTGGGTGGATCATTTGTTGCTCCATTACAAAATATATTTAACTCATCTATTCATTGTTAGATGTCTCTTTATAGCTAAATTAAATGTTGGTGTTTATTCATAGTGATGTCATTCGGACGTTTTGTTCAGTGGCTTTCAACCAAGAACTTGTTTGGGAAAGTTCTTTTCCCGGGCAAAACTGGTTGAGTTTTATATTAGATTTAATTTTAAGGTTTACGAATCAGATTGGAAACAATTGTCATAGAAATAACATTAAAAATATTTGAATAAAAAAAAAATACAAAATAAAATAGCAAGATTTGTTAACGATTGAATTTAATTTATTGTTTCATTAAAAACTCATTCAACAACTTGTATTATAAATATTAAACCAGAAATTTTGGGAAAACCAGCGAAAGCAACACCGGAAAAGTTAAATCAAGCGGAATTTGTGACGAGCAACCTTTACCCCAATTATTGCCCTCTTCCAGCTTTATATCATATATTTGAAGGTATGATGTCAAAGGGCCGAATGTCGAACGGCCGAATGTCGAATGGCCGAATTTCAAAAGGCCGAATGTGTTGAAGGGCCGAATGCCGAAGAGCCAAATGTTGAAGGGCTGAATGTGCTGAAGGGCCGAACGTGTTGAAGGGTCGAATGTGGAGGGGCCGAATTTTTGTTTTGTTTTTAGAAATATATTTTTTTATTTAATTTTTTTTTTATTTTTTGTAGATGTACCTATTGGTGGCGCATGACAAAATTTTCCTTCACTAAAGTGTATCTCTGACGGGATACGTGATGAAAAATAGTAAAATACATAAACTTATAAGAAATTCATTTATGTTTAATAAAAAATTACTAAATATTCAATAAAACAACAAATTTAATTAATTATATTTCTAAAAACAAAAAAATAATAATTCGGCCCTTCGACCCAATCGGTCCTTCGATATTCGGCCCTTCGACACATTCGGCCCTTCGACACATTCGGCCCTCCAACACATTCGGGCCTTCGACATTCGCACCTACGACATTCGGTCCTTCGACATTCGGCCCTTCGACATTCGGCCCTTCGACATTTGTCCATTCGACATTCGTCCCTTTGTAGCTATTCCTATTTGGATACTCATAAATATTAAAATTATATCAATTTGTTCTATACGTTAACCATATAGATAGAGAGATAATAAATTATTATTAACATCGAAGATGTTTTTGGGGCGGACGCAATATTTAGAAATATACAACGGAATTTTCTCCCAAGAATGTGCAACGAAATAAAAAAAAACAAAAAAATTAAAGTAAATACGAGAAAACCACAAAACGCTGGTGTGCCAATTTTGTTTTATGCATTAACAAAATTTCATAGTTTCACATCAATATTAAATCAATGTTTGGGCTCAAATTTCTTTATTTTTTATTTTTAGGTCTATATATACACAAGAACTCTAGCCCAAATAAAATCCGTAGACCTTAGCTTTTTTATTTATGTATTAAGAAAAATTTCAAGCAAAATCTTTCATGTTTAAATTTTTAGCCTTATGCCCAAACTTAGGATATTTTTATTTATAGCATTTGAAAAAAGTGGCGAACCTGAAAGCGTATAATGACATATATATCATGCATACTAACCTGAATTTTTAAAATTTAATGATGTTTTTACAAGCTAGATTTATATTATAACACTTATGGTTAATTAAACTCGTAATCTTTATTGTAAATAGTTTTTAAGCACACACTGCTTTAAGCTTAGTTTAAAACTAAACTTGACATAAAACTTCATTATGCTGCTATTATTATTTTACAATATTTTAATTGTTATTAAAGCTTATCTATATTTAATATGAAATCTCTTTACACAAATCTGAACATAAAAGCAGATCTTCTTCATCAATCATCCCACAATAATAAAGTTTTTTCCTATGAAAACTATAACTATTTAATATATTTAGAACAAACATACACACCGATATTTTATACATCCTCCGCAACACGTATATAAAATTAATAATTTTTAAAATTTTATAATAATTTTATATCGCACACAAAATATTTAAAACCATACAAAGTTATATTTTTCAATGCTTCCACATCTACACGTGTAGATAACATAAAGGAGATGAATATTTATAAATAATTTCTGATAGAAAATTACAATTTTACATTTTTAATATTTCAATAACGAGAAGATTATATAATTTATTATAGCTATGCATATACATTTCTTTTAAAAATTATAAATTAATACCACTATACATTTTAATGATGCTTACAGGTGCGAAACAAGAGTACTTGGATTTTCTTTTGTATAAAATCGACATGAGTAGCTTGTTGTGAGAAAAAATCAAAAGCTGAAAGTTTACGTGATTTAAAAACCAAAATTTATACAATTTTCACTTAGAAACACGAACCCTGGATCATATTCATAAACACATAATATAATTTAGCACAGTGGTTCAGGTTTTATGTGTTTTGACTTTTGACCTTCCATTAACGAATTTAAAAATTTAATTATTGGTTTGAATCACACGTTGTCTCACAAGTTTTTATCCTTTCCAAGTGATCAAATCTATGGTAATGAGTAATTTATACCCGTCGGTCCTTCGAATTTCTTTAATTACAGTATTTCATTACCAAAATTAGTTCCCTGATTTATAGTAGAAGAGGAACTGGCTATTCAAATTATCAAAACAACTTTATTGTTTTTAGGAAAAGATCATTGTTTAATCAGTACAATTTTTGAAATATGGTTTCGGCCTCTAAAAATTAAAAAAAAGTTTTTTCCAAAACACAAATATTTTACAAATATTTTAAATATTTTACATATCTATAAATTTGAACATAAATATACTGAAATGTCTAAAAAGCTAAATAAATTTCAAATTTCACATGCACACCCCGCACTTCATTTCTAAATAGAAAAAATAAAGCTGCCATAATTTTAATAAAAACGGTCTTATAACCAAAAATTATTAGGTCCTCTTAAATTTCAGGTAAAAATGAACAAGGTTATCATTTCAATATTTTAATTATTTGTCGTTGTTTGTAAATGTTATTCTTTCATCATGTGCGGTAAATGATTCCTTAGTATATCCTGCTACAGATTATAACCTTCTGATTCGCATTTATAATCATCATTTCTAAAAATATTCGTATGTTGGAACAAAGTAGTCGCTTGACGAGGTTAAATTAGATCGTTAGGGATCTAATTTAACCTATGTGACCTGATAGTCGATTTTGATAACCTACATTAATAATCCGGATAGATATTGGTGAAATTTATACGGTTTGGTATTCAAAAAATTTAACGTCTGAATGTATTCTGAATTTAAATAGTTTGCAAACAGCATTAGTATTTCTGTTTCAAACGACGTCCAACATTTTTTTTATTTCATTTAAATTATTACAACGGAATACAATAAATCTAGCAATTGTGTCGTTTAGAAGCAAACCGGTGTCTATTCCATTTAAAAAAAAAATGGAGATAGTGATTGCGTTTTGTTCAACGGATAAAAATCTATAACCAAACATAATTTAGTTGACACTAAATCGGTTTATTCTTTCAAAAATATTATTTTAAAACCATATTTGGACGCATATAGCGATTCTATCCCAAGTTCTACTTAGAAGCAAAATCAATCTAATCGAAATCAACTAAGACGGAACAGCCACCGGTTTGCTTCTAACCGACACAATTTTTCTTTCTATTTAGTCGTATGTGAATGAGAAGAGGCCCATTGGCCAGCTTCAGTTATTGCTTATTTACAAAAGTAGTATTTACACTGGTTTCCTTCATACATTATATCAATTGGTTTTGTTCTCTAAAATCGTCTTACTGCATGTCCAACATAACACGAAGTTCGTCATTTACTTGTTCAAAAACACGTTTGTCGGTTGACAAAATTTTCCTCCATGAATTGCTGCAAGCTTTGAGCCTGGTATCTAAGGTCGTCCTTAAAAATTTAGCCTTATTTACATATTGAATCTGCTGACTGTTAATGATTACAGGTTTGTAGCTGACTTTTAGATTAGTAAAATTCACATGCGTGAATTTCGATTCATTGAGCCCGATACGCCACATTTTTGTCCATTTTATAATTTTCTCAAATGCTTTTTGAAGTTTCGTTGTCGATTTTTCGATAGTGTTTTCTACTGAGATCAGTACCATCAGGAGATGCTGCAACAGTAACATCATTTAATTAAGGTTAATCTCTGGTGTAGAGCAGGTAAGGAATAGGAAACAAAACACCACCCTGCTGGACTCCTGCAGAAATCTATTTTATGATTGATTTTAAAATCATATAATATTGTTTTGGTAAATCTCTATGCAGTTTAAAGAGTAAATCTCTGTGCCACACTCTATCAAAGACCTCTAAGTCACATCTTAGAAGGTACTAAATCAAACTTTTTTAATTTCTAATGTATTCCTGCTCAATAGATTGAGTGTGTCTCTCTGAAACCAAACTGATATTCTGGGATAAGGATTCTTTAATCTTTGGTTCTTTTCAATATTTTGAGCAACAGCCGCTCATACATAATTCATTGTTCGATTTCGGAATCATTATTACTTCTACTACTTTCCTCTGCATTTGCATGTGATTTTTCCTGAGGATAGCATTGATTATATGTGTAATAATTTACGGGTGCCTTTTTTAGGCAGCTCCTTTATTATGTGCGCTGTTATCAGATCATAACCAGGAGCTTTCTTTACTTTTATGTTCTTAATTTCAGCTTTTAGTTCTTATAATGTTACAGACCTGATATCTTCGAAGTCCGATTTTCTGGGTGTATCAGCAGTGTTTTCGTTATTAGTCTGCCGACCTAGAGGCACTTCTATACCATTTCCAATCGTCTTCATTTTTGGTCGATATAACCCTTTTCTTGTTACCCTTAGCTTTCTGGAGGGAATAGTCGTTATCTTTATCCTCTTCTATTTCATTTTCACTTTTGATTGGCACTTGAAATTGTAATTTTTCCTCTACTAACTGCTTAAACAATTCTCGATTTGTTTTGTTATTTGTGAGCATTAATGAATTGGTTTTTCAATTACATTTTCACTAACCGTCATAATAACAGTAGAAGGATCAGATATTAGCTTTTCATCATTTTCTAAGAAGATGTGGCGTTACTAAGAAGATGTGGCGATTTTGTACTTTTTAAATTACAATAAAATGAATTTGGTACAGTGGTTAACATTACTGTCCAATTTAAGAAAAATATTATAAAAAATCAATTGATCAAATTATCTATTTTGCTGTTAAAATTTATTTATTAATTTTTTATAATATTTTTCTTAAATTGGACAGTAATGTTAACCACTGTACCAAATTCATTTTATTGTAATTTAAAAAGTACAAAATCAATTAGATTAGATGACACTAGTGTCTAAGTAGAACCTAATGAAACTGGGTGCGTCTCTTGGGTTTCATGAATTATAGCACCATTTTCTATGTTAACAATAATTAGTTATGTACTGTTTCTTGAATTCAATCTTGTGGTGGGGAATATTTTTTATGTACTTCAAATCTATATATAAATCAATATTTTTGTATGCAAATTTTAATTGCAATTTGTTGTCCACCGAATAAATACATATATTCGAACTAAAAGTGTGTTTGTAATAATCAAAATAAATAATAATTTCAATTTGGAAATTTGGATTCGCTGCATTCTGTTCATGGTCCTTCGAGAGCCAGATGTTACGAAAAACTGTTATCGGTCTCTACTAAAGCGGTAAATCGATTTGGCATTAAATTTGGCGGTTTTTGATGGCATCTACCAGCAAGAAGAATTGCAGCTTTTTGGAATACCAGAGAATTGAATTGTGAGTACAACAGTGATTGTATAAACATTACAGCTTATGTATAATTAAAATATAATATTCGGTGGTTTTTTGGAATATTAATCACACGCATAGTGAAAATTCGGGAATTAAAAGGCTATAACGTTTAACTGAATACAAACGAAATAGTATACCAAATTCAAACACATAGGTTGGATTTTCGTCTCAAGTGATTGTATATATAATAATATTTGGAATTTGGCATATATTATATACAATCATACGAGTCAATTCAGTAACTATACACATAAAATTAAAGTGCAAATGCAGATAGTGATTGTATATAATAAATTTGGGACCTTATTAGCTACTGTTATATTCAAGCATATCTGTAAAAGTAATTAAACATTTTGTCGCGAACATTTTAGTGATAGTGTACGCAAAAATATATAGTGGAATTTTGGCTATTATTATAATTTTTAATAAAAAAGGTAAATTAATTGAATAGTGATTATTCAAAAACTGTTTAGAAATAGTGATTTCATAGTGAAAAAGACTAATAAAGTGGGTGTTGTGTATTTTAGTGCGGATCAAAAATTAGTTGAAATTTTCCGTACTTCAACCTTGATAACTCTATCTTAAGTAATCTACGGGATTGACCGTTAGTTGCACGTTAAAACAGTGAATCATCTTGTATAAAGTGAGTTGTAGTATTGTGGTGTGAATTCAAGGTCTTCTGTATAATATATATATATAGTAAACTTTATTATACCCCGCGGTAACAGTCAAGGTAGTAAATCTTAAAAATGGGGTTAAACGAAGCCGAACAATTAAAATTGAAGGACTACATTGCACGTAGAGGTCAATCCAAGGCAGCTATTACGCGTACCGAAAAATTTTGTAATGAAATAAACGCCGCACACGCATTAGAAGACGTAAATATAAGATTGGAAGCGCTAGAAAAGACTTATTTGGAATTCAAGGACTTTGACTTTCAAATATCTTTGTTAGGTCAAACATCGGAATTAGAAACAACTGAATCACGTTACTTCGCAATCAAAGCTATTCTACGTAAGGCAGCTGCTGATCGGAACACTGTAGTGAAGGATCTTCAACAACAATTTCATGACTCGATGTTGGCATTTGCTGACCAACAGCGTGGTTATTTAGAGACACTGTCTACAAGTTTCACAACGGCTAACAACAATCATGTTGATGTACGGTTACCAAAATTAAACATATCTCAATTTGGCGGAGATTATGCAGAGTTCCCGTCTTTTCGAGATTTATTTGAATCTTCAGTACATAATCGAGAGTCATTGACAAATGCGCAAAAGTTTCAGTACCTTAAGGGATTATTAAAGGGAGAAGCTGCAACTTTAATTCGACATATCAATGTTACCGATGCAAATTACGAAGGAGCTTGGACCAAACTAATTGAACGCTATGATAAAAAAAGATGTGTTGTTACTAACCTATTAAATACATTTTTTAGTATTCAGCCAATACATCAAAGGAACAGACTAAGGCAAGGGCTATATAATGTTGCAGATGAAGTCTTAAGAGGTTTAGAGGCATTAGGCAGTAACGCTCAACGGCGCGATCCTTGGTTGATCCATTGGTTATTGGAAAGATCAGACAAGGAGACGAAAGCAGCATGGGCAAAAATCTCTTCAGACAAGGAATTCCCTACGATAGAAGAATTTATGAAGTTCTTAGCGAAGGAATGCGATGAAATTGAAATGTTAGCGGGGCCTTCATTATCAACACAAATCTCACATACGGGTCACAAAATGAGGAATGTCATACCAAGGATCAGCCAACTCAACACGACTTTGTTTGAATCGCCACCTTGTATTTGTTGTAATGAGCCTCATCATCTAGCTACATGTAAGAAATTCAAAACATTTACTGTAGAAGAAAGGAGGGATTACGCGCAGAACAACAGAATTTGTTATAATTGCTTATCGCGAAACCATCGTGTAACTACATGCTCGTCAAAGTTTGGCTGTAAATTATGTAAAAGGCGCCATCACACGTTATTGCATGACAACGCGTTCACTTCCGTGACTACGTCCAATAATCAAGTAAAAGGTAGCCCCGATGTACCCAATCAAACAATAAAGGCGAACAATGCACAAATAGAGGATGAGACATCGGAGTCTGTGGTAAAGCAACAAGATATACAAGTTCATCTTACCACAAACCTGGCATGCTTTTCTACCATATTACCAACCGCTCTAGCTAAGGTGAAAGATAACTCGGGAAAATTTATTCTGTGTAGGATCTTGTTGGATTCTGGGTCGCAAGCATCATTTATTTCGGAATCTTGTATGCAGAGGCTATGCTTGTCAAGAACAAACGCCAAACTCACCGTATCGGGCATTGCTACAAATAATCAGTACACTAGAGGGATGACGTCAATAATTATAAAATCTCGTTTTGAATCAGATAGAACCTTCGAGATGACCGTGTTTATTTTGAAAAAATTAACCACAATCCCCCCAGTGGCGAATTTCAACATAAAAAATTATGATTATTTGAAAAATCTACAACTAGCCGATCCCAATTTTGATAAAATCAATGAAATAGACATTGTGTTAGGATCTAACAAGTTTTTTGAAGTTTTAGAGAACGGTCGATTGAAGGGAGATGATGGACACCCAATAGCACAAAATACAGCCTTTGGATGGATATTGTCAGGAGAAATCAGCTGCAACAATTCGAACATATACAATCATAATATAACAATAGATGATGACAATATTGATTGTACGCTGAGGAAATTTTTTGAATGTGAAGAATTGGAGACTTCCGTCAACGCCCACCTTACCGAAGAAGAAAAGGCTGTAGAAGAGCATTTCAAGGCAAATGTAACCAGAGAACAAAACGGCAGATATACTGTAGCAATACCATTCAAAACATCTGACCCAGCACTTGGTCAATCTGCACACATGGCTATTCAAAGATTGAAGTCTGTCGAACGTCGAATGCTGAAAGATCACCAATATAAAAAAATGTATTCAGAGTTCATGGAAAGTTATCTAAAATTAGATCATATGGAAAGGATTGATGGAGACAAAACCATACTTACCGATACTCACCATTGCTATTTGCCGCATCATGCAGTTCTCAAATCATCTAGTACAACAACGAAACTTAGAACAGTTTTTGATGGATCATGCAAGACTTCTAATGGGAAATCATTGAACGATATTCTAATGGTTGGCCCAACGATTCAGCCGGCATTATGGTCAATTTTACTCCGTTTTCGCATACACCCCATCGCACTAAGTGCAGACATTGAAAAAATGTACCGACAGGTAAAGGTACGAGAAAGGGATACAAATTTGCAACGCATAGTATGGCGGAATTCACCAGATTTACCTGTCGAACATTTTCGGCTAAAGACCGTGACCTATGGGACCTCAGCCGCACCGTTTTTAGCCATTCGATCATTACACCAACTTGCAAATGACAACGAATCAAAGTTGCCCCGGTTAGCTCAAATTATTAGAAACGACTTTTACGTCGATGACCTATTAACTGGTACCACAGATATCAATGAAGCTTCTAATCTCAAACAGGATTTGATCACGTTACTACATTCCGGTGGCTTTCCGTTAAGGAAATGGGTTTCCAACATACCTGGTCTATGCGATGATGCAGGTCCAATATCCATTGACGATAAAGATGCTACAATCAAGGTTCTCGGGCTAGCATGGGATCCTAAAAAGGACAATTTTCAATTCAATGTTAAATTAAATGATAACATAAAATATACTAAACGAAACTTGTTGTCAGAATCTTCAAAAGTGTTTGATCCGTTTGGGTGGCTCGCCCCATCAATAATAATAATAAAAATACTCTTTCAGAAATTATGGCTAACCAAATTAGATTGGGATGATGAGTTACCACCTGACATCACTAATCAATGGAATCAACTGCGGGACAGCTTTTCGCATTTAGAAACGATCAGAATACCAAGATACATCCCATGGAATATTTCATCTGTTCAATTTCATGGATTTTGTGATGCTAGTGAGGCAGCTTATGCAGCTGTTATCTACTGTAGGTTTGAAGACAATACTGGAAATATTCAAGTCAACATGCTGACATCAAAAACAAAGGTTGCTCCATTAAAGCAGGTCACATTACCTAGATTGGAGCTTTGCGCAGCAGTGCTTTTGAGCAGAATGTTTGCTAAGGTGAAAAAGGAATTTGCACAATTCAATATTAAAGAATTTTGTTGGACTGATAGTTCAATAGTATTAGCATGGCTATCAGCGGAACCTCGTCGCTGGAAAACCTATGTTGCGAACAGAACATCGGAAATTGTCTGTACTCTGCCACGAAACAGATGGGATCATGTAAGGTCTGCTGAAAATCCTGCCGATTGTGCCAGTCGAGGCATACTCCCGAAAGCCTTAAAATCGTTTGATTTGTGGTGGCATGGGCCAAAATGGTTAAAGGAGTCCGAATCATCTTGGAAAATCAAGACAACATATCCATCAACCACCGAATTAATTCTTACCGAAGAACGTAAAAAACGGGTGCAATGTCTACAAATCCAAGCTTCAAATGACACAATGGAGACACTATTTAAGCGCATTTTGTCTTGGCGAAGAATTCGACGTATACTTGGGTTTTGCACACGATTTATTAAGAATTCTCAGGAAAAGTTAAAGGAAAACCGAAATTATGGTACACTGACGGTTAGGGAATTACAATTAGCGGAACGAGCTTGCATATCATGGTGCCAAATGGAATATTACGCAGAAGACATGGCAAATTTAGCAAAATCTGGATCTTTATCATCAAAGGGAAAACTGTCGATACTATCACCCTTCAAAGATGAACAAGGTATTCTCAGAGTGGGCGGAAGATTGCAGAACTCTGAATGTTCATATGATACAAAACACCCTATCATTTTGCCAAACTCCCATATCCTCAGCAAAATGATAGCCACATACTACCATTACAAATATCTCCATCCTGGTCCATCCCTATTATCCTCTCTTCTCAGACAAAAATTCTGGATTGTACATGGCAGAAGCATGACTAGACAAGTTGCACACAAATGTCAAGTATGCGTCCGGCAAAGAGCAGCTACTAGTACTCAATTGATGGGTACCTTACCGACAGCACGAGTTACGGTGTCAAGACCCTTTAGTCGAGTTGGCGTAGACTTCTGCGGGCCAATTTCGATTGCTACTAAAAAGGGAAGAGGGACAAAATATGTGAAAGGGTATATATCAGTTTTCGTGTGCATGACGATAAAGGCTATACATTTGGAGGTTGTATCTGATTTAACAGCAGATGCATTTCTTGCTGCTTTAAAAAGATTTATTGCACGACGCGGACTACCATCAGAAATCTATTCTGATAATGGGACAAACTTTGTTGGGGCACATCGAAAAATAGTTGAACTCTTTCATAACATTGGCAAAATTAATAATACTAGTATAATTTCAGATTACCTTAACGACTGCGGTATATCTTGGAAATTTATTCCTCCAGCCAGTCCAAATTTTGCAGGCTTATGGGAAGCTGCAGTAAAGTCAATGAAGGCACATCTTATTCGTGTGACAGGAAATTCAAATTTGACGTTTGAAGAGATGGCTACCCTAACATGCCAAATTGAAGCCATCCTAAATTCTCGACCATTATGTCAAGCCAAATCAGATGATCCAACCAGTTTAGATGTCCTAACGCCAGGACATTTTTTGACAATGGCACCTCTAACAACACTACCAGAAGCGAACTTTGAATTAGTTCCAACTAACCGACTTACGAGATGGGAACAAATCACAAAGCGAATGGGTAGTTTCTGGAAACGCTACTCACAAGACTATCTCCATACTCTACAGCAAAGGAGTAAATGGCGGCAACAACAGAAAAATCTACAAATAGATGACATCGTGTTGGTGGAAGATGACAATCTACCTCCTTGTGAATGGTTGAAGGCCAGGATTACAGAGTTACATCCAGGCAAGGATGGCCTTGTTCGTGTTGTCACGCTCCGTACATCAAAATCTGCGTTAAAAAGACCAGTCACTAAAATCGTTCCATTACCAATAAATTGAACATTAACTGTTCAATTGGCGGGAGAATGTTCGGAATTTTCATCAATTGATCAAATTATCTATTTTGCTGTTAAAATTTATTTATTAATTTTTTATAATATTTTTCTTAAATTGGACAGTAATGTTAACCACTGTACCAAATTCATTTTATTGTAATTTAAAAAGTACAAAATCAATTAGATTAGATGACACTAGTGTCTAAGTAGAACCTAATGAAACTGGGTGCGTCTCTTGGGTTTCATGAATTATAGCACCATTTTCTATGTTAACAATAATTAGTTATGTACTGTTTCTTGAATTCAATCTTGTGGTGGGGAATATTTTTTATGTACTTCAAATCTATATATAAATCAATATTTTTGTATGCAAATTTTAATTGCAATTTGTTGTCCACCGAATAAATACATATATTCGAACTAAAAGTGTGTTTGTAATAATCAAAATAAATAATAATTTCAATTTGGAAATTTGGATTCGCTGCATTCTGTTCAGGTGTAAAGTAGCCTTCTTTCTTTAGGCTATACCGTGGGGGATAATATATTGCAGGTATATTACAACCGACAAAAAATTAAAATTTTTAGTAATAGAAAATAACCGATTCGTAACTGAAGGACCCATTAGTTTTTAGTCGTATACTCGGTTCCTCAAGAAACATGGACGCAGCAACCATGGTTTGTGCATCTGCATAGCCAAAATTGAACTGGTTTTAAGGTGGTGTAAAATTCCCACTATATGTAATACTTTCAGACAACATAAATACCCATCGGTTATTCAGTAGTAATTTAACTGAGAAAACTTAGTATACTATACTAGAAATGTAATACTTTTTGTAAATCCTAAACACAGTTTAGAGTAACCACAATTTGTAAAACTATCGGCCATGCTATTTGGGTCTATAAACACCGACCAACGTTAAGCGATTGGTATAGTTAAATAAAAGAACAGTACACGAGTATGAAGTATGAACCAAATTTTTCATGTACATTTTTATGTAACAAATGCGTTACAGAGTAACAAACATTTGTAAGTTATTGGGCCATGGGTATGAACTGAGAAAAAATACTGGCTATCAAGTGCTTTTTGCAGTTGAATTACTCGTACAATTTTACTAGACAAAATAAATAACAAAAGATAGAATTTCTGATCTTCATATATTTATTTTTAACTTGCAAATACAAAATAATAAAACAAACTAATTGCAAATAATAAAATGTGTTAGTTGAACATAAAATTAGAAATTCACATATATCGTTTGATGTTTTTTTTCAAGAACAATTTTAAATTTAAATTTGCTTCATAAAATTGATAAAGTAACCAAATAGTCATCTAGCAAATTACTTTCTGCCTAACGGATCGAACATGTATCCAATGGGTAAGGATATAATATACTTGTATTTACAATGAACTAATTATACGTACCTATAATGACGTATAATTAGTTCATTGTAAATAAAAGTACATTTGAACTTAGAATGAATTTAAATTAATTTACATTAATTAATCCAAAAAATATAGAACTAAATTTAATACAAAAATTGAACTTCAACGGAAAATTTACATTGCTTGTTTAAATTTCTTTGTCACTTTTTATTTCGTTTAAAGTCGCAGCACTTTGGTAATTCAAATAATTAAAAGTAGTTCTTATTAATTCCAAAATGTTTCCTTGTTCGGAAAACACTATAATTTTTTTATATCTATGAGAGATGAAATGTTTACATTAAGTATTTTGTTCTGAGCTCGTTGGAAAACATTTCTGATGGTTTTGTTTAAATTATTTATTTTCAGTTTGTAGAGATAAATAGTCGGAAATAAAATTAGAATTAATTAGTGTTAAGTAAGCATTATCCATATGTAATGTTTCATTATAGCATTTGTTTTTATGTTTAAAGCTCAGGTCTGCACAAATTTTAACACCATTGAATGTTTTACGATGTTTTGGTATATTCATAAATTATTAACGCCAACTAACAACCATAATACACTAAAATCAATAAATGCTTTGAACATGGATTTGATTACTCAGATCAAGTTATTAAAACTACAATGTCCCGACAGTATTATTTATTAGTTTTGCATCATAAATTGTAGAATGTACCTTTTCAGCCTAATATAATTTTTTTAAATGAAACCAACATAAATAATGCCAAAGTATAGTAATAACACAGTTAAATGTCATTTAGTATAAACTTATTTATATATTCAACGCCAGTTCATTCCAGTTTCGAGTTTCTTCGTTTTATTTACATTGTATTTAAATTTGTTTTCATTATATTTAACCAATTATAAATCAACAGTTGATCGTAGTTTTCTTTCGTTTCATTTTGTCTAATTTTAAACGTTTTTCAGGTCAGATCGACTATACATCGTACATTTTTTTGGGTTCTAATTAACATTTTGAAATATACTTTTAACCGACGTTAAACTATAAATTACATTAATGTTGCATTTTGTTTGTCAGGACTGGTGTTTTGATGATCAAATTTAACCATCACGGTGGTTCTTGCATGGATTTTTTTCTAGTCTGATTTCTTTATAACGCTTAATATTATCCCTAATAAATATAGCTGACCCTTCCCTTGCCCGCTCTGCTGGATGTGTGGTATTCTAAGAAGGTTGTCTCCAGATTTATATATACATAAAAGCTGCTGCTGATATTAAGCATATATCAATTTTATCAGTATTTAAAAATAGTAATAATTCTGCTAGGTGTTGTGTTTATCCGTTTCAATTCTATGTTTCTATTCTTAATGAGTAATTTGGATGTCTGGTTTCTGTTCCAGAATTAGGAATTATTGAACTATTATGTATTGTAGACATTATTTATTTTTAGCTGTTTTGGAACGTGGTATATTCAGCAGATTGAGTCGACCGCAATTTACTTATTTAGCTTATTCTGTTCCTCAATGTTCTTTAAAATTTGTAACGATCGGCCGCGTCCAACGTTAAACAAAGCCCGGCTTTAATAACAACACAAAAAAAATCTAATGCGCCTAAGTGTTGGCTATGTTTCGTTATGGTATGGCAATATAAATTGCTTCTTACGTGCAGAATGGTAGCAAGCAATAAAAATATAAACTCATACCACCGGGATTTTCAATTGGGAAGTAATTACAAATAATTGAGACGGGTTAATACATAAAAACTAATGTATATACACAAGCGAAACAAAAACGGCCTCATTACGGTGTATAATGAAAGTATTCATGACGTCGGTTTGGGTGATGCGCGCGAAAAAATGTATTGGGGAGACGATGATTTTTGGGTGAGGAGTCTAGTTTGGAAATTGGAAGAAATATCATCACTAAATCATAAGAATGTTAAAAAAAATATGTTGTATAGTATGTAATAAATTGAACTAAAAATTGTAAAGTTGTAATGTACAAAATTTAAAAATTAAGTTAAAATGTTGAATGTATCTTTGTTATATACACAAATTATACTATTTGGTTGTAATTAAATAAAAATATTGTATTGTACAATAAACCATAAATAACAAACATTTTATAACCAGAATAAAACTCATTATTGGACATTAGTGTATATCAATTTTTTTGTGATGTTTCCAAGATTAGTTCCCATATAAAGAACTAACATACAAAAAAAAAAAAAATAAATAAAATAAATCTAAACGGAAAAGTAAAGAAACTACGTACGAATCACATTATAAAGTCAACGACAGATAAGGAATTGAGATTCGGTCGTATCGCGCACCGTTTTCATCGGGTGAGGAAGCAACTCTGTTATAACACTCTACAATCCAGAACCCACGGATTGGTATTCTACTGGCAGAGGGCTCCAGAAAACCGCCCAAGCATCCGGGTAACATCCAGGAATTCAGAGAAGGTTGTCATTCACGGAAGGTCACCTCCCAAACGAAACAGTAATTGGTAAAACATTTTCTATTCATATCTTTATTTTTTTTATTTCATTTAAAGAGATTTGTTTTCGTTGGTTTAATTTACTTAATTTTAAATTACGGTATGTAAGTGGTATAGTGAAGATTTCATTCAGTTACACGTCCAATACGACCGTGAATGCGTTTTTTTATGCTTGATTGGGCACCGCAATGATGTGTTAACGGAGTGAGCGCTGATGGAGTGATGTAAGCGCGCAAGTGGTGTAATTTATTTAATCTTCTATATAGGAGTAAATTAGTTCATTTTTTTTTGTTCTTAAATGTTTTTTTTGATTTGTGGCACACACATGTACATATCTAATTTTTTTTGTAAGATGGCCGTTGTACACGCGGGGTAACGGAACCCTCCCGACCGGTATGCGCTACCCGTATAAAAAAAAAATCTGTGTGCAACCTCGCGGTGCAACTGACCCAGGTCATCCAGTTACAAATTGCTTGGTTAAAATTGCTTGGTAAATGTTTTTGAAATTTTCGGTACCGTTGGTGCCATTTCCTTTCAAATTCGAAGGGGCCTGTGCATAAGTATAATTCTCCTTACGCATAGGAACTTCGTTTCTTGTTCGATCCATTTTTGGACGACTTGGAGGGGTTTGCGTGCCTGATCACTCATTTTCTGTAGCTGCATGTCAACCTTACATCCTTGGTAGCCTGCTAGATGCTGCCCATTACAATTTATACATTTGCTGGCTCTTCTTTAGATAGTTTGCAAGTTTGTGTTGGGTACTGTCCAGCACATTTGACACTTTTTAGTTCGTATGGTTATTGCCTTAGCGTTTTTTTACATTGTACTGTTCTTGTACTGCCTCTTTTAACAGGTTCGATCTTTACTCGCATGTTGAGTGTGCCAGTTATTATACATTTTTTCTATTTTCTCGGATTTATCTAACGTTAGCATGAACAGGGGAAGTCCCTTTTGGAAACGGCTTCTAGTCGGTTGTCTCCGCTACGTCTCTATTTTTTTAATAATGTTCACGGCATCAAGGATTTTGAATCTTTTATTTTCTAGGACCTTCATTATTGAATTACTTTTACAGGTTGGATGTAGGCTTCTTGTCACTAATATTTTTTCTTATTCAGCTTCATTGAAAAGTTTATATATGCGTTTGGATTGGAAGTGTTAATCTTCCATACATTATCCTTCAGAACAGTGATTCTTTACTCTTGTTTCGTAAGAGTACTCACTTCACTCTGGATTTCAGAATAGTTGGTTACTCCTACTGGCGGGGTTTTTACCTTTGGTTGTGCTTAATTTTGTTGATATGTACGACTCAGCTTTTCTTTTTTATTTTTCTGGTTTTTTTTAGTTTTTCACTTAATCAAAATCCAGTTAGTTTCCCTATCTAACTCTTCCTCGACCTTTGAGTATTTTCAGTCTTCTGCGACTTGTTTCTTTTTCTAGGTTGTAAATAGAATCGGCCTCCGAAGAGTGTGGATTAGCCAATTAAAAAAATGGTTTACCAACTCGAGTAAATCCTTTTGTGTTTTGGTCCACTGTATTGCATTGAATTGACTGTTCGCTCTATTGATCCACTAATACGAAGGGATTGGTTACCACAACCGTTGTTTCAATACATTGCCCAGGGTGCACCCCTATCCGAGAATATTTCGTGGATGCTGTCAATCATTTGCACTACGTCCAACATAATAGTGAAATTTTGATATATAAATTAATAAGATATGTAAAATGCCTTAATACACAATTTTTGAATATACGAGGGCGTATTGATAATTGTTTATATTTACGCCATCTATATACGCCACTAGTACCAACTTATTTTTTTAGTTTTGTTTGTATTTTGTTTCTTAAGTATTTTTTTTAACGGAAGCTGTCAAATAAAATTGAAATTTGATTGAATAGTGAGTTGTTTTTGTAAAATAGCTTTTAATTTTTTTTAAATATGGAAGAAATGAATATCGCGCAATGATTAAATATTTTCATTTAAATTGTTCAAAACCAAATAAATCATCGATGAGATGTAGAAAGTGTAATATGAACATGCACTTCAAATGCAATCATTTATAGTTGACTAAATCAACTAAATCTAGCCCGCACAAGCTCAATTGCTGCTGAACGTCCAGTACGGCCGAAAGCAATAACATCACCAGAAATGTTCGAAAAAATTTATGAAATCAGTATACCATCACTAAAGTCGCTCGAGATTGGTGACATTCTTAGACTTGTTTCAGCGTAAACTAACTAAATTTTTTCATCGCTTGATAACGGTTGATGAAACATGGATCTATCGCTACAAGCTTGAATTAAAAACAACAGTCAAATCAAATGGTGTAAGTTGGGCAAAGTGCTCCAAAGAAAGGAAAAAATTGTTCCATCAGCTGATAAGATTGGTCGAATGATGAAATATAGCTGAAATAAACGCTTATGTTGAGTGGTTTGTATAAATTATATTTTAGTAAAGGTTTAATGATATAGGAAAAATGTTCGAATGAGTGATCCAGACAAAAGCAGACTATGTTTAAGATTAAAGTCAATTTTACTTAAAAAAAATTTGTTTACTATTTCATTCTAAGGGCTTATTAGTACGCTCGTACTAAGTAAATTTCATCAAAATTGTAAATTTACACTGTCAAGTCGAATTACATAAATTAGGAATCAATTTATAGTAAAATTAAGGATAAGGCACCCATATTAAAGGCCTTTAAAATACATCAACATCGCAAAACAATTTTAAAGAATTAACAATCTTGGTTGTAATTTACCTAATTCTTTCTAATAAAGGCTCATCATATAATGAGACCTCTCTCCGACTGCTCTATAAAGCAATTCCCACATATTCTATGAGAATGTTATTGCTACCAGAAATAATTTTAAATATAATCATGCACCATGCGAATTTTATTTCCAATCTCTGAAGAAAATTGTCTCCTTTGATCACTTTCCTATATTTTTTTTGATGTTTAAAGCTCTTGCTGTTAATACCGTGTGTTATGATTTATTAAACTATCTGATCCTAAATTTCATTTTTTACAATTATATCGATCGATTTCTTCAACAAAATAAGAATAAACAATTACCACCATAAATATAAAATGTAGTATAACCGCATTTTTGTTCTGTACGTAATATGCATGTCAATCAAATGCTCTAATCAACTGTACCAAATTTGAAACTAATTTACTATGTAACATTGTAAACTGCTTTTTCAATAGATTCATCATCCATCGAATACGATAGATGATTTATAATACGCCCGCAAATTTTTTTGTCACAAATAATTTATCTTATTTTTATGCTTAACACAATTTGATGTATGAACCCAATCATTTCTCGTCATTTATAAATTTTATCAAATATTTGCCATTATTCTTGATATATTATATTAGTCGAATATAAAATCATTATTATTATTATATTTTTTTTTTTTTTGATAATTCACCTACAGCAATCCCTAGCTGTATACTACGAGACTTGATATCGAAAATATCTTTAATTTAATCATTAAAATGATTTTAATTTCAATAATATTTGAATATTCCAATTAAGGATTTGAATTTGCTTACATTTCGATAATTTTATGCATATAGACATTCTTCTAGTGAAGGTATTTTTAATTTTACAAAATGGAGGTGTAAATATGTTGTCGCCAACACCCGACTTTCTTTGACCACGAAAATACATATAGATTTCGAATACACACACTTGATTTCTACAGCGAAAAATTAAACTACAGGACTTTTGGTAACACTGTCTTGTTTCTCTTCAAAATGTAAATGTTAATTTTCATAATATTTTCTTAACACGTGAACAACTTTTCCATCATTGTTTTAAGAAACATAATTTCAAAATATTTATACTCGGTTACCACGATTGACCTAGAAATAACGTGCAGTATGGAAAATTTAGTTAAAAAACATTACAATTTTGACTCTCATCGATTGAAAAGTTACGTCAAATGTTACGTACATTTTTCAGTGTCTTTAGATGGTAAAATAATAAATATTGAATAATTTCAAGAAAAGTGGTTTTTAATATTTTATAATATGCAAACTTTAGAAGATAAATTGTAATTAACAATTAAGAAAGTTTATAAATTTTACACATAAAAACCATGTTGAGAATAGCTCCAACATGTAGCGACACATGTAGCGAATACAACATGCAGAATAATTTATCTAAAATATTTCTAGAATCGGAAATGTTACAAATTCAAAATTCGGATTCAAAATTATATAAACGTTATGAAACAACGCTATTCAATCCAACAGAAATGCAGCGTTATCATACGCAAAGAGAAAATCGAATTGGTTTTAAAAAGACATTTCACATCAAAACTCACATATTTTTATCAATCGTGGCCAGATATTGCGAAAACTAGTGTTATTTCAAAGATAATACCGTTCAGATTAAAAAAAATGTTAGTTAATCGAAATTGTATTTAGTTAACATGAAAAGTCGAATTAAAGAATTGGAAGGAAGAAAGTTGGAACTATATATTACACTCAATCGATTCTATCCTTTTTCGAATAGCAAAGCTCAAACAGACTCCTCTTCTTGATAAAAATAAATTTCTAATTAGAATATTTTACCGGACAAGTGGTCAAAGCATCGGCACTTGACCCGGGAGGTACTAGGTTCGAATCCTACCAAAGGCAGAGTGGAAAACTAAGACCGTCTGTTGTAGCGCCCCCACGGAATAAAACATATTTAATCAGATTTATGATGATTTTTTCTGGTTGCGAAAACTAAAAGAAGATAAGAAAATTAAAAAAAAACAGAACTAGAAGACTACAAAAAGTTTGTAGACGGATGGAACAGCTCCACCTTTCTAGCACCCCATCAAAAGGTTTTGACAAAAGTGATGAACGAATTCGTTTGGTCATCATTTGGTCAGGATTGGTCACTAGTTTTTATCGTTTGATCACTTACGATTAAACGGTAAATAAATAAAGAAAAATTCGAAAAAAAAATTCCCGTGTAGCAACTCATTGCAAGAAAATTATACCGTTTTTATCAAATTTCATTAGGTAATCGTTAGGTCAGGATTGGTCACCACATATTGTCGTTTGGTCATCAATGGGTCAGTTTTTATTGCGAAAAAACAAAATCGAAATTGTAGTAATTCAATAAAATCAGGTTCGCCATTTATTTGGCAATTTCATTTTACAAAATTAATAAAAAATCCATTTAGAATATCCCATTTAGAAAAAAATATTTCTTTTTTCAAAGAATTGTATCTAAAGTGGAAGACATATGATAATTTCAATTCAGACTTCATAATTCGTTGTAAATTGGTCACTTATTTTTTTTTGTTTGGTCATCCCTACATAACGATTTATTGTGACATTTTTCAAATACTCATAGTTTCCACATGATTTCAAGTATTTTGGGCTGGAAGCTTGACCAATACTAATTTTATAAATCCAACGATCTAAATCTGTTGGTCAACTGTCGTTGAGGATTGGTCACTAGTTTTTTTCGTTTGGTCATCCTTACATAATGATTTATTGCGAAAACTCTTGAAAAACTCATAATTTCCACACGATTTCATGTGTTCAAGGCTTGAAGCTTGACCAATACTACTTATTTTATGAATCCAACGATCGGAATCAGTTGGTTGACTGTCATTGAGGATTGGTCACTAGTTGGTTTGATTTGGTCATTCCAACATAACGACCCAACGACCGGAATCTGTTGGTTGACTGTCATGCAAGAGTGTTTCTGGTTTCCCATTTGCTTACCCCAATCTATCGACAAATAAATTACATTTTAACCAACGTTTGAGTTCAGCACGAATAAAAGTCGAAAACACATTTGGAATTATGTCATCATGTTTTCGTGTAATTCTAGCACCTATGAAGCATTGTCTTGAAAAAACAGCAATAGTAACACTAGCGTGCTGTTACTTGCATATTTTCCTAATAAATCGCCGGTGACGAACTGATGAAATGTAAACAAATTTAGAAAGTTCACCAAGACAATCTCTGATGTCACTTGAAGCTACCACGTCACGAAATGTGTCCACCCAAGCAAACAAAATCCAAAGCAATTTCTCAACTTTGGGAATAATTATCTGAAATTAAAATAAAAGTTTCTTATATGTAATTCAGTTTTTTATTAGTTTTAACATATTAAAAAATTTAATTTAATTGGAATTTGTACTTGATCAGTTGAGGTCGATAGTGACGGCACTGGCACAGCAAACATACAATTAGGTAATTCAAATATATGGGAGATGTTTGGTTCTGAGGTTGAAGCGGTTTTCGATGATCTTTTACATAAGATGTTGTGAAAATAAAGAGTAGAATAAAGCTACACGAAGTAAAAGTGACGACACTAAAAAGTGACACACAATTTATTTTTAACTTTTTCAATTGTTCGAAAATAATATTTCTTCAATGGCCTGTTTCACGTAAATTTTTTATTCAGCAGATAATTTTCAAAACAAGCACGTTCAAGACTTGGCGTATGTCTCTGGATCGTCAGGTTCTAATTGAGCATTCGTAGATTGTTAATACTCCACTGCTATTTGCAGAAATTTGGACGGACCATTTTTGCGATATATTTTGTTTATTCGGACGTTAATACTTTTGTGTTGATTTTTGCTGCAATTAAAAGTATGTAATTCAAATTTAGAGGTGTAATCCTAAATCATTTTTCAGAACCCTCAAAAAACGTTTGATAAACTAAATGTTGCCTTTTCAGCTATTCACTTTTTGCTGTTTTATTAAACTGGGATATAGTCCATTTTGCAATTGAAAAATATTTTCATTTTAATATATAGCAAATACAATAAATTTATTTTAAGTTACAAAAATCGTTTTTTATGATTCTTAGAACACCTCGGCCAGAAGTTCTACTATTCAATGCGAGGGAGTTTCGTTTAATTTTTACTTCAAATACTAAAGCTACACTGATATCTGCCAAAAGTCATTGCCATCATGATTAATGATGGTAATGAAATGTCATTTTCACCAAAAATCTTGATTATAATCCAAGTTTGCACTATAATACCATAATGCCTATATTTTACGTATTACCATCGATTTCTAAAACTGAGTTTGTTGATTTTTCCATTTCCCTATTATTGAAATATTTGCTGAGTTGAGCAACGATGTATATGACCTACTTTGTCTATAATTATTTCATTTTATCATACTGTACCATATACAACTGTACCATATTCAAGCTAGAACATGTTCTCGTATGGCACCCAACATATGAAAGAGAAAAGTTACGAGAAATAATTATAATTTTATTCCAAAGCAAAAATATCGATATAAGTACAAATGAAAACCAATGATTGTGGTACAAAGTTTATTTTGTATTTTCGATAAATTTCAGCTCTCTGCTGCGATAATACAATAACATATACTTACATGCACAAAGATAAATTATTTATCGTATATACGAGAGCTAGTTTATATATTCAGACGAGTATTTCTTTATTTCATCAATTAATTATTGTCAATTGCAATTATTTGAACTCAAGTCGTATTAAAGAAGTTTTTTTTTCGTTGATGATATTCTAAATTGGATTTTTAGCTTTTTGCTTTTAGCTTTGAGGTAGTACTACTATTTTTCTAGTATTATAAGTAGTATAGAATACTAATACAATTATTATGTTCTATATATACAGAATATTATTTATTGGGTGGATTTCGTTTCTATTTTAATACTGGATAATGTGTCACAGACAAACAAACTTTATTTGATATAATTTGCAATTAATCAAGTTGAATAAGCAAAAACTAATTAGTATAATGTACATTATGTTGATTGGACATCAAAGATTGATGTGTTTACTCAAACCATTTTTACCGATCTACCCCTAATTATTAAACTTAAATAATTCTGTCTTGCCTACAGAATTATTCAAGTTTTAGAACTTTAACCAACCATATACTGAAAGCATTTGATTTTTAAATCTTAAAATCACATTTGAAGTGGTTTGAACGAGGGTGTCATTTAATTGCCGAATGACATACAAATAAACGTTATGTTGTTACACATTTCACGTAGAAATCTTATTACAACACTGGATTTGATTATGACAATGTGGACTATGGCAATCATCAATTAGTAATATAATTAAGTGTAGGTAATGTGAAGCGCTGAAATGGAAGAAAGATACAGCTGTTGTTGCACTGGTGGAAAAATCTCACTTTTATCACTATTTAAGCTAAGAGGAACTCCTAAAACCTCTACTTGTGGAGTAATAAATCAAAATATTTTTTTAATTGAATGAGAAAGTACAATACATTACAATTCAATACAATATTTACAAACCCTTACATAATATAACAAATTATATAAACAGTTCTGAATGTTGGTATTTCGCTATAAGATTGAGATGTCAACTGCGAACAGTATATACGGACTGAATTTTATCCAAAAAATTGTTTATTTTATTTATACCGAATAACTTTTCGGCTGGGGATCGACCCGTTGCTGTAGGCGACGTGGTTTAATTAATATACAGTCAACGAGCGACGAAAGTTTCCATGTTTTGATTACCACCCAGTTCCTTTAAACAGTGCTTGCGGTGAGTGATTTGAACAAGCAGGCCGTTTTACATATCAAGTGGCAAACAATGAAACTAGACTTTTAATAGCTCAAATTGGATGACGTTGTTTTGACAGTGCTGTGACTTTTAACCATTTGAAATAGAAACTATGAGTACGACGAAAAATACGCCCAATGGTTTATGAAAATTCATATGTAGACGAGGCCAAAAGTAATTCGTGATTGGTGAGGTATATCAAATGAGTTTTTGATAACATTTCTTTCTGCACTTAACACATCCACACACATAAGTACACAGGTAAGTAAATGTCTTTCGATTATTCGTCGTCTGCTAACTATTGATAACTCTTACCCTGGCTAGTGATGTTAACAACATTCTGCTTTGTGGAATATGGACAATCTAAAGCAGTAAGAACAACATTCCACAATTAAAATTATACTTTTGAGAGAATGGCGTTAATGTTTTCTCAGCAATGGAATTACTTGTTGAGAATTATAAATTGTTACAAACCACATCTAAATGGTAAACTAAATATTAGGGAAATTTTATTATTAAATGACATCTATAAAATCTCATAAGAGGCATGTTACGCTTAGTGACACTCTTAGTTGTAAATGCTATTCGACGAATTAAGTTAAAAATTAAAAACGTTGGATTTTCAATTCTATTTCTTTGTGCAGCATCAACAATATTGAGAAGAGTGCGCAGTTGAAATTCACTGCCACTTTTGTAAGTTGGACTTCTTGACATTCTGACTAAAAGTTTCAATAAACACAACGTCCAAAAGTAAATCGTTATCTTTTTATGAAGCATCAAAGTAAAGTGATTCAAGTACCAAGAGTATGTGTGTGTTTCTGGTTTAATAATAACTATTGTAACTGAGCAATAGAATTTTAGAAACATTTCGAAGACACCGAAAATGATCGTGGTCTTTAATGAAAATTTTTTGGAATTGTATCTATAACGAATTAATTGTATCTATCTAATTGTGCCTACTTATATATGAAGTTTTATTATCAGATTTTATTTTCATATTAACATTTTAGAATTTCAATGAATCGCATTCAGATCCCTACTGCTGGATGAAAACCATACTGGCAGGCCGGAAAGGGGTGGTACATTTTACAATTTTCTTTTCACTGTACTCATGCGGTCCGCCAAAGTTGTACTAATCCACCAGTTTAATTTTGTTTATGGATAATTGCTCTATTTAGTTTATCGAAGTTCAACTTCAATCAACCAATCAAAACTGTACTCATGCGGTCCGCCAAAGTTGTACTAATCCAAGCAATGGTATAGCGTAATGTATATGGTGATGGTGCTGTTACATTATCTCTCTGATGTGCGCAACCCCCCCCCCCCCCCCTCCCCTCCTCACATAAGATAAGTATTTAATTTTTTTAATTTTCATATTGTGAACTACCTGTCAACTGACTCCGGTAATTGAAATAAAAATTTTAGTGAACTTTTTTTGATGGTCGTGTGAAAAACAATCTATCTGAGCTGAAGTGTCTAACTTTTCCGAAAAATGTTACGAAACATGAGAGATGATGCATTTTTTATTCGAACACTAGAATTGACAGAAAAATTTTGCCAAAGTATGTGCTCAACATTTTCACATCATTGTGATTATTTTATGTTTGCCAACTAAAACCACCCCTATATCATAGTAGGATAGGGGACGCCAACTATTAGTCAGTCAGACTGTGCGAGTTCCGTTCAGGAAGCAATGAAAACCTTAGTTGTTAGTGCGGATTTGTACCAGAATTTATGTTTTGCTTGATGAAGAAGGCTTCTTACTGTTGTGCAAGATCGATTTACATTCGCAGGTAAAGTAAATCAAAAAATCTGTTCTCTTTACAGCAGCTTAGCAAATTTGTAAATGGAAGAAGCGCAAATGGTGGAAGACCAAAACTCAGAAAGTACACAATTTGCTTAATTCGTTTATCTTTATAGTAATTTACAAATTGGTTCACACTTTCACGAATATAGGTCGACTGTCATTCCTGACGAGGATGGACCCCTATATGTTTATTATGATGCAGCACTCAACTTGGAAAGACATTTACCTGATTTGCCAAATATTCAGCATATGTCGCAGTCACACACTGTAAATGAGATAGCCCGATCATAGACTAAATTGAATGGGAACATTATGCGAATCCATCCTAAGCAGAATTCTGTAAAGCCAAACAGAGGCTAAAACGAAACCGTTAACCTGGAATGAATTGCATTATATAATCGCAGAGAAACTTTGTAAAATAGTATTTTCGACCTTTCTATCAAGGAAGACCGCTTGAAATGTGAACTATCGCAGAATAGTTCTCCTTTCCAAAATTTACAAATTACGGTCCTATACATACTATTTAATAGGATTAGTTCTTTTGCGGAAAGCATGTTTAGTATGGCGACAGCCCGGGTAGTCCCCGATACTATTTAATCTTATTTTACAATATATCGTTCGGAAAAGTGGGACATCTCAGCATAACATCCTAGATCAACAGTCAAATCAGATGATTGCACACGAAGAAGACTTTTATGTGATTGGACTGAGTAAGACCGGTTTAGAAAAATGGCTGGCCCAGTAGTACAGAATCCAACTTTCAGGATTCGTACAGGAACTCCAAATAAATACATCGTATATTTTGAACTAATAAAGTTTGAAGGTGAGATAAAGTTCAAGTACTTAAGATTACTTATCGCTCATAACAGTGTAGAAAAGAATATCAAAACAACCATGGTTGCACAAACGGCAAGTTTCTTTTAATGACGAAAACAATAATCTCATAGAGATTTCTTATATCTTGCTCGATTGGAAAGTTTTTTTTCCTTTTTTTTGCAGAAGCAGAATCATTAATCGGTTTCATATGTGGACCCTTGCAAAATATAGGAGAGTGTCGGATTCTTACCGACTAAATGCTAACCGGTAATCTATTTTCAAATTAGGTATTCAATATTTTTAATCTTTTTGAAGCTTGTGTTCGTGTTAATTTACTGTTCGTTTTGCTTAATTCGCCTTTTAAGATAAACCATTTTGAATTTTTTCTAATTAAGACTCGCATAAAAAAGTTGATTAATGATTCCAAATGTGTAACGATAGCGATTTGTTCCATCATCTGTCTTAGGCATAAAGTTGCGAAACTCCCCCTGAATAATATTTATACAATATATCAGTGGCTTTTATACAAATCTTCGGAAAATGAAATGCATTTTTAAAATTATATTTAAAAAATGAGCACCACTGTCGGTGCTTGTAAAGATTTGTATTTTGACGGTTTAAAAATGATCAGAAATGATCAGAAATAAAAGTATCAACTATACTGTTGGAGTATGGTTCGCATCATTTTACAAATATTGCTGTTGATTTTTTGTAATGTACAAAAGACTGCGTAAAAATTTGCTGCATTTCTATATGCAAAATGTGGTTTTCTCTATTAGTGTCACGTATCGAGATAAAAGTTTGCCATAAATGGAATCGTCTTCTGGTTCACAATCACTTAAGCTTTCTTGTAAACTTCTTGGAAATTATTTTACTTGAGTTCAATCCAAAAGTTGAAATAAAAATTTTGTAACAATTATATTAGCAAAGTTACAGGAAAAAGTATCATTAAATCATCCTTTCCCGCGCAATTGGAGGAAAAAAATTCTAGGCTTTCTTGGTCTGTTTTCACCGTTAAATTCAACCTTAGAATTTGTTGTTACATAATCAATTAACAAAGTTTGTGAGTTGAGCGTTCATTGGTATAGTGCCGTTAAATATTTATATAACTGTTAAAATATTTCTTATAGAGATATATAGATAGAATTTTCAGTAGAATAAAAAAAACCTCCTGAAACCAAATATTAGTTTTTTCCTTATGATAATTAAGAGAAGCACATAGTCTTTTGGTTACTATTTACGATTCCAGTAACTATGTCGTTCCGTTGATGTTGCATTACTATAAATATTTCACCGTACAAGTGGCGAGTCAGCTGAATATCATAAGAAGTCGGCTTGAATTTTTAATTTATTTCTTATTTAAAAAAACCTTGGCGAGGGTTCATCTTTTTCTAATATCGTATAGAGCTGTCCCTTTCAACAATGCAAGTTTAGCAGTGACAGTACACATGCAATTTTATAAATTTTTATAGATTTTTTTTTTGGATTCGTTTACATATTGCATTTTATTTTTTTGATACCAACTTCACACTCATTAATTGGAGACCTATAAAAAAATAAAATAGTTCCCGTTTTTTAAAAGTCTTCGTTATATTTATTTATTTATTTATATATTTAAATAAATGAACTATTGATCCATTTGAGTTTAGCTATCAAACAAATGCATTTTGTATTTAAATTAAAACTAGAAAACATGTATGTCTGTAACAATTGAAGGATTCACTTCCTGTATGCAATAATTACAATTTAATTTTCTTTGTGTAAATATTATTATTGCTTCAGTGAAATTTAAGTATATTATATATTCTGATTACATGTGGTTATTTTAATAAAATTTACTAAATAAATATTAATATTCACTTCCTGCATGTAATAATCTGTTTTTATAATTTGCAATGTATACGTAAAGTGCAGTATATACCGTGAACTATTGATCCTATTGAGTTTAGCTATCAAACAAATGCATTTTGTATTTAAATTAAAACTAGAAAACATATATGACTAACAATGGAAGGATTCACTTCCTGCTTGTAATAATTGTAATTTAATTTTATTTGTGTAAATATTATTATTATTGCTTCAGTGAAATTTAAGTATATTATATATTCTGATTACATGTGGTTATTTTAATAAAATTTACTAAATAAATAATAATATTCACTTCCTGCATGTAATAATCTGTTTTTATTATTTGCAATGTGTGAATAAATTGCAGTATATCCCGTGAACTATTGATCCATTTGAGTTTAGCTATCAAATAAATGCATTTTGTATTTTAATTAAAACTAGAAAACATATATGACTGTAACAATGGAAGGATTCACTTCCTGCTTGTAATAATTGTAATTTATTTGTGTAAATATTATTATTATTGCTTGAGTGAAATTTAAGTATACTATATTTTCTGATTACATGTGGTTATTTTAATAAAATTTACTAAATGAATATTAATATTCACTTCCTGCATGTAATAATCTGTTTTTATAATTTGTAATGTATGAGTAAAGTGCAATATATTCCTTGAACTATTGATTTATTTGAGTTTAGCTATCAAATAAATGCATTTTGTATTTAAATTAAAACTAAAAAACATTTATGACTGAAACAATGGAAGGATTCACTTCCTGCTTGTAATTATTATAATTTAATTTATTTGAGTAAATATTATTATTATTGCTTCAGTGAAATTTAAGCATATTAGATATTCTGATTACATGTGGTTATTTTAATAAAATTTACTAAATGAATATTAATATTCACTTCCTGCATGTTGTAATCTGTTTTTATAATTTGCAATGTATGAGTAAAATGCAATATATTCCGTGAACTATTGATCCATTTGAGTTTACCTACCAAATAAATGCATTTTGTATTTAAATTAAAACTAGAAAACAAATATGACTGTAACAATGGATCGATTCACTTCCTGCTTGTAATAATTGTAATCTTACTTTATTTGTGTAAATATTATTACTATTGCTTGAGTGAAATTTAAGTATATTATATATTCTGATTAAATGTGGTTGTTTTAATAAAACTTACTAAATTAATATATATTTTATTCTTTAATGCCAATAAGTGATTTCTGGATTGGATTAATTTTACATGATTTAATATGTTTTTGGTGAACCAGTTTAATTTTGTTTATGGACAATTGGCTATTTAGTTTATCGAAGTTCAACTCATAATAATATAGTTAAATTGCAGGGAATCTACCATATATGGGTACTTAAATAATTATAAAAAAAATTTAAGGATCTGATTGCTGATCTTTTATACCATAAAACCAAAAATAATTGTGCTGTCTTGTGGCTTACAATTTACTAACTATTGACTACTTATGTGTCTGTAACCGGGTCAAGTCTATCATATCTAACAACCTTTCCTATTCCTCCATCTTGTTGTACGTAAAAGGGGTGTACGGTAGGTCCGGCGTATCCGGAATCCCTGCTAAGTCTTGGCCGTATATTCTTATCAATCAATCAATCAATAAAAGGCATGTCATGCGGAAATAGTCTCGCTCCACTAATATGTCTTTGTAGAGAGTAGAAAACACATTAAATATCTTTCTCAGCTTTCGTGTACATTTTTTAGAATGGCTAAAATAAAAATAAAACTTTAAAAAATCTCAACTAAAATTATCATTTAAGCTTTAATTCTAGTCGGCCGTTCAGCACATCAAATGGCTCATTAGTTATTTAACACAAAGATCCTCGGGACGTTTATAGTTTTATTGAGCGGGATTAAAATAAAAATAAAAATCTATAAAATTGCTAGCCCAGAGATGAAAAGGAACACTGGACTAGCAAATTTCATTGAATTTTATTTCAGTTTCCGTCCTGGGGCTCGATTCTGTGTCGGTGGTAATGATAAATGATAAAACTATCATCGATAAAATATAAATTGTGATTCCGAGTTTTTGATATATGATAAATTAATATCAAATTTAGTGTAACAACTAAATATTTTATCATACACATTCGATATAAACAATGAAACTAAAATGATTTCGCTAAAACTATAAATAAAATTAAAAATGTAATCTAATTTAACATAAAATTAATGAAATTCTAAGTAAAAATTTAATTTTCAGAAACTCGCTACTGAACGATTTTTTTTTATTTTGGCTTAAAATTAGCTACTATTACGGATAAACTCCGAAATCAGTAATAGTTCGCAGTTTTAATTTTTTATATATTGGTTTACACAATTAAAAATCGGGTAAACAAGTAGTACCATAAAAAATACTTTGTTGGGTTGAAGGGTGATCTATTTCGAGAGAGCCACACTCGTATTTCATAGATATCGAAGCTTAAAAATAACTTTTACCATTTTTTTTTTGGACATTTACTAATTTCGGACTTTTCTCGTAAAATATACATCTCAAAATCATGCTGATTCGAGTCACTGTTGGTTATGGTGAATCATTTTCTTTTTATGAGCAGCATGAAAATTTAAATAAATCAATTAACTTCCTAGTCAAAAGTTCATTTTCGGGAACTTGCCACGGAAAGATTTGCTTCTAATTTGACCATTAAAATCAAGTACCTATAGTCTTAATCCGAGACATTCTAAGTTATGACGAATTATTTAAGTTTTATCGAGCGGGACGAACATTTAAATAGAAATTAATGAAATTTCTACTCCAGTGATCATTTTTGGGAACTTTTACGAAAACGATTTTTTTCGTAGTTGCTTTAAAACTTTAGGTGCTAGTATATTAGTGACCTGATCCGAGATATTCTTCGTTTGGCGAAGCAATATCAGTTTTTATTCGATCAGTTACATATTTGGATTACCTTCAGATATTTTGGTTTATGCTTTCTCGTTTTTTCATTAATTTTTATAAGATTTCTGGGCTGGGCTAACGTCTGAAATATAATATATGTGAATGAAATGAATGAAAACTTGGACTGGGATAACTTTACACAAAAGCAAATTGGTTATTGATGTTAGTGTTGCATGATTAAAAAATTTTATTTTCTAGAATAAATGCTGTGATAATTTCATATTCGCCTTTCCAAACCGATATATGAAACGTCCAAACACTTGTATTCTAATTGAATTGAATACATGAAATAAAAAAAAATACTTACATTGTGAAATTGGTTACACTTCGTTTATATCACTGTTTCTAGACAATCCAATAATTGTTGCTGGTTGTATCCATCATACTATCATATCTTCTTTTTCCAATGGAGCAATGCAATTACATATCACCAACAAATTTGCTCAACTATAATAAATTTCATCCATAGGAAATTATACAGTAAGCATAGTGCAAAAAGATGTTCCAAAGATGCAAAAATCCTTTCGATTCTAATCAATCCTCAAAGTCAAACAAATATCAAATTTACCACTGGAACGAGTTAATGTTTCAACAAATTTTTTTATAGGGTGAAAAAAGGTTTCGTCGCACCGTTTTTCTGTATTATCGGATTTGAGCTAAATCCCTAACAACGACGCACCTTTGCCGTTGTGAATAACAAGCGTCTGCTTTTATCATTGTATGATGGTCACAATTAAAAAAAACTGTAATTAATTCCCATTTTATTAAATCAACCACAAGTAAGCAAATTTTCCGAAGTCGTCTATTACGGCAACATATACTTTATTATGAATTTAAATTTGCTACCTCCGTTTTACCGCCTCAATGATTGTATTTGTATCAAAAAACAAGTTTGTTTTGATTAAAATGTTTATTAATTTATTTCAACAAACATGATTAACGAGGCCTTTAAAATGAAGGAAGGTTGATCATCGAATTCACTAGCCCCTCAGTCGTTAGGCTTCTATTAACCACAGTAATATAAATTAATTTGTTACAAATCACAAACTTCATGTGATGCAAACAAGTAATTAAAAAATATATTAAAATCTAGAACTTAATAACGTGTTAGCTCAATTCTCAGAATGTTATTCCTACGTTTGACAACAGACTTCCAAAGAATAACTTATCTGATTAATGCGGAAATACATTCGTGGAACTGTAAATTGCAGAAACACAAATAAAATATCGAAATTTACATAAAACAGAAATTTTTATGTTACGCGTATTATACACCAGCAGTTCTAACAGAAATTAAATTTATTTCGCATATCTAATCACAAAAAAACAAGAAAAATACTAAAAATATAATTTTGTATCATTCTCTTATCTAAATCACATCTTTAGAATCCTGGAATCAGCCACAAAATCACACTGAATATATAAAAAGAAAAAAAAATTACCTCCTTGACATATGCTAATGTTTTGACACGCATACATACACACACTACGAAACACAACAAAAATACGATTTTACCTTATTTTCTTTATATTTATGTTTGTTGTTTTTCCTAAAATCAGATATTCTTTTATACTGTGGCATGTTAAAATCAACATCACACGGCGCACACAGCAAATATTTAACGGGTGTCCCAACGAGAAAAGTCTCGTTTAATAAATATTACTTTGTAAATCGCTTTCTACAGTATAATAACGGCAATCTCGCAATTTTTGGATAAAAATTTAATCATTTTCCTGTAAGCAATTAAATGTCGCCTTCAATAATTAATTTTTAAATTAAAGTTATATTTTGCATTTTTCTTGTTCATAAAAAACTGTCCATTGCAGAAAACCGCACAACATTTCCAGGTTTGTAACATTATTTACATTAATTATATTATTTACACTTTTAACGTATTTTCTTTAATTTTATGAAAGCCGCTAAAATAGTTTTAATAGTGTTATACTAATTTAATGTGGAATTTTGTTTTGTAAGTTGAATAGTAAGAGACACGGTTAGACGCTTACGTCGAGGAGAATTTAAATCTTCTTTAAACACACACGCACAAATATCAAAAAATTCTAGTCGTAAGACAAACCGTGAAATATTATTGATTGATTGATCTAAATATGATCGAATTGACCTGGACAGACACCTAAGTATTGTCAATACTTAATAACTTATTAGTTAAAAACATAACGTTAGGCGATTAGCACAATCCATCACAATTATTTTTGATTTTTATGATACAAATTTTCAGCAATCAGCATCCTAAAAATATATAAATTTTTATTATTTAGTACAATGTATAGAATATAATAAAATAAAATAAATAATGTAATGATTATTAGTAACTAAGTTCTAGATTAACACTCCTAATATTAATTAAATCAATATAAAATAAATCGAACCCAGAATTCACCAAATAGTATCACAGCAGGTGTTGCATAACAATGTCATGCAGCAAACTTAAGGTTATTTCATCTGATAATGTTATACGAAAAATAGCAATCAGTAAAAATTAAAAGACCTATATACAGACAGTAACGAAAATGATCATACACACTGATTTTTGAGAGAAATTTACAAAATATAAGAATTATAGATTTTATTTTGCCGTTTTTATTAGATTAAATTATTTTACAAATCCAAAAATACAAAACATACATTTATTTACCGTTTATAATACAAAAAAAACCGAGAATTTTTTGCAACGAAAATGATCATACACTTATAGTATGAACTTTGATTTTTTTTTAAATCATTTACATAAATTATGTTTCATAATTGTTTTAATTTCGAGTTGGTCCTCTTTTATATTTATAACCTCTTTCATATTGAATACAAGCGTATACAAACTAAAATGTAATTATTGCGAAGCGTGTTAGAAAGGAAACTACCAACGAAGACCGCCAAATAATAATTAATATGAAACGTACTGGAAAATTTTTGCTCAAAATTGGAAAACTAGTTGGCCGGAGCCATTCTACAGTAGCCCAAACTATGTCCAGATTTAACGTCACACAATCGGTTGAAAATGGGCAGTGAACAGAGCGAAAAGAATTATTTTCCAAACGGGATGAGCGAAAGATTTTGAATTTGGCGAAAGAAAATTTTAAAACAAGCGCTCAAAATTACCTTTAGATGTGGAGTAGATATTTAATAAAACTACCCACTCCCAAAACATTACAAGGGTTTTGTAGAAACATCGATATCATGGCCGTAATTTGGAAAGTTAATTCCAAAAAATGAATTATTTTTGAAGAAAAGTTAAAAACAAAGGACTTCAGTTTCTGGAAGACGATTGTTTTTAGAGTTGATAGTAAATTCAAAATTTCCGGAATCGATGAAAGAAATAAAGTTTGGAGAAAATCTGCTACAGCGCTGGTGCCAAAATACATCATTTCAACTATTAAACATGATGGTGGTTCGATAATGGCGGGTATAGGTAATTTTTTTTTTATAAATGTAAATTTGGATCACTGGAAATACCTAGGTTTTCTAAAGAACAATTTGAAATCATCGGTGCAACAATTGGAACCCGTGCCATCATGGATCTTCCAGCAAGACAACGATCATAAGCATACGGTACACGTTGTGAAACAATGGGTTCAGAACAACGTCCCAAACCAGTTACATGCGCCACCCCAATCGCCTGACCTGAAAGCCAAGGAACATTTATGCTTTCACACGGAAGGCCAAATTAGAAAATATAGGATTACCAGCAAACAAACTTTGCAAAAAACAATAATGAAAGAATTTTATAAAATTTCAGTGGAAGTTACCAAAAAGTAGAATCAATGCCTAGAAGACTGAAAGAGGGTATAAAAAATAAAGGAGGACCAACTCAATATTAAAATAATTATGAAACATAATTTTTGTAAATGATATAAAAAAATCAAAGGTCATACTATAAGTGTATGATCATTTCTGTTGCAAAAAAATTCTTGATTTTTAAGCATTATTGTTAAAAAAATGCTATATGGATTCGGTTTGCCGTCTGTCCGTCTGTGTCCACGATAACTTGAGAACGGATGGAGATATTAACTTAATTTCTTCACTTAAAGTAAAGTTCGAGCAACTCATGGGACAGAGCTCCATTGATTTAGACATTTCTGTGTTTAGGGTGTTCGGCGATATGTAGGATTTTGTTAGCCGCCCTCCCGTAATTTGAGATTTTTTTTTTTCTATTCTATTTTGGTTTCATCGAGCATGTGAATGTGGAATAAAAATATATCTCGTGTAAAGATGAGTTTGTGTAGTAGTTTTGGTTATGGGGGTAGTAGCAGTGGTGGTATGTGAGGTGGAGGGGTGGGATAAGGTGTTTTGGGTTTGGTGTTGGAATTTGGGATTTGGTGGATGAGCGTTTGTGTGATTTGGGTTTATGGGTGAGAGTGGGTATATGGAAGTGTTAAAGGGTGATGGTATATATTAAGTGGTGCGGTATATGGTGGTGCGGGTGAGATGTGTTTCGGGGATTTGAATTGGATGGTGGGTGGGACGGTAATAATGTTTAGGTGTGGTGGTTTGCGATTTATTGGGATTGGTTTAGTTATGGTGGATTTGGATCGGTTGAGCTGGGTATAGACGGGGTTAGGTGTGTGTGGGTGTGGGTGGATATGGGTTGAGGTGATATTTAAAATACGTAAATCACACTGCATAGACGTTCTTTACAGGCAAAAAATGTTCGAAAATTTCGGCTCCGAACCTTTCCCATTTTTTTTTATTATAAACGGTAAATAGATTTCTATTTTGTATTTTTGGATTTGTTTATTTGTACAATATTGGGTTCATGGTCTGTGTTGGTAATGGTAGCAATTTGAATGTAAACGGTAATGTTATGATAATAAACGGTTGATATAAATCCCCCCCCCCCCCCCTCCCCCACCTGTAAATGATAAAAAAAAATTGAAACGAGATGGATCAAACCAAAAAAAAAGATTAGAAAAAGATCGGGCAGTTGATTGCTGGTGGTAAACGAGATTACTTAAAAATTAATTGTTTAATACAAACGTTGAAAAATCAAGTTAAAATTATTTTTTCGGAATAAATAAAATTTATTGTGATCGAATTGGTGACATTTAGTGAGCAAAAATAGTACCGACCGCGTGTTGGGTTCCTGAAATAAAGTAGTGTCTTAAAATCGGATCAGAAACATATGTAAACGAATGTGGCTATAAAAAAAACTTAAACTTTAGTGACGCAAGAATAGAAATTGTAGTCACTTTTTTCATAAAGTGTCTAAAATCTTACAATTAAAAATTATACAATATATGTATGTATTTGAAATAAATTATTTTAAACTCATTAATATAAAATTAAAAGAAAATAAGCAAAAGTGTTTACAATTCATTCTTGTCAGTGGTGATTTCAATTCTGAATGAAATCTTGGTTACTGTTTTTACGATATTAGTTTAAAGGAGCCTTGCCAAAAAAAACTATCGAGCGTTCATAATTGTGTTGGTGTTGTTTGTCTCTGGGGCCAGTGTGGTCGGTGTGAAAGTACCATTACAAGTGCAGGCGAACAGGATTATTGCGGATCTGGACAACGGTGAAACCGCGACAGTAACAACCTTGAAGAAACGTGGATTCGAGGCATTTAGGTCATAGATATTTAATGTAAGTACTGACTTTAAATTCCCATTCGTAAATTTTAGAAACTATAATTTTATTCGTGTAAATTTTTATACGATTTTGCAATTTTATAGTGGTATTAGTATATTATATGTAAAACCCATATACGCGGAAGGCTGCTTTCTTGAATTGGCTGATAGATTCAACTATTTCTTACAACCAATTTTTTTCCTCCTAGTTTTTCCAATTATATTTTTTTTTGAAAAATTTTACATACTATGAAACGTTTGCCACCACCGTGCTAGAATAAGGTCCAGTGTGGGTTGGTGATGTGGCATTAGGATGATCGCCAAGATGCCGAACCAGGTGTCACCTTACGATTCATTCTTATCGCGTGTTTTCGACAAAACGAACCCTAGTACGACGAGCACTACCCTGATTTATAACAAAATTTCCTGGTAGTCGAAAACAGATGGATCGTTACAAAGTTCTATAGTTATTATATATTTTGTAAATTATTCTCAAAAATCAAACGTTAGCTATTATTCACTGGTGTCGCTATACCATAAAAATGAAAAATAAATGTAATCATCAAACAAACATTTATCACCTGAAATATACTAATTGACATTTATTTTGACATAACGTTATAAACAACAATTCATCTTGCTGCGTTTAATTTTTTATTGTAAGATTAAGTTTCTAATGGTTTCAGGGGTTTACAAAATAAAGGCCATTTTAAATTTCCCATTGAAATGGATAGCACTCCCGATAGCGGTTCCCAATAAATAGCTAAAAAGTCGAATGAAAAATCTTAGGTTATAGTTAAATTAATTAAGTGCAAAATCAGCCTGCTAAAGATAAGTTTTGACATAGAAAATTGGGTGCTCAGTATACATCTATCTGGCGATAATAAGAACCACGCGTATATTAAGAATTTATTGTACAAAAAAGTAAATAAACACAAATGGTATTATTGCTGTGAAATTATAAGTAAGCAAACAATGCCGAATTAAACCGATAACGTAAGTGTTTGGTTAACATGCTGCAATTTAAAGAAGAATTAGATATTAGAAATTATTCAGAGTGAAAGCTATATTGTATGTTGCATCTACCTTAATTTTTAAAGAAAAGATATTTATAAATTGTTATAAAAATATTTGTTATAAAATTGTCAAAAACTAAAACAAAAAAATAAAAATTCTCTTATCTGTCAACTTTCGAACTGAAAACATTAAAAATAAAAGCGCTTAAAAAATTGTTAAAAATTTTCATTTTTCCAACGAATTGAACTTGGACAAAACTAACATAGTCCTTCTAGCCGGATGGTACATGGATGGTACATAATCGGGAAATTGAATAATTTATTACTTCTCTTCAGCGGATAAAAGCATTTCTGAGCGAGCAAGGAGTTTTCATATTTTGAATCACGTTTTATTTCATCACAACCTCCATTTGCAGTTCAACGTCAGTTAGAAAATCTCAAGTTGCTATCTCAACAAACTTTCTAGGCAAATCTGACTAATTTGCGGCAGTGCTGCTAGATTATACGCATATTTTAATATAATAAAATTTTATTGTTTATTACTTCGAAAAATAGACGCTTAGTGGGAAAAATATTCTTGTTGATGAACTTCTCTTATTACTTCAACAAACATCAAAACATGACGAATTTGAGATAAGGTTCTTAAAAGTAGAAGCTTCTCTGACAAGACAACTCACGTGACACAACCCAACTATAAATCAGTAGCCAGTTAATGATTAGTTAAATGCAACAATAAACACATTTTATTCTCAACAACGGGCGTATTTCGAATTGTTGCAAGATAAAACTTCGAACCAAGAAAAGGTGCTGAAATCGCTTAGAATTAATATTCCGCATTTTAACGGTGAATACACAAAATGGCCGTCATTCATGTAATTGTACGATGCTGGTGTTCATAAAAACGATAGCATATCATGAATACTCAAGTTTCAGTAGTAGACAAGTGTACTAGAAGGAACACTCAGAAAAAAAGATTTCTACCAAATACTTAGTTAAATTAATTCGGTTAATTAAAATTTAAAAATTATTTAAGCAAGTTAACTGAGTTAAAAATTAATTAACCACGATTTGGTTATTTTAAAAAATTTTATTCAACTAAGATCTTGTTCGTTTTTTAACTGAGAGATTTGGTTGATCGAAAATCACCAAGATTTTGGCAAAATAGACATAGATTTTTGTTTTATTTGACCCAAATTTTTCTCTGAGGGAAGTACAGTACGATTACTCCAAAAATTTATAGATCAACCAACGATTCATCATATTTCGTTCAGTCAACTAAAAATTTTAGTTGAAACTTCCGATGATTTATTGAGATGGTTGAAAGTATTAGGTCCTGACAGCGAGAGCCGTGATCCATGGATGTTGGTCATCAAATTGGACAAGCACACCATACAGCAGTGAGGTTTGCATTTACTGGATAGAGACATGCCGACAGTGGATTTCTTCCTGGAATTTTTACATCAAGGTTCGATGCATTAGAAATTTGTAATGTAACTTTAAAATCGATCAAACAATTATCCAAGCAGTGGACGTTATGAGTGTTATACGCCTACAAAAAGTAAAATAAGTGAAAACAAACAAACTGTATTGCCGACCGTCGTGATGATGACAGAGGATACATATGGACAAATACGAAATATTTGTGCTTTTCTGGATTCAGGGTCAGAATTCTCTTTCATCACTGAAACACCCGCGGATTAATCAGTATAAAACATTGATCAAAACACAATTCGCAGAAATTTATCACTAAGTGATGAAATAACAAGAATTGGTAAATATTGCCTTGCTGATCCCGAATGTGATATTTCAAATCAAATCGACAAGATAATAGACATTGACATATTTTATGATGTGATGTGATAACGGAAAAACGAATGTTATTCTGACCAAATTTACATTTGATAGATAGAATATTTTATTTGGTAGTTGCAGATGTTCGATGCAATACGATTCGGAGAAGTTCAGAAGAATATTTAATATACTCAAGTTACTACAACGATTTTTATAAGGAGATGAAAATGATTTTGAGATGCCTATACCCAAGTAGATTCAAGTAAATAACATTTTTTTGTAAATGGTCATTGTGAAGTAAAATTACCACTTAATGCTAATAGAAACACTAATCGTTTTATCGATTCGATTCATTTTTAAAATAAGGAAGGTGCAATTAACGGAATCCATTTAAAGGAAAATTACGAAGAAATTGCGGTAGAAAACTATCAAATAAAACTGAAGAAAATATTGTTGATATAAAACTAAAATGTCAAATTAAATGTATCTCCTCCTCCACTTCAGCCACAAACCGTTTTCGAAAATAGTGATTAAACAGAATCGCCAAAAGTACCAACTTCTACGCAGCGAAGTACCCCATTGCCATCATTACCTACTAAACCAAGTAAATTATCAACCCCACCGAATCAATCGCCAAATAATCCTACAAATACTATTTTTTGTAATTTTTTTATTTCCCGGGATTTGTTTTAAAGGATAGTTTCATTTAAATAAATCAAAACACGAAATCTTAAGAAAACCTGATAAGTGTAATGCGAACATCAAAAACTAATAATTTTTTATATATTTGAATAATTATTTCGAGTTTAATTTCACCCAAAATCGTTGAAAACTCGTTGAGTCTTAGCATATCAGTTGTGAATTGGCAAATACAGAACGTAATTGAGAATGGTCAGGTTACACAGCAAATGAGTGTTTGGGAACAGTAGCAGAAGATGACGAGCAAGGAAACTGGCAAAGTACAGAAAAATCGAATTTGAAGGACCAGTAGAGTGCTCTACAAAAAAAATTTAAATTTACGAGGCTACCGGTAACACAACACTAAATATACTTTTTTTATATCCATCGTGGTCAACATTCCCGTAAAATTTACATCAATTCTTATACCTAGGTATAACCTTAAACTTAGAATTTTTAAATATGTATCAGGTCACAAGCATTGTTAATAAATAAGCAAGTTTGCTGATAATAGTGCTAGGTACAATTTAGCCGTAACAATTCAAAAATTGTATCGTTACCATCCCTAGTCGCTTGGAGATATGTACCGTCCGGTTACCCGGTCAGTTCGGCGCAATATGCCCGAAACTGTGGGAGTACTTCGGCACTCAGTAGTTTTGGCAGTGATAATTCATGTATGTTTGAGTTACCAAGCCTTTTTTGTTTTAATGACTTGACCGTCACCTCGTTACTTTCGAAAAGTAGGTGGTTTACATCTTCTACTTCCGAACCGCATAGACATCGACAATGGTTTATTATTTTAAATCTCTGGAGGTAGGCCTTAAACTTACCATGCCCAGAGATTACTTGACTAAACGAGCTCGTTAGTTGTAGTTTCTTTTATAGACGATCTTTTATTTCTGGAATGAATGCAAATGTATGCCTTCCATTTGCTGATTCATTCCATCTTCTTTGCCACAGGTCAATCGCCATTTGTTTGGTTTCATTTTTGTTGCTATATTGAATTTGTTCACTATCTGCGATATGTATATGGTCACCTGATTCATTCATACATGAGCGCTCGCTGTTTGATTAGAATATCCACCGGGAGCACGCCGGCCAGAACTACAACAGCGTCCTTCGATACCGTTCGGTAGGCCTTTGTTACTAGTAGCAGTATATTCCTCTGAGCACTTTCTAGTGATCTGATGTGGTGGCAGTTTAACGTGTCATATCAACCAGCTGCGGTATACGTGAAAAGCGCCTCCGCCACACCTTTGTGTATTATTACAAGTGGTTTTTGATTCAGTCCCCATCCCTCTCTTAACACTCTCGCCAATGAGTGGAATAGTTTCTTAGCGTTTTCACAGACTCTAAGAACGTGAGATGTTACGCCCATTCGTTCATCTAGGTCAACTCCTATATTTCTAACGCACTTGACCATTTTCATGTTTCGACCGTTTAGTGATATTGTTGGTGGTCGACTAGAGTCAAATTTGCCTTTTAGCTGCAGCATCACTGTTTTTTCTGCAGATAGTGACATTTTATTTGTTTTGCACCATTGTATCATGTTATTTATGGCGATTTGACCCTGGCGTTAAAGTTCAAGCCTCGAGTTGCCGTGCACCAGAATAACTTTGTCATCTGCGAATGCTATTTCGTCCTGGTTATTCATCTACGAGTATGATACGATATTCCAGATTAGGGGTCCTAGGATTGAGCCCTAAGGACATCCTTGTGTAACTTGTTTTGTTACTGAACCATATTTGTCTCTAATTTCTGCGGTTCGGTTGCTGAAGTAACTCTTAAAAAAATATACTGTCACACAAAATGCAGTCTTCAACATCTAAGCATCATATGTATTTGGTTTCCGGTTTAACCTTCACCGCCAATTGAGCGCTCTCTTTATTCTCCCCAGTTTTATATAGAACCTTAAAATCTTTTCCGTACTTGTGATTTTGATTTCTTAAGAAAATTGTGACAATGTTGCCCTCAAGCTCGGAACTAACATAAAAGATAACTTTTTTAGGTAATTTATTTGCATGCACAGATTCGGTGGCTATATACGAGACACATAGTTTTAAATCCGTGGTAGAGTCAACAGTAACCGCAACACCATTTGAGTCAGCGTTTGTTACATTGTGGAACATAGTCGATCACACCTTTGACTCACTAGGACGTATGACCTCCTTCATTTTTTTGTTAATCGATTCTCTTAACACGGTGATCCAAACTATCACATCGCCTGAAAAATTCCTGGTCTAACAAAAAAAAAACAACACAATTTTTTTTGAAAAATACATTTTATTCATCAACATAATTTCCTTCTAGAGCTTCACAATCAGTCCAACGCCTCTATAATATTGGGATGCCTTTTTGTAGATCGATTTCTTTTGTCTTGAAAATTAGCTTCAGTTTCAGCAATTACCCCTTCATTGGAGCGATTATCTCTGGGGACCAATTCCGCGAATACAGTATGCGGAAGCAATTCAATGTGCAATTCATGCAATTTTGCCATTGTTGCGATCAACTTATGACATGCTACATTGTCTTGGTGAATTGATGCAGACCCGTTTGAGGTCGTTTTTTAGCGTTTAAATCTGTAAAACCCACCAATAACCCAATATAATACTCGCTATAGATCTGTTTTGCTTTCTCAAGTAAGTCAACAAATATTATACCATACGCATCCCAAAATACAGACGCCATAACCTTTCCAGCCGACTGTTGTACTTTTGGGTGATTTGGACGAAATTCACCGGCCTCTCGCCATTCAGCTGATTGCGGATTTAATTTTGGTGTATAGTGGTGAACTTATGCTTCATTCCTTGTCGTTGTACCTATTTCAAACACCAGCTTTCTCATGGACAAATGTTTGTGTAAATTTGACCAACATTTTCCATTGATATCTTCATATGTTGGCCATGGTAGCTTCATGCAACTACACACTTTATGGTCTTTCAAAATAATTCCGTCGAGTTTTTTAAATTTGTGGCACCATTTACGTATTACATTAAGAACTTTTCAGGCGATGTAATAACGCATGAAATGATAGCAGTTTAGCTTACTTTTATCGTACTTGCAGATAAAAATGTAGTGCAAATTATGGAGAGTTAATCAGAGACATATAAATACTCTAATACGAAAAATATCTATTTCAGTAGCAAGACAGCGTACTGCAAAATAAAAATCAGCTGTGAAAGTTTCATTTTAGTTTTCGCTTCTGTCATGTTTAAATTAAAATTTTTGAAATTATCCCCACTCAAGAATAGTCCAACATACATTAAATTTTTGTTATATTTGCAATAAGTTCACTTATCAGAAAGATTCTTATGACCTAGATATACAGGTCCACAGTGAACGAGCTTATACTTATCAAACGCAAATATTTTCCTGCTGTTTGAGGTATAAACTTTTTATCGGAACACCCTTATTAAAGCTCCACACACAAAATATGAAATTTAAATTTATTTTGATTTTTGTATCTCTGTGTATGTGTCACACAAAACAAAAACATAAAAATCCTGGTGCGTTGTACATGCCTGCGTGTTTTACTTTTTGAATTATTTAGATAAATTCTTTAAAGACAAAAAAGAAACTTGAAAATAAATAAATCCTCCTCAGGTGTATTCCATATTGTGTTGTTCTTTTTTTTGACAACACAAACTTAATCAGATTTTCTCTAAATACGTATTCAAAACAAGACACAAATAAAATGGAAAACTATATAGAACACACACACACATGTGGCACATGGTTACCACAATAATACATATTACATATGGATACCAAAATTTGTTGATTTTTGTGTGCTACACAAAAACACAGTGAGACAGATAATCACAAAAGTTTGACAAATTTTGGTTTATCTAAGTTCTTTTTTATCTTTATTTTATTTTAATTGTAGGCTTATGCTAAAAAGAACAATGGAAAAAATACGAAAAATTCAAAATAAAGTAAAAAAATTCAATCAAAAAATTTTTCACACAAAGGAGAAAATGGGGGGAAAGATTCAAATTTGAAAAGTAATTTATCTTTAAGCCATGAATATTGCATAGATTATTGAAATAAAATATATAGGAAATTGTATTTAGAATCGAACTTTTTGAGTTCAGCGTATATATTTTTAGAATAAGTAATCGTGTTTAGATACGCCACACTTTAGGCAACTTCGAAGATTATCAGATTCACTGAAATAAATACCTTTATCTACTTACTAAACAATTTCAATCTTGACTACAGATTTTCGTTTACATCAATAACAGGAGATTCGGGTATATGAGAGTAGTAAGTAATTAATTTTTCTATGTATAAACGAACTTAAGTGAATATTTTATGCAACGGTCGCCCTTTAAAACTAATCCTGTAATGATGACAAAAAAGTTGTTTTAACAGTAAAGTGTCAAATCTATCAATTATGTCGAAAATTCATGTCAAACGGATAGTTATTGATCACCATTTTGCCATATACATAACATACATGCCATCACACGATGTAATATGAAATTTTCACTCATTTTTTTCGAATATACCAATTTTCTTTTCATTTTGATTTCGATTTGATGTATTTTTTGTGTTGGTTTATTTTAGGCCTTTTTGGAATGTATACGATGTAAACCATAAATAAAAATTATCGTTGAAAAAAAAGTTTTAACATAATTCGGTTAAACATACATATATACGACAGGCACACACACACACTGCCACGAATATATTTTAACCAACCGAATAGAATGGGAATATGTGGTTTTTGAAAATGAAATTGATGAATTATCCTAAATGTATTATACATATAAACATACATTTTTTGTTGTTGTTGTGAAATTTATTAAAAAAATAAATAGAAAATTGGGAAGGAAAGTGGTTCATGGGTAAAAGCTTAAGTTGATTTACCAACAAATTCCTACGATAAATTGTTTCTTAGAAAGTCGATTGAATTCACTCAATGTCAACGGGTATAATGATGTATGTACTGGACGCAGATGAATTGTAATCGATCAATACTTTTTTTTAGTTTTGCTGTTCTAGACCTTTTCGAATTAATTATGTAAGCCTTAATTTATATAATTCTGGCGGTATTGAAAAAATATTTAGATTTCAAATGAGCCGAAAGGACTGATGGGGTTTTGATATGTTTAAAATATTATATTTATTATGTATATTTTGATATAAAACTTACAAACATTATATAATACTTTAATAAACTATTGACAACAACAACAATGTTTGACGAAAACCAAATTTTGACTATGATTTATATATAATTCAGTTGTAATCCCTATTTGAAAAACTTTAAATCCGAATTTAGTTATTATATATAAACATCTTGTCCTGACTAGTGTTTTGTGATATTATCGGCCATATGTATTTTGACAACAACAACAATGTTTGAGAAAAGCAAAATTGTGTATACAATTTAAATATATATCAGTTTTAATCCCAATTTGAGCAAATTTAATCCAGAATTCAGTAATTATATATAAACATCTAGTCCTGAGAATTATAAAGAGTGTTATGATCGGCCATGTTTATTTTGACAACAAAAACAATGTTTGACCAAAATAAATTTCGATTATTATTTAAAATATAACTCAGTTTTAATCCGTATTTGAAAAATTTAAATCCGAATTCATTAATTATATATACATATCTAGTCCTCAGAAGTATTTTATGTGTTATTTACGGCCATGTTTATTTTGACAACAACAAAAATGTTTGACGAAATCCAAATTTTGACTTTGAATTAAATATAATACAGTTTTAATCCCAATTTGAACACATTTAAACCTGAAATTAGTAATTATATAAAGACATATAGTCATTATAAGTAATTATTGTGCCATTATCGGCCATGTTTATTTTGACAACAACAACAATGTTTGACAAAAAATAAATTTTGATTATAATTTAAATTTATTTCAGTTGTAAACCAAATTTGTACAAATTTAAATTCGAATTCAGTAATTATCGTGTAACCTGTTTTTTTTTCTAAATAAAGAGAATAATAATAATAATAATAATAATAATAATAATAATAATAATAATAATAATAATAATATATAGACATCTAGTCCACAGAAGTATTGAATGTCTTATTATCGGCCATGTTTATTTCGACAACAACAATAATGTTTAACAAAAACAAAATTTTGACTGTGGTTTAAATCAATTTCAGATTTAAACCAAATTTGAACAAATTTAAATTCGAGTTCATTAATTATATATAGACATCCTGTCCTTACTAGTGTTTTGTGTTATTATCGGCCATGTTAATTTTGACAACAACAACAATATTTGACATAAACTAAATTTTGACTACGGTTTAAATACAATTCAATATTAATCCCAATTTGCAAAAATTTATATCCGAATTCAGTAACTATATACAGACATCTGGTCCTCAGAAGTATATAATGTGTTACTAACGGCCATGTTTACTTTGACAACAACAACAATGTTTGACGAAAACCAAATTTTGACTATGATTTAAATATAATTCAGTCGTAATCCCAATTTGAAAAATTTTAAATCCGAATTCAGTTATTAAATAGACATCTTGTCCTGACTAGTATTTTGTGTTATTATCGGCCATGTTAATTTTGACAACAACAACAATGTTTGACAAAATCAAAATTTAATCCCAATTTGAACAAACTTACATCTGAATTCAGTAATTATATATAGACGTCTAGTCATTAAAAGTATTTAATGTGTTATTAACGGCCATGTTTATTTTGACAACAACAATATTGTTTGACAAAAAATAAATTTTGACTATAATTTAAATTTAGTTCAGTTTTAAACCAAATTTGAAGTAATTATACATAGACATCTTAACCTGAGAAGTATTAATTATGTAATTATCGGCCATGTTTATTTTGACAACAACAACAACCCAACTAACAATTTAGGTAGTTTATTCTATCGCTTGGTGTAATATGTGCTATTTCGGTAGAAATAACGAAAAATATTGGTTATTTTCTACTTTCAAGAATTATTTCCTAATTGGTAAGAATTTAGGGAAAATTTATGAAAATTTTTTGGCGTTTTTCTACCTTTAGGCGGCTTTTACTTTTTAGTCTAATATTAAGAAAGTTTGGCGTAATTTGCACCAGCGAATCGTGTTTAAAGTAGAAAAGAGTTGGTAGTAGAAAATTGGGTTTAAAATAAGTAAAATATTTCTTCTTTTCCTACCTATTGTCAACTTTAAAGTTACTTTAACTTTTAAGTCGAAAGAATAACAAATATTAATAGATTTCGTCAATTATATTTCACCGATTTTCAACCTTGAAAACGATTATACTTTTAAAAAGAAAAATAAGGATTTTTTCTATATTTTTCCCTTTTTTTCTACCTTAAGGTTAAAATTTCTTTAAAGAAATATTAGAGTAGAAATTTAATTTTACCGATCGTCTTTAAGACCGTAAATCACCAGCAAAATTCACTTAAATGACGAATTTCCTAGAAGGTTCTCTCACAATTTTCTATATGGTCAAAAATAAGCAATTTTTACTAAAGTAAGACATTTTGATTTTATTACATCATCAGCTTTTGTCGTAAATTTTTCTTTAGATAATTATTCATAGTACAACTCGTATATTCAAAGTGAAAGGTTAAAAATGAATAAATCCAAGGCGTATAAAACACCTTATCGTTACACTTCTAGTTATTTTAGAAAAGTGAAGAGTTATAAAGATAGAAATAAAAAAAAATATTTTTAATTCTCTCATCCCTTTAAATTATTCAACATCTGTTAATTTGTATATCGCATCATCGAACGGAGCACCTACAGAACCAGTGACACATGAAAACTCGAACGGCTTAGTAAACATTTCTATAGATCAATTATCATCTTCATCTCTAAATTTCACAAATTGTATCTATCAGTTAAAGAGTCATCAGATTCAGAATCTACAATTGGCCGTGCCAGTGACACAGAAAACATTTTTTTTATGGATGAAATTGACGAGCATGTTTTTGATGAAGATATTTATAGCAAATTGGAAGAAAAATTCATTTCCGAAAAAATTCATCTACAACAAAAGTTAATGCATTGGGCTTTATTGAACAACTGTACTCATTCATCAGTTAATGATTTACTAAAAATATTAAAAGATCACGGACATCCAGATCTACCAAGCAGTAGCCGAACTCTATTAAAAACTCCGACTAAAGTTGACATTATTGAGATGGGAAGCGGACAATATTGGTATTACGGCATAAAGTCTAATATTGAAACAGCATTATCTAATATTACCGAATCGGTTTTTATTTCCCTAATTATCAATGCTGATGGAATATCGCCTTTCAAAAGCTCGTTGTATGAATTTTGGCCAATTTTATTTCGCATTCGTAATATGCCACTTAAGCCAATGGATGCAGCGGTTTATTATGGCATTGGCAAACCTCCTTTAGAAGCGTATCTTGAGCCTTTCATAAACGAACAAAATGAAATTTTTAATAATACATCGACTTTTGGTCCACTCTTCAGCAACCGGTTCACTGCTAGAATCCTTTTGTAGTTTGTTTAAAAAACTATTTGGCCAGAACAAAAATCCATTTACCACCCATTTGTGTGGTACTACACTAAACTCTTTTATAACAAGAGCACCCGTTTTTTTAAGGTCTCTACCAGAGAAAAATAATTTTGTACACTTTCTCCCTCTATGATAAAGCGCACGCAATAATAACAAACAAAATTATAAATTTATCACACGACACGAAATTATAAATGGAAAAATGTCGTAGTTTTTTTTTAGGTTTCAGTGGTTTGACACTTAGGCCATTTTTGGTTCATTGTGATACCACGCATTCACGCCACATCATTAACCCATTCTCCTATTCACCTACTCACACAACCAGGGATGGGCGATTACGCGTCGACTACTAGTTTTTACATGATTTCGTCGACAACTCGTCGAAAACGTCGACAACTCGTCGACAACGTCGACAACTCGTCGACAACGTCGAGAACTATTTGAAAAATTTATTTACGCCATCTATCGAAACTTATAATGAGCCTCGCCACACTTTAATTCTTTCATCGTGATTCAATAATTTCAAAAAATTAATCGCCGTCCACATTTGATTTCTTTGCGCGTTTCTTTTTTCATGTATGTGCGTAAAATTATGTTTTTTGATTTTATTCGTATTGTAAAAAATGTTTATTATTTGCTGCGAAAACTTCTTCCTTGGTTGAAAAAATATATTTTTTGCACCTGAAGTGCAAATTAAACTAAAATTAACTCAAAAACGACAAATAAACAAGGTGTCCTTGAAAAATTTATTTTTGTTGTACGAGAATCAGTTGAATCAAAAAAAATTTTTGCTAAAAAGAACCAAGAATTTCCCCGCCAAAAAATTAGTTTGTTGGTGAAGAGGAAGGGAACGAGGAAAGAATCATGACCAAAGAATCAAAGTGTGGAACCGCGGAATAAAACTCAGCATAAATTGCCTTTACTACTGATTGTATTTGTGAATCATTAAAACACACTGTGCCTAACATTTGTATCATAAATTGTGTAATAAATTAATAATTATCCATTATCGAAATAAATTCTTTGACAATCGAAAAAAGTCATATTATATTTCCGGATTTGAATAAAATTTGAGTCTGTTGTAATTTCGCTCGAATGAAATTTTGAAGCTTCTACTATAACTACGCGGCGAATAATTAGTTAATTTATGATTTATGCTGACTTTTTATTTAATTTTGCTTTATTATAGTATCTTCGAATAATATAAATTATTCGTTTACATATCCCTTTTTCAACCAAAAAAAAATGGCTCTATTAAAGTCCAATCCACACAAATGTGCGAGTAAAAAATCGTAATAATTTTTTGACATGGTACTTTTGCCGTACCCACACAATTGTGTTAGTAAAACACAAAAGGGATATTTCTATTTGATAAAAGATGGCGCGCAAAGCATATAATCTACTGAAATATTCAAAAGTTTTAGATAGATAGATAGATGCCTCTAGTTCAGAGATTTTAAATTTATTTTTAATTTATAAAATGCTTGTAAAAATGTTAGAATTAAATTTAAGAAATTATTCATCAATTTTAATAGTGCGGTTAACGTAAAATAATTAAAAATTTAGTTTTTAATATATTTTTCTAAGTTGTCGACGTTGTCTACGTTGTCGACGTCTGAAAAGCAAAAAATCGGTATGTAATCTACGTGCTAGATTACGTGTCGACAACTACGTAGATTACCTTACGTAATCTACCCGCCCATCCCTGCACACAACTACAGTATACCACCTGCACATTGCAAGCTCCATGTCAACCTGTACATTGCCATGGGCGGTGGGTCGGCGCTGAATTTTGCACTGCATCAGAGGGTCTTAGTTGTGTTTATTAACATCACCGAAAATATCGTAACAAAATTTTGACATTTCTCGGGCAAACATATGGCGAACAAAAAAAAATTGTAAAGACAGAGATGTACTTTTAGATGCTTTGTTTGCGTTTTTCGTTTCTGATGTTCTTTCGAACATTTACGACAATCAAATCAATTTTAAAATTCCGATTATTTTTATGCTTTTCTGAAACATAAATTAAATTTGTTTATAAATTTGCCTAGTTCGTGCTGTAAATAGATGGTGACACATTTTCCATAGGCGTTGTTGATATTCTTATTACATAATAAATTTATTATTCTTTATAATTTTTTTGGTTACTTCACTGGAAGCTGCGCAGAACGTTGTAAAAATGACTTCCAGTACTATAATGTTTTACCAATAAGTCGATTAACAACCTATTACGTACATATTTTTCTGACTTGTTTAGTAAAATTTCACCTAAACAAGTAGAAATAGAATTCGAAAATGCAATTTGAAATTGACCTAAGAGTAGAAATTACTTAAACAAGAATTTTCGACTTAAAATAAGTAATTTAGTTTTAAACCGATGGATATTTCGTCGCTAATTTCGAACAATTTAGTAATTATGGAAAATAAAGACGATTTTTAAAAATCCGCCATATTTATTTTGCTTAATAATGACCTTGAACCGAAATTTGATGTTACCGAAATGACAAGAAAAATTATTTCTGTATAAATTATATAAAAACAAAATTACAATATAAATTATTTATAGATGGCATTTCAATTTTTTGAGGCAGAAAATGCGTTTTCATCGAAAAATTTTCAACGGCACTACGTTTTATATTGACACAATACTTATTTTCGCGCATATTAAAAATGTAATGTATTATTTTTCTCGTAATATTATTCATTTGTATTTTCCATTTTAATAATAATAAAATAACTTGTTTCATTTTTCTGAAAAGTTATATTAAAACTGGGTAACATGTTATTCTCGTAGTAGAAAACTAGGAGAAAATAACTTATATTTTCCGAGTAGATACTCCTGATGATGACCTAACAAGTCGAAATCGATCGAGTGATTTTTTAAACTTTTTGAAAAATATTCTGCGAAACAAAAACAAGTGATTAATAAAAATGTGTTTATTAAGTACTTATATTTTCCGTCGAATCGACGTAAAACTAACCAAAAATAGGTAAAAGGAGAAAGTGAAAATTTACCTAAATAACACTTTTTAGGTATAATTTTACGTCGAATCGACGTCGAAAAATTCTCCAATTAGGTTGATTCGACGTCGATTCGACGTAACCTTACACCTATTTGGTTAGAGTTTTTCGTTTACAAAGACTATTTTTAAGTAAAAATCTACCTATAATCGACATAATTTGTTAGTTGGGAATGCTTAACAAAAACAAAATTTTGACTATGATTTAAATACAATTCAATTTTAATCCCAATTTGAAAAAAAATAATCCAGAATTCAGTAATTATATAAAGACGTCTAGTCATAAAAAGTATTTAATGTGCTATTATCGACCATGTTTATTATGACAACAACAACAATGTTTGACTAAAACTAAATTTTGACTTTGATTTAAATCTAATTCAGTTTTAAACCCAATTTGAACAATTTTAAATTCGAATTTAATAACTACATATAGACATCTAGTCCTGAGAAGTATTTAATGTGTAACTATCGGCCATGTTTATTTTGACAACAACAACAATGTTTAAAAAAAACAAAATTTGTACTATAATTTAAATATGATTCAGTTTTAATCCCAATTTGAACAAATTTGTATTCGAACTCAGTAATTTTATATAGACATCTAGTCCTTATAATTGTTTTGTGATATTGTCGGCCATGTTTATTTTGGAAACAACAACAAATTTGTTGCCAAAAACAAACAGCCAAAAACAAAGTTTTGAATTTGATTTAAATATAATTCAATTTTAATGTCAATTTCATCAAATTTAAAACCGAATTTACTAATTATATATATATATATATATATATATATATATATATATATATATATATATATATATATATATATATATATATATATATATATATATATATATATATATATATATATATATATATATATATATATATATATATATATATATATATATATATATATATATACATTAAGTCGTCATAATTATTTATTGTGTTATTATCGGCCATTTTTATTATGACAACAACAACAATGTTTGCCAAAAAGAATATTTTGATTATGATTTAAACATATTTCAGTTTTAATTCGAATTTGAACAAATTTAAATCCGAATTCGGGAATTATATAAAGACATCTAGTCCTTATAAGTGTTTTGTGTAGTATTGCCGGTTATACATAAGCATTACCTACAATCGATTTATCGCGCCTCAAATTTCTCAACCGAATAATCATACGTTTTGGATATGTCAATTGTGCTCCACCGAGCGGCGGTTTGACGCCCTTGGACTTTTTTCTATGTGGTTTGGTTAAAAGTAGATTTTATTATGATAATCCATCGACTTATTTAGATTCAAAATACAACATTACGATAACTGTCGTTGCGACACCGTGTTGCAATAGCTGCGAAAATATTATTAAATTTCTTAAAAACTGTACTCACAGGTGGCTTACTGTAAGGCTTTCAGAAGGAGGTACGGGAACGAAATTGTTTTTCATACTTAAATCGAATTTTCGAAGCTACACAATAAAAAAAAGTTTCCGCAAAATAAAGATGTATACTCATTTTGTAGCTGTTTTAAAAACAAGCTTTCAAATGACCCACTCTATATAATTACCTTAGTGATTAAGATTTGATAACTTATTGTTATTTTCGTGTTGAATTATTCAATAAATAAATAAATCTGTGAAAAAATGGTTTTTGCTATTATTTTTAACTTTAGCCTTTTTTTCTGATAGAGAAATAAATATAATTTACATATTTGCAAATAAATTTAAATATGATTTTGATTTTTTTTTTTTTTGTTGGAGTTCAACGAAAAGTTAAAATAACCATATTTCCAAGTAAGTTATACAGATCATTTCATCCAAATAAAAAGCAGCCATCACCATAAAAACATGTACGAGTAGAATTCTGTTATTATAGATACTTGCCACTTGAATATAATTACATAGCATTGAAATTTGCATTTTGTGCTTTTTGCGCTGCATAAAATATCCATGTAAAATTTACAAATCATAAAGTTTTTATACTTTACAACAAATTCATATTTTATTATGTATATGTAAAAACATAATCAAATTGAAAATTTTAACAGATCATGTAAATGATTTAGAATATGCTTGCAAATACTAATATAAAACTAGAACGCGACTAACTCAATACCCGAATGTTCATGATGCAAATCAAAACTAAATAAAAAAATAGAAATCGTAATAAAATCTTAAGTCAACTGTTACAAATCGTATGTACATGTCAAACATATATATATATATATACATACAGTGATATAATATTGGTTTTCAAATAGTTTGCAACGTCACATCGCTTGCAACGTATGCACAAAACATATATAAACTGAACCGAATATGTTTACAAAAAATATTTTTTTTTATTGTAATATTTACAATAAAATTCTATAGTGTATAGTCAAAAAATATGTCAAACAAACTTTTCCGACGTTTGTAAACTGGTGTATGATATATAAATATAGAACCCCGCGTGCCAAATTTCAAAACTATTTACAAATATACAAAGCAAACAAGTAAAAACTCTATAAAATCAATAAACGTTATAGTGGAGGTGGGGGGGGGGGGGGGGGCTCAGTACTATGAATACTGTTTATTTCTATTTACATTTAAGCTTTCAGCAAAAGATCAATCTTGTTTTGCTAGTTTTTGAAATAAAAGCTCTCTATACGATTTTAACTACAAACTACATGCGAGTAGTAGCTAGATGGAAAATCGATAATTGAAAATATTTTTCTTCATTTTAAATTAAAAATAAAACAACCAAATTGAGTTTTATGTTTTTTTTGCATCGAACTCCTTCTTCTTTGTACCACCCTATTTTCAATTTTGCAATCATTTCAATTCCACATCATTTGCTGATAAAATAAGAAAATCTCATATATAAGTACGATACAAATTATGCTTTATTAATAAAACAAATATTCTTTTTGGATAAAGGTTGGAATCACCCCACAAAGTAATTATTAACATTATTTTTCGGTATTTGTATGTACCGAACAATAATTGATTTTTTTTTTGTTTTATCGAGAAATACAGCTTCAATACAATTTTCAATTTATTTTTGGCATAGTTTTACTTTTTGTTTTGTTAAGTTATTTTTAATGGAGCTGTTAAAGCTTTTTTTTACACATATATAATCTAGTGCATTTTTTCTAGAATTTCTTTTATTTTTATTATTGTTTAAAAATAGGAAACTTTTTTATTGCAGCAGAGGATGCAAACCATCCCGTTTTAATGGTAGTTATTATTCAGAAGGTCGTTGTCTTTCGTAAAGTGTGAATAAAACTTATGTGGGAGTAAGTTGATAAGAAATATTGTTTAACTTGTTGGAGTTAATGTTTATTTAATCCAATATTATTTACGTATAAAGGTGCACGGGAGTCCAAAACTGTGACTCTATATCAGGGATGGGCGATTACGCGTCGACTACTAGTTTTTACATGATTTCGTCGACAATTCGTCGAAAACGTCGACAACTCGTCGACAACGTCGACTACGTCGGCAACGTCGATAACTACTTGAAAAATTAATTTACGCAATCTATCGAAACTTATAATAAAACTCAGCATAAATTGCCTTTACTACTGATTGTATTTGTGAATCATTAAAACACACTGTGCCTAACATTTGTATCATAAATTGTGAAATAAATTAATAATTATCCATTATCGAAATAAATTCTTTGACAATCGAAAAAAGTCATATCAGAGACAACCTATAAAAGATATTTCATCCTATGTAAACGTAAAAATTTAAATTGCGTTTTCATTTTCATATTTTGTTTTTTTGCGTATACGTATAAGCAATTTAACGAAAAATCACAGATCCAACGATGACATTGGAATTATCAGAAATATGTTTTGTTTTCATTTTGTAGTTCAAATGAAAAATCTAATATGATTGTCTGTGGTCATATTATATTTGCGGATTTGAATAAAATTTGAGTCTATCGTGATTTCGCTCGAATACAATTTTGAAGCTTCTACTATAACTACGCGGCGAATAATTAGTTAATTTATGATTTATGCTGACTTTTTATTTAATTTTGCTTAATTGTAGTATCTTCGAATAAGATAAATTATTCGTTTACATATCCCTTTTTCAACAAAAAAAAATGGCTGTATTAAAGTCCAAACCACACAAATGTGCGAGTAAAAAATCATAATAATTTTTTGACATAGTACTTTTGTCGTACCCACACAATTGTGTTAGTAAAACACAAAAAGGATACATCTATTTGATAAAAGATGGCGCGCAAAGCATACAATCTATTGAAATATTCAAAAGTTTTAGATAGATAGATAGATGCCTCTAGTTCAGATATTTTAAATTTATTTTTAATTTATAAAATGCTTGTAAAAATGCTAGAATTAAATTTAAGTAATTATTCATCAATTTTAATAGTGCGGTTAACGTAAAATAATTAAAATTTTAATCAAGGTGAGGTTACCAAGACTTTGGGGAGGTTTGGTTTCGAACTAATGAAACATTGATTTTTTTGTATTTAACAAATTCGGTCGTCTCATCAGACTGCAGTGACCAAACTACAAAAATTTTGAAAATACTTTGAACTAATCAGAGTATAATTACAATGCCTGAGCGAATTTTAATGATTCGCTACGCACTTCCCAACCCCTTCGTAATCTCGAATTTTTTTGTATTTAACGCATACATGCGATTTCTATATGTAATTTTGGGTTATTCTGGATAATAGCCAGATAGTGTTTTTTTTTTTTAAAAACGTGTCTGATGAGACGACCGAATTTTTTAAATACAAAAAAATACAATGTTTCATTAGTTCGAAACCAAACCTCCCCAAAGTCTTGGTAACCTCACCTTGATTAAAAACACTATCTGGCTATTATCCAGAATAACCCAAAATTTCAATTAAAAATTTAGTTTGTAATATCATTTTCTAAGTTGTCGACGTTGTCTACGTTGTCGACGTCTGAAAAGCGAAAAATCGGTATGTAATCTACGTGCTAGATTACGTGTCGACAACTACGTAGATTACCTTACGTACTCTACCCGCCCATCCCTGCTCTATATACAGTATAGTGATGCAAGTTTAAAACATTGCATCTGAGTATAAGCATTAGGAACATAAAGTTACCAGAAGTTCAATTGAATTTGAAAAAGAAACTTTTGAAATTTCTCGAGTGTTTAATTTTGGAATCATAGATTCACAATAAGCAGAAAAATTATTATTTGAAAAAAATATCAACCATTACACAAATCTACGTGAGTTCACATCTGATTATTTTTTGTTCCATTATTTTAAAGCAAATTTAAGCATTTGAATTTATGTTATTAAAAATGATCCCATATTATGTTTTTCAATATTTTCTGCAAACTTAACACCTAATTAACTTTACCCTAACTAGAGGAACATTTCGATACGCGTCCCAAAATGTGTTGCATCCCCAAAATAAATTCTTTTTAGTAAATTGTGTTTTGAAAGATTGAATTCATACATTTTGATCAAACACTACAAAATTACAAAAAAAATGCAAATTTGTTAAATTAACAACAACAAAATAATAATTAAAAGCAAGTATGTGAAGCCCTACAAAATAAAAAAAATCATAAGGCAACACTAATCAATAAAAACCCCATTTGCTCTTGTGTGAAGTTCTAGCCCAGAATTTATTAAAAATCACGTTAAACACAAAAATAAAATTCGGTTCTTTTAAATTATGAGAATTTAATCCAAGGTAAACGTTATATCAATGGAACATGTATTTGTACGAAATATATTACATTAGAAAGGATAAAGGTACTTGGCACATCAAAAGAATAAATTTGTCGGAATAAGGCTATGCAGTTCTGAGATTGTCACACACCTGCCTTACTTTAAGGAAAGTTAGAAAAAAATCGTTCCGTGGCAACTCTGTGAAATTGGGCTCTGGGCCAGATGTATCCGTACAACTCGTATTTGAACAAAAATTTCATTTAAATTTTGCACGTTAAAAGTATTAACTTGTCTCATAAGTATTGACCTAGCATTTTCAAATTCTATAAGGACCATCTCTTTTTGGCATGCAGTTTGAGCTAATTCCTTTGGACGTATTACTGAGTAAGTGGTTTTGCAACAACACCAGATCACTCTCTTTGCATTCACATAGTGGGATCGTCGTCTCACGTCTGCATGATGTTTTCGTTTGCACCCTGGCTCTGGACATATATTCGGTGACCTTTACTAAATATGGTGTACTTTCTGGTATAAAATTGTGTGCTAGAACTATTGCACGAAAATCTTGAGAATCATCTGTAAAACTACATAGCTCATGTCCAAAACGATACACTGAAAAAAAATAATAGGTAAATATAAACAAAAACATTGGTTATTTTAAACGAACATATGGATTGTTTTTCAGCCAACTAAGCGCTTGTTTCGTAATACTAAAATGAATAGTTCATTTTCAAATATTAACCAATGCCAATTATACCTATTTGCCTTAGTCAATATAACTAAGCAAAACATTAATACAACTTAACACATCGGTTAATTTAAACAACAATTTAAACCATTCGCTAGGTTATGTTGACCTACAGCATATGTTGACACAACTATTATTAAAGTTTAGTTTGACCAACAATTACAACTTTACGTATAACCAACCATGTAGGTTAATTTTAACGAAATTTTGAGCACACAGTTTAGTTTAAACCACAAAAATACGATTAATATAACTAAGCATGTAGGTTAATTTAAACCGAAGATTTAAACTTTCACTAGGTTATATTAACTTTCAGCGTATATCAACATATTTTGAACAGATTAATTATTATAATTTAGTTACTTAGTTAAATTAACCTTCAGTTACTTAGAACCCTTAAGATATGATGAGGACCTTCTCAAGTTCTTTCTTGGCAGCTTGGTTGCGTACGGATAAAAAGTTGGTCAACTCATTAACTCATCAGGTTACAACAACCAAACTGCAAAAATTCAAATCTGCTTCATACCTATAGCATACCTATTCTTATCTTTGCCTATAGTATAACACAAGAACATATCGAGTTAGCGAATTTTATCCATTATCCACGTTTAAATGCCCATAGTTTAATTAAACTATTGCAATGTTATTTCATATGAAACATATAAAATATGGTTTAATTTAACCACATGCATTGTTAAATTATTAGTTTTTAAACAAATGCTTAGGTTAGATGCGTATTTGCAAGATCAACCTGTTATGAGATGAATTAGCCTATGTTCAGATTAAACCAAGCATATAAGTTGAATTGACTACCAAGCTCAGTTTATTTTACTTTTAGATGGGTTAGTTTAACTATTCCGAAGTTATCAAATAAATGCTTAGTTTGAATTGACATAGAAACAAGTTCAGTGTGAAAGAAAATAAGCGTTATTGATTAAATTGAAATTAACTTAGCCATTTTTGTATTATGAAACATGCATAAGTAAAATAAACCATGGTCATTTTTAACTAAATTAAGCAAAGTCTGGGTTATAATAACTAAAACAATTTGAACTAGCTTAAGTTCAGAATATTTTTTTTCAGTGTAGAAACGCACGTGTGTAATTTGTTGAACAACAATTCGTCGTATTCATAGCCTAACGAATGGAGCTTAAATGTTGTTCCCACTATGATCCTGTTCCACTAATGGATGCCGAAACAATTGGTGACATATTGCTGGATTTCACTCACAAATTAAGGTCCGTTATCCGAGATTATGCGTCGCGGAATTCCGTATCTCAGCAAAATCTCATTGATAATCGTATTCGCACACGTTTCTGCTATTGGATTTGGCAATGCAACTAATTCAGTTCACCTTGTGGCAGTGTCTTCTATAATAAAAATCCATTTGTTGTGGGCTTCAGTGGGAACCAGCGGTCCAACTAAGTCAATAGATATGTACAATCTCAAAACGTTTTGCCATGACCGGTGTTGTCAATAAGCTGGCGGGTTTAAGATTCGTTATTTTATCATTTTGACATGGGATGCAATCCTTAATATTTGGTTATGTCATTTTTCATTCCGACCCAATAGTATTTATAGGCTATTTTGGCGTATACGTTCTGGTAACGCCATAGTGTCCGGCAGTTTGTACAGGCGCTAATCTTTCGCTTGGTGATTGTAAGTTCATGAGTAATTTTAGTGAACTTTTGTCCGAACAGACAGTTACTTCGTATCCGTCAATATAGCTTCGAAACTTTGCCAATGCCTATACAACTGCCAATGTCTCTCTCTCTATAGTGGGGTAGTTTATTTAAGCATCTATTAAAAGTCGACTTGCGTATTCGACGAAAAAATCGTGACCCTCCCAGGACTGTACCAAAACCACACCCAAACCATATTTGCTGGCACTGGTTCTAATCAAGAATGATTGTGTCTTGCTTCAGGATTGACACGATGATTAATGCTGGTTTCAGTTGAACAAAAAGTTCGAGTTCCTCGTTACCCCACTTTCACTATGCATTCTGTTTTGTCAACTGACACAGTGGTTTTGCAATAGAAGAAAAATTGTTAATAAATTTTTGATACCACGAAACCATTTGAATAAACGTTCCGACTTGTTTTAAATTAAAAGATGGTTTCATGCCCGTAATACCAGACACCTTTTCTGGGTCTGTCTCTATACCTTTACTTAAAATAATATGACCAAGATACTTTACCGATTTTTTTTTTTTAAATTACATTTGTCCCAGTTTGCTTTTAAATTAAAATTATTCGATCGATCAAATACCAATTTTAAATCGGGTTTATGAGTTTGAAACGTATCTTAAAATATGTAATTTAAAATTAATATGTCGTCTAGATAAACAACGAGATTCACATCTGGTATGTCATTTTTAAATTCGTTGATCAGACGTTGGAACGTAACACGGGCTGCCTTTAAATCAGTTGATAAAAGATAAAAATTCAATTTTGTTTGTTATGTGAATAATATCATCGATTCGGGACATTGGATAGGAATCGGTTATGGTTTGCGAGTTTAATTTTCGATAGTCTACGGATAGACGAAATTCGTTGTTGTGTTTTGGAACCAAGACAACTGGGGCTGCCAAAGGTGAGCCACATTCATCAATGATTATATTAGCTAGAATTTCGTCTAGCTGTTGCTTTAAAATTTCTTGTGTATTGGCTGGCATTCTCTATATGCGGGAACTGCATCCGGTGAGTTGTTTGATAAATTTAGACGATGCTGCAGGTACGGAGTAGGAAAATCAGAGAATTTCCTCGTCCCTTTGAACTGAACTAAAGTTACTACCCTCATCATCCCTTAAGTCAAAAGTGGATAATTCCAGCTCGTGTTCGATAGTATCATTACTGTTAAATATAAATGTATGGGATATATTCTCGTCCAAAAATCACTAGGTTTGGTTACTAAAGTCTAAGATTAATGCAGCACTTTGGATAAAATCGATGCCTAACAGCGTTTGACAATTAACATTAATAGGGAATACGATAAATGTAGTTCTTAACCCTCTCCTCCAATTTCAGATCTATATATGTTTCAATAATATTTCGGCATTTCGATGTCCCACCATTATCTTTCAACATCCGTTTTAGCCACAGTATCAATAAAAGCAGAGCCTATATTGTCAAAAATTTTAATATAAACTAACGAACGCTGAAATTCACCATGCTATTCAGCTAACAGACTTGCCATGGCTGTAGACTTGAGGCTACAATTGGAACAATTACTTTTTATAAATCCGGGCTTATTACAACCGTAACATTTGATGTCATTGGAATTCGTTATCGAAACGTTGTTGGTATGAGAATTTACCTTCTGTGATTCCTCAGGAGGAGTATCACTGCTTCTTCTACTCTTATGCTTCGACCTACATTCTTCAAAATCTTGAAAATTACGCCTGCAACATTTACAATATTTCTGATAACAAAAATTTTGTTTGGGACTAGATAGCATGTCTTTATTTGACAATCCTAATTGATATTTACCTTAATCATGTGTTTGGGGTTTATTACTTCACCCATGAATTCCTCCATATCGCGACCCTTTTGCAATAAATCATCAACTGGACATGTTGGGGACAGCAATGTTTTTCGGCGAAGCAATTTTGGAAGATCTATAATATGTGGTGGAGATGAATTAAACTTACCACATCCAGCCAATCTTCAAGATCATTAGGAATATCCCTATACGAGTTTATTGGAGATGAGGCATTTCCACTGCTACCTAACCTCATGCTCCCTTACCCTGGTCGAAATACAATACTTCTCCCGTTGGATAAAAGTGCGTTTAATTGATTGTCTAGATTGTCTAGAGCAAGAAGAGTTGTAAAGAATGCATTTGGAATCCTTGGGAGCAGATGGCGAATATATCAACGACCCGTTTTTGCAAGTAAGTCAACAGTGCTTGTAAAAGCTACGATAATGTTGCACTATTGGCTTCGCGATGAAAGATTAGTGGAGCATATTACTGCGGGTCTCATTAATAATAATGTTGGAGAAAGTTATCAACCAGGAATGTGGCGGAATGAAGAGAGCACCAGAATGCAAAACGTTCATAGAGTAGGATCAAATAATTTCAGCCAAAGAGCGAATGAAATTAGAGAAGCATTTACAAACATACTTCAACGAAGTTGATGTACTATACCTTGGCAGTATACTAGTGTACAGTAAAACAAATTAATTAATGTTATCACATTTATTATCAAAAAACAAAGATTATAAAAATTTTTTAAAATAAGGTCCATACTTAGTTATTTAATTATTTCATTTCATAAATGTATTTCATACTCATTTTAAAATGTAATCCATTATCCATAATATACATACATATTTATAGTTTATAAAAAACTAACAGTATAAAATTTGTTAAAAACAAATTTTTATAATTGTTATAATTATTTAAAAACAAATAAAATTTCAAAATTTTTAATAATATTGAAAATTTTGAATAATATTAAAAAAAATAATTTAAAAGGAAAAATATAAAAATATATTAATTTAAATTTTCTAATTGGCGCCTTTTGAATCTATTATTTTTATCCTCTATGAGCATCGTCAACTCATTAAAAAATTACGACTGCTCTGTCCGAGGACATTGGGCAAATTCATCAATCCATTTGTCTGCGAATGTCCTCAACAAACATTGATTGGAGGTAATTGTGGTTAGCAACTTTTGATGCTCGCGAATTGTGTCACAAATATATTTTGCGTTGGGGTCTACCGGGACGTCGGGCAATTTTGATTTTAGTATTGAGGCACGTCTAGTAGTTTGGTTTCCGGCACTTATTGTTGACCTCTTTGGTGGTGGAACACGCTATGATGTTGGTGGCGGACCGTTCTGTAAAGACCCAGAAACCTCCTCTGGTATAGTGGGACTGATAGAAAAAGTGTTTGTAGCAAATGGCTACGACAGACCAACATCAATATCATATGTGGTTAAATCATCAGCAGTCTCATCGAACAATTCTTGGAATTTCGTAACAGAAATTTGGTTCAATAAAAAACTGCTGATGGTAGGCCTACAAATAAGAAGGAAAAAATTAGTTTATTTTGTATATCGGGTTGAAAATATAAAAAATCAATAAAAAAAATTCATATCACGCTTACTATATCCTAACTTTTTAAGCTCCTGTTTGCGTTCCACGTATACATTAAAAATTACACTCTTCTGAAATATTGATAAGTTCTATTTTGAAAATAAAATACAATTTACAAATATAAGCAAACTTACTCAGTGAATAGTTCGGGTTTTAAAAAATCGAGTCCTCTTAAAATCCACTGGTCCTTGGGATTTGAAGGGCCTGCAGCACTTCCACTTTTCGGTAGTTTTTTCAATTTAACGTGTAACCGATACTCATACTTCTTTGGCAATTTCTTCCCAAACAATCCTCTTCATGCACGTTTTTCGATAATGTGTGTGGCGCAACTGGTACAGAAATTGCCTACCTTTCAACCGAACTTCCTCAACGATTTGTTCATCAAGATTCCTACCGTGACCTAAAAATGTTGAGAAACAAAATTATTTTACAAATTAAAATATTATACCTAACGAAATCGTAGTAATTTATCATAAACAACAATGTAGGTAATAAATTACACGATAATTATTAACACTTGTCGTAAATTCTTATATTAGTCACCGTTGTTATTCATTATTTATATTTTTGTTCTCAATTTCAATGTATTTTGACTTTAAAAGATCCAAATATCAACAAACTTGGCTTCCGAAACTACACAAACACAAAATAATTTTGCTTGTCAAAACAAAGCGAAAATTAATTACGTATTTTGTTTTGAGAATACAACAATAATAGACCAGTGCCTACATGTTGTAACTATCACTTTTTTCGCTTCGATGTATTTTCGACAGAATAACGGTATCTTAGAAATAAAAATATTTTTTCTTTCATGTAAATTTTTAAGTTTTCATCAAAGTAGCTCGGTTTTCTCGTCGAAGCGAAAAAAGTGATAGTTACAACATGTCGACCCATAATTTTTATTTCCTATGGATTTTAGTTGGTAACCCTGCGCTACTCTTGCTCAAAGTAAGACATGTTTCAACTCGAGTATGAAAAAAAGTAGGCGGCGTTTTTATGCTTTGAAGCGATTTCATTGGTGTGGAGCATGGTTATCAAAACCATGCTAATTTTCCCGATGTTATGAACAAAGCATTAGAGTTCATACAATCCCAGGGCAATAAAAGATTATTGATTGCAATTTTATTAACAAATAGTGGCATGCCAATATGGTTACAAGGAACGTTTTGTTATTGGGTATAAAAGACAAAATTTGTTTTCTGGAATTGTTTATCATCTAGAGTTTTACTCTACTGGATAATAGTGAAATAAAAAAAAACGTTCTTGTGTTTTTTCCTTCACTGTTACTTATAGCTATTGGCTATTTTATTAAAAAATAGTGACATGTCAAGAATAACAAAAATGTTTCTAAATTTATACTTAATTTGGAGGTTTACTGTCCTGGAAATTGGCCAGATCACAGAGGTATATCCCACTTATTCTGCAAGTTGATTAATATCTTAAGTCTTTATTAAGAAATATAGTGACATGAAAATACGGAAAAAAGGTAGGATTTGTTAATATCTATGATGTAAAATCATTTATGAATTTAAACGTAATATAGAGGTTTACTGTACGTGATTGGCCAGATCACACAGATGTTCTTGAGATCTGACTTATTTAGGTTATAGGTAATGAATTGTGCTAACAAGTTATATTATGGCCAACTCCCGACTTTCCTTAATGACAAATGTGCATATAGATCTCGAATCCAACAATTTAAAAAGCTGTTACTGAAACTCCCGCTTCCTGTACACAAATATCCACCACATTTAGCATGCATGTCCAAATTAAACCAAAAAGTTTTAGTATCAATTTTAATTTCAAATAGTCACTGCATGACTGTATATAGATACCAAATTTTGGAGAAATACAAATTTTTTGATTAAAACTCGTCATTTCAAATAAAATTTAAAAAATTAATTTGAACAAATTAAAATTTTTTATTTGTTTTAATTGTTTGTTTCGTAGATGCTATATATTTTTCAAAACAAGTATTGCAAAAAATGAAAAATCTCCAAATGAAAAAAATGGGATCTCCTAATTTATGCAAAAAGTTTAAGCATACCGATAGGTCGATCTACCTATCCTGTAAGGAACTAACAACCTTTAGTCTGCACTACACCGCACGTGCACGAGATCTAAATTTTCCAATGTTACTGTACAAAAAAACAGTTTTTAAATCGTCATTTTTGCTTAAATTTTAGAAAACGATCTAGGCTGATGAAATATATGTTATTGTTGCAAATTTAATTTAGAATCTTTTACTTCGTTCTAGTAGTTTGTTTTGTAAATACACACTTTTCAAAATATTTGCAAAAACCAATCAAGTGTCACTTCCAGTATACCGATTTCGACCAAATTCAATGGGATTTTCTAATTTGCGAAAAACTTTTAATTTTAAAGTTTTAATCCAACCAACTAATCCAACCGGACTGAGTATTTTCGTCAAACGTAGTTTTTGCTTTTATTTTGGAAAAACGATACATCACAACCTTATTTTGGCTAAAATATGAAATATTAGATTTCGTGGTTGCATATTTGCAGTGATGAATTGGTTCTTGAATCCGGTGTTTCTCATAGAATGGTTGATCCAATTTTATTTTTGTTTTGTAAATCATTTCGGTTTTGGTTGCCGCGCGCAACCTGGTCTTAAGTCTTAAAATTAAAACAATGTTGTTTTATTTAAATAATTTTTGCTCATTTAACACACAATTTATCATGACCTTTGTTGCTTGAAAACTGACAACTGTCATGTAAATTGTATGATGATTGAGTCTTTCATTAATAACAAATATTTAGCTTTAAATGTGGATAACCGATTAGACCAGAAATGTCATAAAACTCACATTAACCATGCACTTCATAATTGTATTAAGAAAATATACCTTTCGCGCTCCAATTTTTCATCTTCGGTTCTGGAAATATTTTACCACGAATGTGGTAAATTAAATGTGTAATAAAATACTCGTGGAATATTTGTATGTGCGAGTATATAAGGATATTAATATATGGTAATATATACACTTTTGTGCTGCTCCGAACTTAAAAAAAAACTCATTTCTTCAACTATATTTCTAGTCATAACTCCTACCATATGTAATAAGCTTCCAAACGATATTTGTAAATTGGATTGAAAACCTAATTTTTTTTTCTGTCAGTAAATTACTCGTACTGCCGAAAAATATATTAATTACATAGCCAGCATACGCAACTACAAGGAAATAATTAAACTTTACCAAAAGAAGAACCGAAACTTTTAGCTTGTAGATGAAGATCGCAAAATTTTACCAATAAGTGACAATTGTAAAACTATTTATTATGAAGGGCGTTGCCAAAAATCTAAAGATTTTATCTTAACACTGAAAAAAACTCCACTTTGGTTAATCGATAACAATATTTGATAGTTTGAATTCAATAAAATGGTTGATGTTAATATGTATTAATCTTCAGGTGACTATTAAAAATCCAGTACAGCTAAAAGTCGAATTAGAACCACTTAGCAACAGTAATAAGATGCGGTGTAGACTAATACCCCTATTTTCGAGGTAAATGCTCCCTATTATGCTCCCTTTCAATCCTCTGAAAATTAAAGAACTGTGGGTTCAAAAGAAAGTGGAAAAAATAAGTCAAGGGCCTGGATTTAAAACACCTTAAAAGTTATTGTTTTATAATTTTGTAAACCAAAAAAATAAAATGAATCGATTAACAAACGCCGTATTGGCCTTCCCTGGGTGAAAAAAATACCTCGTAATTCCTCTGGAAAGTGACAAAAATTTATAAGCGGTATAAAATTGGGATAGTGTTTGTAAAATCTGTTGGTTTAATAAAAAATCATGAAGAGCAAATTTGTTGATATTCTTAACTATAAAGACAAACATTTCATCCTGAAATAATGCCGCCAAGTTAATCTTAACTGTCGACTGCAGTCTCTTTGCTACCCTCTTCCCAGCACGCAACAAACGTTTGATCAAATTTCTTGATGTCGTCATTAATTGTCTGCTACTAAACGTATCATCTCGCTACAGTCTCTCTAATGAAATACTGTTTTCATTCCCTGGGCGATTAACTATTTGGAATCGATAGGGATTTAAGAAAACGTTCTAGCAACTTATTTTGGGAGAAAGAAAAACATGTCAGCTGCGTGTTGAACAGCCTTAATTTTCGTCTGTAGTTTACCATATCACTATAAGGTGAACCGTACAGAAAATTGATATTTGTTTTTACACCACAAATTAACGGCAAAACTTTCTTATCGATCCGAGCCTATAAGCGTTTTGCGCTTATATTTACAGTCAACTGTGCAGATCTAATCTGGGGGAAACTTTCCTATTGATTCGTAACAAACACCATTCCAAGCTGTTCTAAATCTTTATGGGATTCAAAAATTTTTGAAGCTGTAAGTTGTCCTACAGTTTTTGTATTTTGTAAATTTCTTTAATAGTGCCTTCGGTTGTTCGAAGTCAATTTTTATCGATACGGCAGCCCAAAAAGTCGATAGACTTACATTTTATGAAGAATTTGTCTTTCCTTAAATTTAATCCTGTTATTAAGTATAATACTTTTGAGCAAGGTCATTTACTCGAAAAAGCGACTACGTAAGTATAACTTTGAAGTTGGTTATAAACACGTAGGACATTCAAAATAAAATTTAATAAAACTTTGGTCGTGGTATATATTTCAAATTGGAGTAGAGTAACTTTGTTGCTTAAGTTGCTTGGATTGGCCAGCTCAAATTTGGCGAATACATATATTAACTTTTTGAATTGTAGATAACAAACGAGCGGCCAATAGTATTGAAAGCACACAGCGCACTAGTTGTTGCCACAAATCCGAACTGATTCATCTGCCTATTGATTTAGTCTGCCACCTTAGACAAAGAAATATGAAATTAATCATATTATTTTTGAGCCCGAATTTACTCATTAACAAATTATTTACCTCGTAAAAGTTTGTTTGCTTTGTGAAAAACCTCAAAATTATTAAGTACACGAATAAAGCTAATTGAATCGTCCGTTTGGCGATACCTAATAAATGAAAAATGTGCATCGTATACAGGAAGCTTTTTCGTGTTTTGCAAATATTTTAAAGAGATTGTAGCATTTACGAAAAAAAATCAATTAAAATTAAAAGATCGTAAATTAATCATATAAACATGCTCATGTCATTTTATAAAGTTTAGCCGGAAATGAAGCGATACCAAAATTTGTTATCTCGATAGTCCAGGAAATTGACTATTCGAAATAAAATTTCATACTTAAACCTTTTCCATTAATTGGGAGATCGTTGCGAGATTTGGTTCAAACCTGTGCACCTGTGTATATTAAAATTTTTTACTTTAAATATATTGGTTTGTGGTCTCTAATTTAAACTGAGGTAATTTTTTGTTTGATTACACAAGACCCGTTTTACCAAGAAATAAAGAGTAGTATACATTCATGGTATAAGAAAAACGGGTGTTGGCCACAACATTTTCAAAACTCTATGTTTATATTTTGCCTTCATAATAAAATCTGGTGTAAATTTATTATAAGAAATGGAACTAACAAATTTCTAAATCTAGTTCAAATGACGTTGACAGGAACAAATCTAATTTATTTAACATCTCCGAGTATAATTGTAGGTATGTTTCTATAACGGATATATATCAACGCTCATACTTCATAACACCATTGGCACAAAACAGATGGCGCAAGTTTTAAAATTAATAAAAAGCCATTTTGAAATACCGTTTAAAGTATGCAAAATACAACTTAAATTATTTTATATATTTCAGTTATTTTCTAAAGTAACGCTTAAAAATTCCCTTCAATTCAATGATCCAGTTCAATTTACCAGTAATTCTCACATATAACCAAAATTCTTAATAAAGGCACCAAAGTAATAAAATAATGTTCAACCACCTTAAATCAATAAAACCATTCTCGCCGAACTAAATAGCAACATGTCCTCCTTTTTAATAAAAACAGCAAACATCGTTGTAAAAAAAGCACTTTGCTGGCTTGTGTTTATTCACTAGTAATGTATAGAAATTTTAATTTAATTGAAAAACTTTTTATTTCTTTTGTTGTTGTTGTTACATCCTTAAAATAAAATAAGGAATTCAAACTTACATTCTTTTCCACTATATAGCTAGATATACGTGTATACACTGAGATATATAAGTAGCTGCAAACAATAAAATAATAATTCAATTTTCACATTAATTTTAATTCAATGCTATACTCTAAATAAATGGTGGAACCTTTTTTGTTGTGCTCATTGTGCTTATCTTTATAAAAAAAAAAATTGTAGATATAATATTATTATTGTTAATTTAATAATTTCTGTTCCAGATTTTGTCCAACCAAAACTAATTATCCTTTATAATTAGCTTTTTTATTTTATTTATTATTTCATTTTTAACAACAATATAATTTTGACCATACTCGAGGAAAATAAATAATTCAGTCTAAGAAGCTTAATATGCAATCATATAGTTTTTGATGAGCTTTTTACTTGGTTCGTTCTTGCTCTATGTATAACAATAAACGAAGACGCAAACATAAACAATAAGAAATTTTATTATTTTAAAATTCATAAAAACAAAACAGAACGAAATTATTTTAATGAAAAATAATTTTATTATAAATAATTTTTTTTTTTCATGTTTAATTAGATAATTAAATTTAACATTTCGACTGTTTTGTGTTTTTCATTAGTTGTTTATTATTATTATTTCTAACAGAATGAAGTTAGCGCATTTTTAATGAAATGTAATAAATGGTTTTGTGTGTTTTTGCGTGGACAAACAGCGATTTTCCAGCTCACACAATGTTGTGCTGATTATTATACAAAATAATATTGTTACAAAAATTACACAAAACAAAAACAAATAAATAAATAATTAGAGTTTGTTTTATATTTTAAATATTAATAAATTCATTTGTTATATATTTTATATGTGGTTAAAATAAATTATGAAAATTATAATAATTGTGTCTGTGGCCAAATCTGGAATAATACTGATAATAATAAATTATTCGTACAGGGTGGAGGTACATGACGTGATGTCAGTAGGTTATGTTAAACCAAACAGGGGTATATCTGTATAGTAAAATCAGCAGAAGTTTAAATGTTTCGTTTATTTAAATGCAACAAAAATTAGTGCTTACAATGTACCGACCAATTATGGAAAATCAAGATCAGATTTTTACCCGAAAGTATATTATATTTCATAAAAATGATTGAAAATTATAAACAAAAACAAAATGTTTTATTAAAAATGCTGTGATCATAAAAATTTAAATTTATTGATGAATGATCATCAATAAACTTAAATTCAGTTCGAACTAATGTTGTTTCATTTAAAAATTTATTCTTGCATTATTTATGGTTCTTGGAATAACACTAAATGACTGTATAAATCATAATACTATTATCGGTCGAGCTAGGTACAAAAATACTTTTGTACATAATTTCTACATATTCCTATGCCCAGCATATTCAGAGAGTCTCAAGTCGGGATGAATTATTAATTATCTGTTCTTTCAATATTGTTAACGACATTCGACAATCAAAAGTCATTAAATTTAAAAAAAACATTTCGCGCCGTTTTTTGCTTGTAGCTGTAAATAAATAACTGAAGTGAAATAATTCCTAAAAAAATCATTAGTAAAGAATTGCGTGTATGAATATCTCCAAAAATCCATCGAACCAGTACGTTTAAAATACCTAAAATTATTAAACAATTAATAATGTAATGTAAAAACATTATAATATGTATCGTAAATATAAACTTATAATTAAATTGAAGTTTGTTGAATTTTCTAGATTTCATAGATACACTACTCGAAATTTAGCGATGTTGTCATCGAACTCAACATGCTATTATGTTACTTCTATTAAATGCAAAAATACATGATGATTTTTAGAATTTTGTCTTAGTTCTGGAATGGGCAAATATGGCCCCGAAACTGGTGAGTTATGATGTTATGATTTACAGTATTTTTACAATTGTAACGATTACTAATCGAGATTTCGCCCGGTTCTTATCTATCCTGTTATGTTTTCCAGGAAGACAGATCAAATGCCAATGTCCATGTCAGGTTTCAGAATTTTGTCTTAGTTCTTGCATGGACAAATTTGGCCCCGAAACGTGTGAGTTATGATTTACAGCATTTTTAAAATTCTTCATTACTTATCATGATTTCGCCTGGTTCTGATTGATCCCGTTATGCTTTTCAAAAAGATATATCAAATGCCAATGTCCTTGTTAATTTTCAGAATTTTGTCATAGTTCTGTCATGAACAAATATGGCCTTGAAACGTGTAAGTTATGATGTACAGAATTTTTGTAATTCAAACTACTACTCATCGAGATTTAGCCCGGTTCTCATTGATATGTTATGTTTTCCAGGAAGATATAATAAATGTCAATGTCTATGTTAATTTTCAGAATTTTGTCATAGTTCTGGCTTGGGCAAATATGGAACCGATACGTTTGAGTTATGATGTACAGTATTTTTGCGTTTCAAACGATTACTAATCGAGATTTTGCCCGGTTCTCATCGATTACTTTATGTGTTCCAGGAAGACATATGAAATGCAAATGACCTTGTTTATTTTCAGGTTTTTGTCATAGTTCTGGTATGGGCAAATATGGCCCCGAAACGTGTGAGTTATGTTTTACAGTATTGTTGGAAGATATATCAAATGCCAATGTCCTTGTTAATTTTTAGAATTTCATCATAGTTCTGGCATAAATATGTCTCAGATTTTGGCAATGCAAACTAATCGAGTTTTTTTTGTCCCGAAACGTGCGAGTTATGATTTACAGCATTTTGCAATTCAAACGATTACTAATCGAGGTTCTACCCAGTTTTCATCGATCCCGATATGTTTTCCAGGAAGGAATGTCAAATGCTAATGCCCATGCTACATTTCTAAATTTTGCCTTAGTTCTGGCATGGGCAAATATGGCTCCGAAACGTGTGAATTATGACTTACAGCATTTTGCAGTTCAAACGATTATTAAACGAGGTTTTACCCGGTTTTCATCGATCCCGTTATGTTTTCCATGAAGGAATGTCAAATGCTAATGTCCATGTTAATTTTCAGAATTTTGTCAAAGTTCTGGCATGTTCAAATATGCCCCCGAAACGTGTGAGTAATGATGAACAGTATTTTTGCAATTCAAACGATTAATAATCAAAATTTTGCCCGGTTCCCATCGATCTCGTTATGTTTTCCAGAAAAATATATCAATAATGCCAATGTCCGTGATAATTTTCTGAATTTTGCCTTAGTTCTGGCATGGGTAAATATACATACCGGGATGGGTGAGAACCGGGCAAAACCTCAATTAGTAATCGTTTGGATTGCAAAAAAACTGTAAATCCCTTTTAATACTGTATCTCACACGTTTTGTGGCCATATTTACCCATGCCAGATTTATAACAAAATTTTTAAAATGAACAAATGGACATTAGTATTTTACATATTTTTTATAGTCTACAATCTGTAGTAAGTTCTTATTCCAAAAATAGCGTAAATTCTGTCTAAAGTAAAATCGAATCTCATATCGGGGTAAAATTTTACTGCATTTTTTCTCTTTCACCATCACCATATTTTATTTCCCCATTTGTATTAAGAAGGTAAAAAGTAAAGTTAATGGTGGATGGTGTTTCAAAAATTAAATTGATATTTGACACGGCTGACCGTACATGGCAAAATATCCAGCAGAATTAAGTTGAAGATGTTTTTATGTTTAACTTTAACTTAAATTTTTTAATTCGTTTATAACTGCTAATTTCCATATTTTTTTAAATAGGGGTTTCGCTAAAATATCGTTTTGCCTAAATGTTTGCTTTTAAGTTGATACCACTAACACTAGCATACATTGGATTTCGTTAGGAAATATTTCACAGCTGTGTGTAGGAGTGTGAAATTTTTCCTAAAAATTTTTTACAGGTAAATATTTCTCGCGCATAATAAATAAAGGTAATAAAATTAAATTGTTTGCAAGTTGGGATGACTTCAAAGGACAGTCGTACATGTATTTCTGTGTAGTTAGCCCGAAAATGTCCGCAACAAATGCGATAGCAACACTACAAAACGAATACCGCGACTTTTTTTAGTGTCATCCTGAAAATTTTTACTGTCTTGACATTTTTACTATCATGACATTTTTTTTGTTATCCCGAAAAAAAAATCCCTAAGCAGCAAATATCACTAAAGAAAAGTCACTAAAGGTGTTCGTACCATCCTGAAACCAAAAAAAAAATATTGGAGCGCAGAAATTTTTATCACTAAAAATTAATTTAACAACAAATAATTTGTAAAGGGTCGTCATACTTCATTAAAATTAACATCTAGAATTTCAACGAGCCATAAATATAATATTGGGGCAGGGACTTCTGAGTTGTAATTCGTTGGCGAATGAGTCGCCGGCTAAAGCTCAGGTTAATTCGTGTAAGTTTTAGAAGTATGCACCGATCGTGAATATACCGCAGAAAGTGCAACGGATCACCAATTCGACACTAACTTACCTTTTACCCAATATCAACCGTATTTTCACCCTTTCCTTTATTCATTTTTTTATAAACAAATTCTATAAACAAATCACCAAAACCAAAAATAACAAAGAAACCCGAACGTAAAAAATTCGCAGGCTAACCAATTAGAAAAGAAAATGTATCAAACATCGCAGGAATAAATGGTTGCAACCAATTTCTGATAACATATTTTATATTTCACTCAAAACTGAATAGCGGAAAAACAAAGGTTGTTTTATAAAATAATAGACCTAACCAAAAATTTTACAAAAAAAGCTCAACTTTAAAATAACAACTAAATTGAACCAATTATTTTTTATTTTTTATTATTTTTTTTAAGTAGCTATTTCAAGAGACTAAATTCTGCGCTACTATAAGTTAAATAAAAAATGGCACTATGACAAATCGCATCGCCCGAGATTACCTCCGGCGGAATATGGCCATCTGGGACGGAACTCAATCAATTCTTAACCGATTATGATGGAAATAGTTGTGCTGGTTTAAATGGGATTCTTAAATGATTTTTAGAAGAAGTTCTCAAATATGGCCACCTGGAACGGAACTCAACTAATTCTTAACCGGTTATGATGAGATTGAGTTTTCTGTATCGAAATGGGTGTCTTAGATGATTTTGATAAAGAAATTAGATGCAGAAATACTGTAATAAAGCTACCTGGGATGGAACTCTATAAATTCTTAGCCGATTATGATGGGATTGGGTATGTTGGATGGAAATATGTTTCTTTAAATATTATTCAAAGAATTTCTGTAATAGTGCCACCTTGGAGTTACGCTCGATTGATTTTAAACTGATTATGATGGGATTGGGTATGTTGGTTGGAAACCAGATTGTTAAATGATTTTTTTATAGAAAATCTGGAATTAGGCCACCTGGAACGGAACTCGACCAATTCTTTACTGATTATGTTTGTTTTTTGTGAATGATTGGTTTTAGTGGGTGTGGGCTGTTGCAATAAATTCAGGAATACCTATTTCTTGCATACGAAGGAATATCGATGCATTACGATTTTTGTGTGTGTGGCATTTGTAATAAATTCATGGGCACCTGAGGGGGGTATGGTTTTTGCTGCTCTTAAATAATTTTTGGAATAATTTCTCTAATATGGCTACCTGAGACAGAACTCGATCAATTCTTAACCGATTACGATAGGATTAAATAAGCTTGATGGAAATGGATTTTTTCAATGATTTTTGGTAGAAATTTTAAAATATGGCTACCTGGGACGGAACTCAATCAATTCTTGGATGGAAATAAGATTCTTAAATTATTTTTGGAAGACCTTGTGAAATTAGGCGATCTGGAACGGAACTCAACAAATTCTTACCAATTTTCGACCTATTATAATTAGATATGCTGGATGAAAATTAGGTTCTTAAATGTTTTTCGGATGTAGTTCTGAAAATAGGTCACCTTGAATGGAACAAAACCTTTTCCTAGCCGATTATGATGGGATTGGGTATGTAGGATGGAAATTGGATTCTTAAATGATTTTGGGAAGAAATGCTAGAATATGAGAACATGTAACGGAACTCGGTCAATTCCTAACCGATTATGATAGGATTGGGTATGCCGGATAAAGAAGAGATTCTTAAATTATTTTTGGAAGAAATTCTGAAATAAAGCTACCTGGGATGGAACTCGTTAAATTTTTAGCCGATTATGATGGGATTGGATATTTTTGATGGAAATGATTTTTGGATGAATAAAATAATTTTTGGGTGAATTTCTGGTATTATGGCCACCTGGAATGGAACTCGGCCAATTCTTGACCGATTATGATGGGATTGGGTATGCTCGATATAAATGGGATTCTTAAATTATTTTTGATAAAATCTGTAGAATCACCTGTGGGTCGCCTGGGACGGAACTTGATCAATTCTTGTTTGATTTTTGTGGGTGTGGATTATTTTAATAAATCCAAGGGTACCTACATATTAATTGCAAAGGAATGTAATTCGATGCATCAAGATCGATTTTTATGGGTGTGGGCTGTCGTAACTATTTCAAGGTTACCTATTTCTTGCATAACAAGAAAGTTCGATTTATTACGATCGATTTTTGTGGGTGTGGACTGTTGTAATTAATTCATGGGTACATATTTCTTACATAGGACGGTAATTTGATGCATCATGAACGGTTTTTGTGGGTGTGGGCTTTGGTAATAATTTCAGGGTTAACTATTTGTTACATAGGAAGGAAGTTCGAATTATTAAGATGGGTACTTATTTCACGCACAGAAAAGAAGTCGGTATATTTTAATTGATTTTTGTTGGTGTACGCAGTTGTATTAAATTCAGGGATACTGATTTCTTGTACAGGATGGAAGTTCGAAACATTATAATAGACTTTTGTAGCTGTGTGCTGTTGTAATAAATTCATGCAGACCTATTTCTGGCATAGGAACGTAATTCAATGCAGAATGGTTGATTTTTGTGGGCGTGGGCTGTTAAGAAAATTCATAAGTACCTATTTCTTGCATAGGAAAGAAGTTTGAAACATTACGATCGACTTTTGTGATAGTGGACTGTTGTAATAAATTCAGGGATACTGATTTCTTGAATAGGAAAGAAGTTCGATGCACCATGATCGATTTTTGTGGATTAGGGCTGTTGTTATAAATTCAGGCGTACCTATTTCTTGCACAGGAAGGTAGTTCGATGCAATACGATTTTTTTTTTGTGGGTGTGGGCTGTTGCAATAATTTTAGTTTTACCAATTTCTTGCACAGGAAGGAAGTTCGATGTATGATCAATTTTTGTGGGTTTGAACTGTCGTAATAAATTCGTGGGTGCCGATTTCTTGCATAGGAATGTTATTCAATGCAGGATGGTTGATTTTTGTGAGAGTGGGTTGTTGTAATAAATTCGTAGGTAACTTACTATACTGACTATAACTATACAGAGAAATATTGTTTGTTGTAAAAGTGCAGCTCTTTAACACTTTTTAGGGGCAGTTTTTAACAATTGAAATATCGTAGGGCAATAGACTGACCCAAATAAGAGCTGGTGGTATGGAAGGAATTCACACATCTGGAATTACTTATTTCCATGCAGAGTACCACGGTTTTAACGTAATTATTGAAGCGTTAGTTTGGATGTGGTTTGGTGGTTGTAATGAAGAAATGGCATCGTTAACTGTAGGCTCTTAAGATATATTTTGATTGACCACAGCCGTCAATAGTATCATAATAAAAATGTTGTTGCTATGCGGTAAATAATTTATTTTAGTAGGTAAATTATTTGTATGTATATTGGGTTTGGCATGACGGATTTCAACTGCACAATAATTAATGCCTGCCTTCTTTAAAGTTCAGGCAGGTGCTGGAGATAATATTCTCCGTCCTGGTTGTGGTAGTATGCTGGGGAGGATTAACATAACATGAATTACATACATCCCCCCACAATTTGCACCGTAGCCGATTTCCTATATAATCGGGGTTATCGATATTCATTTCTTGAACTTATCTAAGCGTTACACGCCACTCACATTTTCGGCATTTAGTCTCTTTCAGGAACTGTCTACCTCGATGCATTGATGTACCAGGCATCTATCACATGAGTTAAATATGTCAAAATAGTGCTATCTATTTTTTGCTTGATAAATGATGTTCTGCGGTTTATAATTCATTCCAAAAGCCCTTGCTTTAAAATTTCCCAAACAACATTGCCACTTCGTTAGAGGGATGACAAATACCATTCGAGGGCACTATTTCTTATAAGTAAATGCAAATCAATAATACAAAAATCGCTCGGAGGCCGAATTTTGTTAAAAACAATTTTTATTTTCAAAAATCGTTATTTCCGATTAAATTTTAGAAAACTGTCTGAACTGGTATAGTTGCAGATTTAATTAAGAATATTTTAACTCTAGTTTTCTCTTAAACTAAACACTTTTAAAAATTTTATAACAACAAACATATTTGATATAAGCAAAAAAAGTTATTACAGCTGTCAATTTCGATGGACCGATTTCGGTCACAAATCACTAGTAGGTATCTCCATTGACAAGATTCTTACTGAACATTACTGAAAAGCTTTAGTATGAAGTTGTATTCCAAATAATCAAACCGCCTGGTCTGTAGGGTTGTCAAATATTAATGAAATAAGCTTTTTTGTATCTAAACTCGGCATCAAACTTCGGTAAAATTTATAATATAATTTGAACTAATTTTGTTTGAAATTTAATTTACGATCTTTTTGTTTCAATCGTTTTTCAAAAATGGTACATTTATTTTACTACATTTTTAACAAATGACGAAGCTCTCTTTCATAAAAACGAGCTGCTCCTGATAGACCAATTCCAGCCAAACAACAACAATAACGAATTATTTTTACAGAATCCGTACAAAATAATATTCTACATTGGATTACGTCTTAACCCGTTGCCGCACACTTTTGTATTACAATTTTTTCGTTGGATTACAATTTGAAATGCATTCTAAATTTTCGCTAAATTTTCGTCAGAATTTTTCTTAACATGCTTGATAGTTTAATAACTTTTACGGTTGCAGATGATCTGCCACAAGAAATGAGTAATTTATATATCGCGATACTGTATGGAGTAAAACTAGACCACCACCAATATTTTTCTACTTAGGACAAACAATTTTATTTTATCCGTCCTTGTGTGGTACAACAAGCAATGGTGTCCATTTAAAAACTATAAAAATTTATAAAACACGAATTTACATATTTTAATTTATTTTGAAAATATAACAGACAACAGAAGATTCTTAAATACCTTTGTAAGGTGTATTGTGTATAGCTATTTTTAATACAAAACGTAAACACAACAACGATATTTTTTTATTGTAATTTACGTTTTCGGTATACTCGAAAGTTATTTATTAAGAATTTTATAAAGAGTTTTAGTTTTGGAGAAAATATTTCAAATTTTAAAAAAAATATTCCATTGTTTTAATCGTACTTGTTGTAGCGCCTGCGACATTAAACTAAAACAAAACAGTAAAACTTCCTGAGAAAAGTTTCTCGTATTGAAATTAATTTTAATCCTTGGAGATGCTTCTAATAAGCGTATTTCAAATATAAAAAATTGTGTTTTGTCTTAAAACTTAGATGACAACAAAACTATATTGTTTGTCCTTTCGGTGGATTGAGTAGTAATAAAGATTTTTTTTTTTAAATATTAAATTTCTCACGAACAGATAGGAAAAATTAAAAAACTGTACCACCAAGATAACATCCACAACCGGATTAAGTAAACAACACAATTTTGTTGATTTTTCAGCATTCTATAAGTTTCTATCAATATGGTAATGTGGGGACTAATGCTGGTTCGTTTCAACTAAACACCTGAACTCACATTTTTATTGCGGCAATATACGGCAACTTATGTACAACAGCCTTAATTAAAAACTAAACTTCAACAAAATATCAGTGTTATACCAGCACAAAACCAATCCACTTGATGTAGTATTTGTTTACGGAATAATACTCATTTTAGTAATTTTCTTACGACAAGGAGGAAAAAATATGAAAATTGCAAATTTTCCAATCTCAAAGCCCTCGAAGGAAAAGAGTATTATTTGTTTCAAGTATGGTTTTCCAATATATAACCGTTTTTCTTATATAAATAATTTTTTGTATTATTATTTAGTTTTGTGATTTTATATCGTTAGTAAACTGTTGACTGGTTTTCTCTCATCTCCTCGAGATGTATAATGCTCTTGTGTTATATTCGTCTTAACAAATAGAAAATATTTATTTTTTTTCTAAATAAATTGTAAATTACACTTTAGAAAAATTTAAAGTGGCAATCACAATTGAAAATTTTGTATACACATAGGATTAGATGGAATGAATATCGTGTAATAACATTACTGATTATGATAATAATTTGACACCTCTGTTCGACAATATATTTATGTATGTTTAAATAATCGTATATAGGAACTATATGTTTGTATATAAGTAGCATAAGAATGTTACTTTAATGTTATCTATAAGGCAAAATAAATTTGCAGGAGATAATGGAATATAATAATCTGAAGCATCTGCCGCATCCCACAAATTCACAAAATATATTTAAATTTTAACACATAATTTGTTTCGTCCCATAAAAAATAAAAATATTTTATGCATTTTACGTTTTTTTTCTGTTGGGGATTGAAAATATAATTTAATACTTTACTTCGTCATCTGCCGTATTCGATAAAAGGTGTTAGGTTTTGAGAAAGATTTTTCAATTTATTTTTTCTAAGCATAGATTGTGTAGCGTGTATCAATTTATATGCAGCAACGAAAGGTGAAGCGGAGCACTTGGATATGTATATAATGAATAAACAAAACTCACTTTTTTTAATTTTAATATAACTTTTTTTTTTTTATTTTAATTAATTAAATTATAAAGGTGATAATGTTGTGGGCTGCTCCGGCAAGATCCAAAATCGAATAGACCGTCTTCTATTTTTTTAATTATTTTTTACTTACACCGAAATACAACAAAAACCAAAACTAGTTTTTCTTCTCCCAGTTTACATGCACCAAAGTATTTTCGGTGCACCCTATGCAAATTATGTTTTGATAAACATAAACATTTGGCATGCCATCTATTGTGCGATGGCATGGTGGTGTATATGTGCGTTTAACATGACTTTGGTTTGCAAAATCAATACGATGTCGTATACCTCTCAATGATTTGATTGTAGAGGTGAAATTGTGCATGAAATTGTTGTGTAACCAAAATATAATTTTTCAATCATACTTTACTTACGCAAATTTTGTTATGTACAAGTGTTGTTGTACGAATGTTTATGTGCAAGATTTTTATATACAAGATTGTTGTATATTATTTTAGATAATTCTGTGCATGAAGAATTGTCCGTTTACTATGAATTAAATGAACGGAGGATTGTCCGTTGAAAGTAATTGTGCGGAGTTTTTTATAGTGCAAGAAACTACCCGCTACAATTGCAATATATTTAACAAGATAATATTGATTTGCTTACAAGCAAAAATTAAGAACTTCCTTACCTACTTTTTATTTGAATAGTTTCATTCGGCTGTATACAAGTAATTTCTTAAATTGTGCAGTAAAACCACAAAATGAGAGCTTTGGATCAAAGCGGAGTATTTCATCATCGGAAGACGTAATTTCGAACCAAAATTTTGAAATCTTGCCAAAAATATGAGAGTATCCAAACAAGTACGCGTTTGATAAAATAGTCACAATGCAAAAATAATTTAACAGATTATTTAGAAACATACAATTTATTATAACCCCTATTATGGTTATCGCATTTGATATTCCCGTCGAATAAAATTCACATTTTTGGTATTATGGTTTTCACCATCAAACAATAGAAGCTAACGTGTTTATTTTTATTCCATATACAAATATAAAATTATAAAAATATATTTAGTCATAATTCAAATATTTTACATTTGTGCGTGTATTTTTAGAACAACAAAAAAACAACCATTTCAAAAATAGTAAATATAAATAGTAATATAAATTTAAAAAAATGTGTTAACAGATAACTTTACTTGTTATAAAGGTTTAGTTGAAGCGGCATTACAAGCAAAAAATATAAAATAAAGAATCAATTGCAGGAACTGGGGTGGCTCATATTCTTCATAGTATTCCTGAAGCCTGCTGGAACAATAAGTCGATGCCATAATACATCAAAGCTCATCTAGTGCTCAGCCACTATGAGCACTAGCTGATCTGAGATGTATTAGAGAATCGACACACGACTGTGAAGTTTCCGACAATATTTAAAAAAAATATTAGGCTTAAACAAAAATTTTGTTATGGAATCAAAAATTCTGTGAATACACAATTATGTAAGCAAGCGTCTTCTGCAATGACAATTACAAAAAAACAGATTAATACGAAATTCGAAATGTTCGGACCAAAAGAATCTTATCTGCATTTTCACACGATGATGTAGACCCACACATATCATATTCGTTGAAAATCTCTGAGACCTGGCCAGTCCAAAATTCCATTTATTTTAGTTTTACAAAAATTGATCACTTTTGGGGTCAAAAAGAAATGTATATTCATCATTAATATGGGTATTTGTAATTTTCATTGCCGAAGTCGCTTGTTTTTGACAAAAAACGAACAAAATTTTTGATTAAACCTACCTTACGTTGTTTTTGTCAACTGTGTTAGTAATAAATCTACAAATCTGGATGCAAAAGGAAATTTTCATCAACAGATTACGATCTGTAATTAAAAGGAACACAAATACGACCCCTTATCGCCCTGCAAAACTCATTTGCCGACCCATCTTCCATGTCCAGCACTCTAAAAAATTTGATCAAATCTAAACTAAAGATCAATTAATTTTATTTAAATTATTTTAGCAATTTCCATACAATAAATGTAGTAATGAAAATTTTTGTTATTTATTCAATAAAATGTTGACTTTTTTCAATTAGTTGTTGAAATTTCATCACAAATTTGTTACAAATTTACTTTTTGTTGGAAACTAAACAATACGTTTGTTGAACTTTAATCAATTGATAAATTTTCAGTAAAAATGTTGAATAAAATCATTTTGTGGTAAATATTAAGCATAAAATTGTTGAATAATCAACAAAATAAAACAAAATTGATGAATATTCAACAAAATAAAACAAAATTGATGAATATTCAACAAAATAAAATAAAATTGTTGAATATTCAACAAAATAAAACAAAATTCATTTTCAATTAGATGCCGTATTGAATAAATGCATTAAAACTGAAACCACAGGACTGCAGAACGAACATTAAAATTTAATAATCAAGTCAAGTGGAATATAAGTAGTTTGTGTGATATTTTTTCTTAAAGGTAAGTACGACATAAAATGTTATTAAAATGCTGTAATAATTCTTAGTAAAAATTTAGTATTAATATTAAACAAAATTGTGTTTAAAATTGTCATGTCAGATCATTCGTTTCGAATAGTTTGCGTAAAGCAAGCGTCTATAAAGTTACGATAAAAATTGTTTTAAAACAATTGTGTTTTTTATTAAAATTGATAAAAAATCCTGAACATGGTTTATGTGTGTAATATTTGTGATTCGAAAATGATTTCGATAGTTTCATATAGTAAACATTTATACGTGCATAGAGGAAAAAATCATAAAGCATTTAAGTGTCTGTGGCCTAATTGTATGAAAACATTTGCAACATATATTTCATATAATGTTCATTGGCATAGGATACATTCTTTTTTAATTAATAAAAAACCTGATGTCACAAAGGTAGATTCTACGCATAACAAAATATGTTTTAAGTGCGATTTGTGTAAATACAAAGCAAATACCTTCGTTGAAATTTCCAGTCATATGAGGAATCATTTGAGAGCAAACGAAGAAATAAAATGTCCAGGTCGAAATTGCAAGCTTTATTTTAAAAACCAATCCCATTTTCGAGTTCATTGTTTTAGATTTCACAAAAAGGAAAATACGATGGTTTTAATTGATGATAACCGAGAGCGTGTCATAAAGGAAAATACCAAAATTGTTATTGCTGATTCACATGTCACTGAAGAAGTTGCGAAAATAGAAGAAAACAGTTACAGTTTATTATTCACAAATCTGAAATACAAATATAACGTTTCAAACATTGGATTAAATTTTGTGTATAATGAGCTACGTACAATTGCTGAAAAAAACAATGAATGTATTTTGAACCAAGTTCTGGCCATAACAGAAAATCATAATATACTTAGTAAACGGGATGAAATACTTTCTGTGATCAAAAACTCATATAACATAAATGAGCTAAAGTTATTTAAGAATAATTTCAGTCGTCTGAAATACATTGAAAGTAACTCAGGATATGTACCACCAATTCAAATAGAGTTAGGGAGGAACAACCATCACCAACTTTGTTCTTATTATTACATATCAATTTTACAAACTTTAAGGACGTTACTGAATGAGATTGAAATTTACAAATTGTTCAATGAAGTGAAACCGGAAATATCTAATATTTTAATGGATTACAATGATGGAGAAGTGTATAAAGGGAACTCATTTTGGGCAAAAAACTGCAACAACATTGAATTAATTATTTTCCAAGACGCCTTTGAAATTTGTAATTCATTAGGATCATCGCAAAATAAACACAAAATGCTAGGGGTGTACATGTCTATTGGTAACTTAAACAAAAAGTATAGAAGTCAAATTGATAATATCCAGCTCGTTTTGTTATGTAAAGAAGCCAATGTAAAATTTTTTGGAATAGACACAATTTTGAAACCCTTAATAAAAGACTTGAAAACATTAGAAGAGAATGGAATAGAAGTTAGTAATCCTGAAAACAAATTTACTAACCAACCATGTCATGGAACCCTTTTCGCTATGGTTGGGGATAATCTGGGCAGCCACCAGATAGGCGGATTTACTGAGAATTTTAGTTCTTCTGAATATTTTTGTAGATACTGCCTCTATGACAGAAAATCTTTAAAGAATTACAATGTGAATACAGCGGAAATAAGAACACCCGAAAATTATAATGCTGCTCTTCAAACTTTATCCGCATCTGATGATTCAAATCAAACTGGGATTAAGAAAAATTCTGCCCTAAACGAACTAAATAATTACCATGTTTGTACTCCTGGTCTCCCACCGTGCATAGGCCATGATCTATTTGAAGGTATAATACCGTTCGATTTAATGGAAATTATTAAATACTTTCATAACCAAAAAACTGTATCTGTTGATTACATCAACTGGTATTTGGCAGCATTGCGTAAGAAGTTTAAGTTAAAACTCTCCTTTCCAAAAATTGATATAAAGCGAAAAAAAATTCAAGGTAAAGCATTTGAAATTTGGAACATTTTAATCCTAATGCCACACATCATGATGGGTTTAATAGATGATTATGAGAACAGTATGTGGATTTTTTTCTGTTCAATGGTCGAAATGTGTCGAATAATCTGTGCACCAGAAGTTTCATTAACCCAAACAACATTACTAGCTTTTTACATCGATAATTATTTTGCTAGTCGCAAAGAAAGCTGCCCACTCCTAAAACTTCGCCCCAAGCATCATTACGTAATACATTATCCATATTTAATACGAAAATTTGGACCACTTAGAAGCCTTTGGACAATGGCGTTTGAACAAAAACATCAGTATTTCAAAAAAATTGCAAAAAAAACTAAAAATTTTAAAAATATAACTTATACTCTAGTTAAAAGCCATCAAGAATTTCAAACTACAATAATAGGAGATCGGTTTAAAAGCACTATAACAGCAGACAATGTAATCCGATTTTCTGAGGATATTTTTAATGTGGAACTACCCGACCAGTATGTTTTTATATCAAAACTAATTCATATTTACAATACGACCTACAAGGAAAATGATAATGTTTTAATAAAACAAAATGATGAAGGTGAAATCGAGATAATGAACATTAAAGCGATTTTTGTAGATTCGTTATATAAAAAAGCAATCCTTTATGGCAGCGTAACGAGGTTTTGGTATAATCAATACACAACACTATACGAAAGCAATAATTCAGAAGTGTTCAACAAATGCGTCAATTTAGAAAGCTTATTATTGAAAAAGCCAGTAAATTTGTTAAAAAGGCAGTCCAAATATTACTTTTCTCCTTACAGTACATTCGTTCAGCAATTTTGACGTATGATTGAATACATATTTTAATTGCAATTCTAAATTATATGTTATCATAAATTTAATATTTCATACTCTTTTAATATTTTTTAGTTTCGTTAGCAATGTCGTCTACATTTCCATTTGAAGTCTGCAGTGGGGATCGACGCATTCGGAAAACCTTTTTATCATTTGCAACTATAGCTGCTGTCATTAGCAAAGGTAAATATTCATTTATTTTAGTTGTTGCGGGGCATTTAACGAAACGAAATATTACGAAACGGTTTATGCTCAAAAGGAAAAAGATTGAAACAAATTCATTTGAATGATTTTCTCGCTTATTATATGTCGTTTCGTAATATGTCATTTCGTACCATACCACTTAGATTATTTTTCATATTTTCAGCAAACTCCCTTAGATTGCAAGGAACTAGTTTGGTCCTTGAAGCAAGCGGATCTGAAGTAACAGAGGACGATATTCTCGAGTATTATGCTGCTCAATATAATGTGAGATTTATGTTGCTAAAATTTGACGAGACATGGACGTCACCACCACGACCAATAACAATTGAACCGATTAATAGTTCAATTACCACACCACAACGTCACGAAGAAAATCAATGTTCTGAAATATACCTTGACGATACGCCATTAATTATTTTAACGCCTCAAAATAAAAATATTAACTCTGAACATGTTTATAATGATATAATATATCAATCGTCGCCCAGTACCTCGGATGTGTCATTAACCACTACTTTAAGTATGAGTAGTACAGCAATGTCTTCTTCGTCATCCACTAATCATACTGAAGCCGTTAAACTCTTCAAAGATTTTGTTGTTCCTTGGGACAAAATGCCGAAGGATATCACAGAGCTAATTAAAAACAAAAAAACACTTGGCAATAGGCTGAGTGCATTTGTTAGTTACGTCGTAGATGATCTTCGCCAATTTTCATTTTATATACCTCTAAAAATATTACGCTCTGTATCTGAAAATATTGTTCAAACCTATCCAGCCACATTCGAACAAAAAAATGAAAATGGTGATATCGTCTCATCATTCTCAGAAGTGCTTATTACCATGATGAGAAATCGAAACAACTACTTAAATAATACTAGTACAAAACGAACAAGTACATCAGAAAAAATCCATATTAAAAAGAGAAAAGAGGCAAACGAATTTATGGATAACGTAAAAAATTGGCAGCCAAATATAGTTGAAATAGATGGGCTTACTGGATTAGAGAAACAACAATATTTAAAAAGAGTATATCCGGTAAATAAACAGATGTCAAACCAGGAAGAAACTATTGTTTCATATATGCGAGAAACATTTGCTCTTCAAAGAAAATTCCTGAATGGAGGCGGGGAGTACCCATCAATACAGGAAATAAAAGAAAATTGGCCATATATTTTTAACCAAAAATGTGGGTTCAATCATTTCATAGAGTTAACCGGCGTAAAAAAGGATAGATTACAGAACAGTAGTTTCGAAAGTGAAAAATTTAAAATAACAAATTTCTTTTTAAATTCAAAATTAAAATTTGTTAAAGATATTTTAGAGGTCGTTAATGAGCACAACTTAGTTAAGAGCGTAGCAGCATACTTTAACGAAGATGCGAATTATTTGTTCCGATTATACGAGGTAATAAACACATCAACAGACAAAATAGTTATATATATATATATATATATATATATATATATATATATATATATATATATATATATATATATATATATATATATATATATATATATATATATATATATATATATATATATATATATATATATATATATATATATATATATATATATATATATATATATATATATATATATATATATATATATATATATATATATATATATATATATATATATATATATATATATATATATATATATATATATATATATATATATATATATATATATATATATATATATATATATATATATATATATATATATATATATATATATATATATATATATATATATATATATATATATATATATATATATATATATATATATATATATATATATATATATATATATATATATATATATATATATATATATATATATATATATATATATATATATATATATATATATATATATATATATATATATATATATATATATATATATATATATATATATATATATATATATATATATATATATATATATATATATATATATATATATATATATATATATATATATATATATATATATATATATATATATATATATATATATATATATATATATATATATATATATATATATATATATATATATATATATATATATATATATATATATATATATATATATATATATATATATTATCTTGTTTTATAATTTATAGGAGGGAACAAAAATGGAAGACATTGTCAAGACCATTCCCACGAATAGTCCATGGATCGCAATAACTGGTAAGTGATGTTTTTCAAGTTCGATATAAAATGTAAAACGTATATATTTTTACTCCTTAGCTGAAACTCTGGAAACAAAAATCGGCTATATTTTCATTGAAAAAATCGAAGTCAGTCAATCGTCAAATACATCACTATTTGGATTGATTATCGAAGTGATATGCTACTATTACAATTTTAATATTCAGTATCCGAAGGATATTTCACAAACTTTGGACTTCATGGTTAGATTTCTTCTACATCACTATCCAGCCAAACCTCGCGGACCTAAAAAGTCCATGTATCAGTGGTCCAAAATAAGTAATTTGGTTCGGAAACTGGATGCAATGCCAGGGATACCCAAGTTATAATTTTTTTTGGTATTTAATCATACCTGAATATTTTTTTTTTATTTAAATTTTCCACTTCTGTTATTTAAAATTTCATTTTGAATTGAATTAGTATGCCTATACGAGTACTAAATCGAAAATTTTTAGTTAGGCTTTTTTATATATTTCCTATAATTAAAAAATGTATCTATCTAAGTATTTATTTGTTATTTAAATGAAATATTATATATAACTTATAATTTAAATACTATGAATTTAAAAATAAAAGTAAATTTGGACTAAAATATCAACAATTTTGAGTTTAAATTCGAACAACGAGTGATTGAAATTAAACAAATTATATGAAATATTTAGCATATATCTTCTAAAAATTCAACAATCTTACATGCCAATTTCATCAACTATTGTTGAAAATCAAATTTAATTTGTTTCAATTTAATCATATATATGTTTAAAAAGTGTTTAAATATAATTTTATATTGTTTAAAGGTAAACACATTTCGTTAATAATTCAACAATATTCAAAATATTATTAATAAGTATTTTGTTTAAATTCTCTTCTTGAAAAGTTGATGTTTAAACAGGAAGTTGAATATTTTTAACGCGTTTAAAATTACTACAATAATTGAGTGTAATCAGTTACACTCAATTATTAAAGTAAAATTCAACTAAAATTTTTTAGAGTGAGTATAGGCTGGCATGGAGCTATGCAATGCGCAGATGGTAACTTAAATCGGCCCTGTGTGTTTGATTTGGAAGATGATCCGTAAAGTAAGACGGAAAAATAAACCGCGAAAGAGCAGAGTGCTTTGGCCCTAAAACAGGGGTGACGGTCTCTTTATTGTAAACAATTTATCGTGTTTCAATTTAACGTGAACATTTAACCGTATAGAACAGTTTATCGTGTGGACAATTTATCGTATGCCAGATTATTGTAGTTTGTAAATTTCATCGTATAACAAGGTCATTTCTTAACCGATTATGATGGGATTGGGTATGCTGGATGGAAATGGGATTCTTAAATGATTTTTGGAAACAGTTCTGGAATATGGCTACCATGGACGGCACTCGGAAATTTATTGACCGACTATGATGGGATTCGGTATGTTGGATTGAAATGGGATTCTTAAATGATTTTTAGATGAAGTTCTGAAATATGGCCACCTGGGACGGAACTCGGTAGTTTCTTAACCGATTATGATGGGATTTGATATGTTGGAGTGAAATAGGATCCTTAAATTATTGTCGAAAGAAGTTCTGAAATATGGCAACCTGGTACCGAATTCGGTAGTTTCTTAACCGATTATGATGGTTTTGGATATATTGGATTAAAATGGGATTCTTTTGGAATTATTTCTGGAATGTGGCCACCTGGAACGAGATGCGGTAATTTATTAACCGATTATGATAGGATTAGGTATTTTGATGGAAATTGGATTCTTAAAATATTTTTTTAAGAAGTTATGGAATATGACCACCTGGCAAGGAACTCGGTAGTTTATTAACCGAATATTGTGGGATTGGGTATGATGGATGGAAATGGGATTCTTAAATGATTATTGGAAGAAGTTCTGGAATATTATGGCCACCTTCAAAAACTAACAATTTTGAAATTTATGAGCGTCATATAAGAGTTAAGCTGCATCTTATATTCAACTTTTAAGAGTCTTCTGGCGAACTTTTTGGGCATATAAGGTTAAAATAAGTGACATGTAAGGTGTGTATAAGTATCATATAAGGCTCATCTTTCTTCAGAAAGAATGGTATAAGTTATAAGAATAGTCGTAGAGTAGTGTTTCGTAAGGTTGTTATCAGAATATATATTCTTATGTAAGAGCGTTTTAAGACTTACGTTGTATTTCTATATAATTCATCGTTATAATCTTTGTGCATTATGATATAGGATTATACAACTTTAATGATTGTTAGTTCAGTTTTATAACAAATTTATTATTATCATTGACAATTAAAACAGATAAATTAAATCAAAACAGAAAATGCTTGAAAAACTAATAGGTTTTTACATAATTAAAATTTACATTAAAATTAGCATAGAATTTAGCTGCGAATTCAAATTTTTCAATTCAAAATAATAGCTACCTAATCTAATTTTTTTTCTCTCTTAAAAATTCGAATAATAAAATAAAGAATATTATTATTTAAAAAAATAAAAATTATATCAAAAAAAATATCATAAAATGGACTAATTAAAACAGTACATAGTACTTGTTATGAGAGGAAACTCTATAAAAGCACTTGCTAAGTTCCTAAAATAGCCAAAATATACCAAAATCTTTCATTTGAAAAAAAACTTTTCTAAAAAATTACAAAATGGATGCTTTTTTTCATAATGGAAATTCCTAAACCAATATGGACGAAATGAAGCTCTACGTGAAATATCTTATAAGTGTCTTATAAGAAAACGTTTAAATTAGTTTCCAGGGTTAGTTCCACTAAAAACAATAAGAGTATACTAAGTGAGGTGTAAGAAACAGCCTTACAACAGAATTTGTCAAGGTGTAAAAATGTCATATAAGAATATGTATAATATAATTTATAAATCGACATTTCTTTGACAAGAAGCTCATAAGTATTCAGTTCTAAACCTTCTTGGAGAATGTTATTCTAGAGCTCTTTTAAGTAAAAATATTCTTAAAAGACAACTTATAAGGCAAAATGTGAGTTGGGAAGAATCCCATTTCCATCAAACATACCCAATCCCATCAAAATCTAAGGCCATATTCCAAAACTGGCCATATTCCAGAACTTCTTCCAATAATCATTTAAGAATCGCATTCCCACCCAACATACCAAATCCCATCATAATCTGTTAAGAAACTATCGAGTTCCGTCTCAGGTAACCATATTCCAGAACTTCTTTCATAAATCATTTAAGAATCACATTTCCATCCAACATAGAAAAACGAATCATAATCCATTAAGAAACTACCGAGTTCTGTCCCAGGTGGCCATTTTCCAGAAATTCTACGAAAAATCATTTAATAATCCCATTTCCATCTAACATACCCAATCCCATCATAATCGGTTAAGAAACAAAACTTTTATACGATTAATTGTCCTACGATAAACTGTTCTACGATAAATTGTTCTATGATAAATTGCCCTGCGATAAATTTTTCCCACGATAAATTGTTCTACGATAAATTGTTCTACGATAAATTGCTCACGATAAATTATTCATGATAAACTAACAGTAAATCGTTTTCTTACCAGGACAAATGAACTTTTGTTTGAAACAAAAAAGTTTTATGTTTCAAATCATGAAATATTGTACTAATTATGAAAGGTTATTTAATTTTGAATAACAATCCGTTTAAATTGGGCCCAGCACCAACCAGTTTTCATGTAATCGTCGATTGAAATTGGTTTTTTACCCGGACAAATGCACTTTTGTTTGAAACAAAAAAATACTGGGATTTTAAAAACCGAGATTTTGGAAACTGATACCCGGGAATATGGAACCAAGCGAAACCAAGCGAAAAATTGCACTCTTGACGTAGTTATACTACGAGAGATTAGTGTAACTCCACCGTTGATTCAACATTTTACTAGAAAAATTATTAGAAACAATAAAAAACTATAATTTTGCTTTTTCATTCAACAGCGCATACAGTTTAACATCACCTTTCGTACAATTTATCATCGCCTTATGACTAATCAATCAGGTGACAACTTTTCCAGAAATTCTTCCAAAAATGAATAAAGAATTTCATTTCCATCCAATAGACAAAATCCCATCATAATCAGTTTAGAAATTATCGAGTTCCGTCTCAGGTGGCCATATTCCAGAACTTCTTCCAAAAATCATTTAAGAATCCCATTACCATTCAACAGACCCAATTCCATCATAATCGGTTAAGAAACAAAACTGTTCTACGATAAATTGTGTTCACGAAAACTGTTTTACGATAATTTTTTCTACGATAAATTGTTCTACGATAAATTGTGCCACGGTAAATTGTTCAACGATAAATTGTTGAACAATAAATTGATTCTACGATAAATGGTTTTCACGATAAATTGTTCTACGATAAATTGTTCTACGATAAATTGCTCACGATAAATTGTTCACGATAAACTGACAGTAAATCGATACGGATGGAAAAACAAATAATTTAAAAAAGGTGTTAGTTTTCGAGCTGCATCATGTTTTACCTACTACGAATTTCTATAATCTACCTATAATCACGATGGTGCTACTAGCTGTGCCGTCTGTTACAAGTGGCAGGAAGGTTCCGCCGGTCGTGGATCTAATAAAGTCACATAGTGCCTCTACGAGCACATCAATAGACTTCCAGATTCATACAAAAGTTTAACTTTGTATAGCAATAATTGTTTTGGTCAAAACAAGTTCTGTTGCTGATATGATCATGCTAATGCCCAACACTAAAAATGGGATAGATTATATTTATCACAAGTTCCTTGTTATAGGTCTCACTAATATGGAGTGCGGCCAAGATCACTCTCATATTGAGCGACGGCAAAAAATATTGGAATACTAATTTGCAGTTCCAGTACCAAGAAAAAACGATTTGAGGTTATTAAAATGGATGAAAAAATTATGGAGTTCAAATCTATTTTTAATCAAAAACTAACTGGAGTTAGTTAACTGGAAAAACATTAAATGGTTACGTTCTACTAAAGATTTTGGGAAGATACTTTATAAAACCACATTGCAGATAGATCATAAAAATAAAAAAGACGTCCGCTCTTATTTAGTGGACCACACTTAATCACAGCCACGAAAAAAACGGATTTGACACTAGAGACAGCTGGCAACTCGTATGATAACACCGTAGAGTTATATATTTCCAAATTATTCGTATTTTATTTGGTATAATGAAATGAAACTTAAAATACCTTTATTTCAAAACCTTCAAAATTCGATTAAGCCCTTTTTCCAAACGAGTCGAGAAATTAAACACTGAAGTGGAAATTTTCATTTCTAATTTCATAATCGTATGAAGATTTCACGTGAAACTGATTGGAGTACTATAGGCGTTTGGCACAAAATTTTGTCTTATTCGAACAGAAATAATATTTTCAAAAGTACGACCACAAGTATAAACGATAATTTACCCATAACTTAAAAAAATTGAATGCTTGTTTGGAAACCATAATTTAGAATTCACAGTGCCATCTCTATGTAAAAATGGTAATCAAATTCTAACAATATATATATATATATATATATATATATATATATATATATATATATATATATATATATATATATATATATATATATATATATATATATATATATATATATATATATATATATATATTTTGCTGACCTATTGTCACTTGGCGAAGCTAAAAAAATGCGGGGTTGAATTATGCCCCATTTTCATGTAACCAATATTTTTCTTCTGCAAAATGAAAAAGATATGACCGTGACTTTTTGCACATGCGAGACAAGAAAAAATATATCCCAACAAATTTGGTTGAAGATTTTTGAGCCACTACGCCGCCAAAAACGCTATAAAATATAAAAAATATATTCGATTTGAGTATTTTTACGGCAACTAACGCCATAGATAAATATGTAAATTTTGCATTTGACTTTCATTCAAAAAAAAATAATAATTCTATATATGTTTTTTCTTTCTCGCATATTGAAAATTTTTATATAGTGGATGCTTCTTATTCACCTGCAAAAATTTGTAGAAGAAAACAATTTTCTACATGCGTTCATGCCCCATTAATCTATAAATGTTTTTTTCACTTAATTGTCCGTCCAAATTTGTTTCATGTGAAATTTAATTTAACAATTCGAAAGAGATATGAAATTGAATGAAGGAAATGGGTGCTTGATTAAATAGGGACCTAGATGGAATTAATATAAGTTTCATTTAATAGCAATGTTGTTTTTATTTATGATAGAATTTTATTAAGCACCCAAAGAGAAATTGTTTATATCAATGTATGAGTCGGTTTAAATATGAACGAATAGTTTTTGTGATTTAATGTCAAATTTTAAACATATTTGGCAACTAAGATAAAAGCGCGCAATTACTTTACTGGACAACAACTATCTCAGACAGGCTAACGTAAAATAAAAAAATGATAATGATAAAATTTGATTTCTAATATATCATTATTTAGGTTGTTATGTTTTCTACATAATCGACGTCATCATTGCGATAACCGTATAACTTACCAAGAACATTTTAAAGCATACGTTGTATCTTCTTGTTTGGTACAAAACTGTTCGTAAAGCACGCATTAAATTAGTATATTCAATTACTTCAATCCAATTTCAAAAATAACATTGGCACATAAATAATGCATAAAAGATTCGAACGACGTTAAAAAAAGTTATATTGAATTGCATTTATTGCATTTTATTGAAATAAAACTTTTTCAAATGCTTTTTTACACAAAAATAGAATTTTCTGTTTTCGTGGTAACAAAAGAACTACCTATTCCTGAGCAATAAACGTCAAATATATAAAAATACACTTTGCATATAAAAGTAATATTGTTAGTAAAAAGTTGTTTGATTTGTAAAATTTAGCGGGTGATTAATAATCTGCGTACATATAGCTAAGTTTATTCATGTAAAGCATTTATAGTTTTTTGAATTTTTTCATTTTGAAAAATTCAAAATTTATCCGCGATCCAGCGTTAAAGGAAAGAAAGTTTGGGGTGGTTGGGAAGTTGATTGTGTATAAGTAAGTGTCGATTATCATATTCGTTGTCACACAGATAGTGACGCTAAATGGAAGAATTTCCTACGATTTGTGTATTTAATTCGAGAGTGCTGAAATATACCAATATATAGAACAATCACAATAACACCATTACAATTGCAAGAACCAAAGCATTTATAGTTGCATCACCCTTTTACTGCAGTTATAATTTTGATAATTTTGTCGTTTCTTTATTCTTTCGCAAACAAATTTTAGCTCTCATAAAAATTATTGTAAGTAGCTCAAACTGTTTCTGAAAATAAAATTGCAACACTTTAAGCAGATTAATGTTTAAACAAAAAATTCAAATTTATATATTCTAATATTTTTTATTATTAGCTAGATTACGTTTTTTTGTTATTTAGATTATTACTTTTCATCTTATTGGAAACTTAACTTTTTCTAAAACACATAGAAAAGCTTTATTATACTCGTGCTTTCAAGAAAAGAAGTTTTTTAATCTTTAAAACTTATACAACGCAGGGAAGAATATTTTAGAACTTTTATTGTTTTCTATACTAGTTTTAAGTTTCTATACACAATGTATTATGTTTATTTTTTGGATATAATGTTTTTTTTATTATTTAGAAATAAAGCGAAAAGTTTTGCATTTATCTATAATCTGACTATTAAAATAATAATTATGTAGCAAGTTCAATGGGAGAAGTAAAAGGTTTAAATGTCAAAAGCCAACATAATTTGACTTTGTGATAAATTTAACTCAATTGTTTTCACTCAAATCAATTTAGCCTTTAAAATACATTTATTTTTATCATGCAACAATGTTTATCTTCTGCCAGAAGAGATTACTGTGGGTATAATAAAAAATGGAGGTAAGAATATGTTGTGGCCAACAACCGGCTTTTTTACGACATATGCAAAAATATATCGCAAACAAACCATATTTTATTCCTTTTATTTTTTTTTTATTTAATAAATTTATTTATTTATTTATACAATATTACAACTGATTCAGAGATCATCTAGTAATTTATCTTTCTTAAATTAAGTTCTCGGGTTAAGATGAGTAACCTATTGTTTACTCATTTTATAATACTTTCTTTTAAAACAAATTGCCCAGCTCCAGAGGTTTCTGCCTTTGGAGTCTCCTCACGCCGTTAGTGGTGTCCAACATACGACGGATATCTGCATTTTCGTGTAGAGATAAGCGCTGTACGTGTTTCCTTGCATGATTCTTTATTTCATCGGTGACGTATTCCATCTTCAAGTCTCTATGGATGTTGTCATTCCTAATGTACCATGGGGCATTCACAATCCCTCGTAGTACTTTATTTTGGAAGCATTGTATCATTTGTACATTGGTTTTCTTGGCACAACCCCAAAGCTGGATACCATAGGTCCATACTGGTTTTAGCATTTGCCTGTATAGAAGCAATTTGTTGTGTATTGAGAGCTCAGAGTTTCTACCCATGAGCCAGTACATTTTTCTATATTTGATGTTTAACTCTTCTTTTTTCTTCTTGATGTGTTCTTTCCATCTTAGCTTAGCATCGAGGGTCATGCCAAGGTATTTAGCTGTATTTGCATATGGAATTTGGTTTGAGTTGAGAACCACGGGAATACAGTTTACATTTTGATTTGTAAAGTTGACGTGTACTGATTTGGCTTCATTTAATGAGATGCGCCATTTTTTAGTCCAGTTGCTCACCGTGTTAACTGCACTTTGAACTTTGCTTGTTGCTTCCGAAATATCTTTTCCAACTGCTAGAATAGCTGTATCGTCTGCAAATGTTGCTACTGTGGTACCTTCAATATTCGGTAAGTCTCTCGTATAAAGAATAAACAGAATAGGTCCAAGTACGCTACCTTGTGGTATACCTGCTGATATTCTTTTTATTTCTGAGTACTCATTTTCAAATTTGACTCTAAAGTGTCGATCAGCTATGTACGATTTAAGGATTTGATAAAATTGCTGAGGCAGGTCTCGATGCAGTTTAAATTCAAGCCCTTGGTGCCAAACTTTGTCGAAAGCTTGAGCTACATCTAAGAAAATACTGGAGCATATTTTCTTATTCTCGAGTGCATCCTCAATGACATCCGTTATTCTGTGAACTTGTTCAACTGTAGAGTGATTTTCTCTAAACCCAAATTGGTGTGGTGGAATTAGGCATCTCTCTTCTATTATAGGTTTCAGTCTTTTCAGCAACAGTTTTTCAAATATTTTTGATATGATTGGAAGTAGTGATATCGGTCTATATGATTTTTTATCGTTTCCTGGTTTGCCTGGTTTAGGAATCATTATTACTTTGGCCACCTTCCATTGTCGTGGAACATATTTCAATCTGAAAGCTGCATTAATTATTTGATTTAATTTACGCAAACCTTTCTCGGGAATGGCTTTCACAATTTGCCCAGTTATTAAATCATAACCTGGAGCTTTTCTAATACTTAAGTTACTATTGATTTCAGTTTTAAGCTCCAATAAAGTCACATGCCTTATGTCAAGATCATCTGCTTTGTTAACGACTGTTGTATTTTCATTTGCTGTTTGCCTCGGCAACGGTTGAAAAGTCTCTTCTAAATAAGCAGCAAATAGAGAGACTTTCTGTTTGTCACTTTTAGCCCATGAACCGTCATCGCATTTGATAGGCGGCACATGCATTTTGGATCTTTTTAGTCCCTTCGTTGCTTTCCAAAGCGAGTAATTGTCATCCTTTAATTCAGAAAGACCTCGTAGTCGCTTAGTTATGCTTTCGTTCTTTATTTCTTTTATTAGTTGTTTTAATTAGTATTTAGTTTTGATATTTAGTTTTGTGTTGCGGTGCACGAGAGTGCTGCCAGATTTTGCGACCTTTTCGTTTCTCCCTAAGTAGCTCTCTGACTTCAAGAGGATAGTTATGTTTCATTATAGCGTTGGTATGAGAAATCGGTGAACTTTCCCAAGCCGCTTGTTGGATGTTGTAATTAAATATTTCTAGTTGATCTTCCAACTGCACCTTCGTTCTAATTGGTTCGCCGAGATTTGTTCGATCTTCTACTAATTTCTTGAATAGATCCCAATTGGTTTTATTGTTTGTTAACTTAGGTGAATTATCTTTTTTTATTATCATTGTACTCAGTGTCATGATCACAGGTGCGTGGTCAGATGATAGTCCTTCACTATTTTCAATGCATGTGTAGTCCTCTAAAACTCCTTTTGTTACAAAGAAGTCAAGAAGATCTGGAATTTTATGTATGTCAGCAGGCCAATATGTTGGTTTATCGCCAGAGAGGAATTCACAGTTGTTCTCGCGAGCTGCATTAAATAACTCCTTCCCTTTAGAGGTTGTAAGTCTAGATCCCCAATAGGTGTTCTTTGCATTAAAATCACCGCCTATGATAAAATTTGATCCTAGTGATTTAAAAAGTCGACTGTAGTCTTCTTTTTTTAATTGATGGCGTGGGGGACAGTAAATAGAGGAGATACTGAGTTGCCTATTATTTATTGATTCAACTATTATGGTTTTAACCTGCATAATTTCTTCCTCAATGCCGGGCACTTCATAATGTTTAATACTATTTTTAACAATTACGGTAGACCCGCCTCTAGCGTTTCCTCCTGGATGAATAGCATGGTAGCATTGATAGTTACGTATTTTAATAAATGAAGTTTCTGTTAAATGAGTTTCCGAGACAAGACATATATCTATTTTTTCTAAGTTTAGAAAAATTTCTAGTTCTGGAACATGCTGTGGTAATCCATTCGCGTTCCAAATAACAATTCTAAATGATCTATTCATTTGATTAGTATAGCATTGATGTAAGCTCATTGGTAGCTTCTTGTCTATCTAGCCGCTTATATATAGCTTCTAGACCACGTTCTTGTTTTGCTAGGCGTGAATTTATCGTTTCTATACTTCGAAATATCCTTTCTAGTGGATTTTCTTCAATAGTATTCTGTTGCGTTATCTGAGAGTAGGATCTCCTCTCTGGCCCTATGGGCTCTGGTTGTGCGGCGCTCTAGTTGTAGTTGGAATCCTTTCTCTTCTAGCATTACTGTTTTGAGTCGATTGGCGTGTTTTATTTCCTAACCTTTGCAGTTGTACCGCTACTTCGCATCCTCTATAGTTGGCTGGGTGTTGTCCGGTGTTTACAGTTTACAGTTTATACACCTTGCAAGTTCGGTTCGACTAAGAGAACAGTCTTTCGCGTTGTGTCTGCTGGCGCACTTTACACACCTAACATCTCTCCCGCAATATCTTTGGGTGTGGTTATAAGCTTGACATTTCTTGCATTGAGGTATTAATCTCGTGTTCTTTTTCAGTGGTTCTATTTTAACCCTCATATTAAGTATTGCTTTGATATTAAATATATTTTCAATTTTTTCGCTTTTGTTGAATGTGAGCATGAATAGCGGGATCCCTCTTTTAACGATCTTGGTTCCTTGACTATTTTCAACTTTCTCTCGTTTAAGGATATTGACTGCGTCTTCATTTTGCAGTTCTTTCATTTTGAGATCTTCTATTATATCCTCCGTCCTGCAGGTGGGATATAGACCTCTGGCCATAACCTTGATGTTTCGGTTATTTTTGTCTTCATATGTATACCACTCTTTACCTTCTTCAGTGAGCTTTGTGGCTAAAGCTCTGTATGCATCGGGATCTCTTGTGTTTATCTTCCAAACATTATTGTTTAGTGCAACTACTCTATAGTCGTTTGTGGACACTGATTTCATTAGAGCTTGGATATTCGCAAACTCAGTTATGCCTATCACATTAATTGGCGGTGGTGCTTTGGTCTTCATTGCAACCTTTCGTTGTTCTTGTCGCTGGTGAAGTTGGGGTACAGGCACTGGATTGACAGTTTCATTAACTTTTGCTTGCGAGAGCTCCTCAACTTCTGGCGAGAATTCTGCTCTTCGTTTTTTCCTTGGTCTTTTCTTCTGTTTGTGTATCCAATCACTTTCTCTTGCAAGTTCCTCCTCATCTGTGTGGGACTCAGCGTCAGTACGAGCAAGAGTACTGGTTTCGTTATAACAAGTAAGAGGAGTTTCCACAACCTCTATCAGATTGGGCTTCTTTAGCTCCTCGTTTTCTTTCTTTAACTTAGCGATTTCATTGCTAAGTTGCGATGCGACTTTTTCTAGTTCACTCAGTCTTCTGCGTAGTTCAGCATTTTGGATTTCCTGCTGAGTTGCGAACTCTATTTGTCTAGGTGGTGACCTAGCTAATTTTGAACTTCGATCGAATGGGAATAGCAATGGTTGGCTCACCCCAGAATTGAGCAGTTGGTGTACCACCTGGGGTAAAAATTCCTTTTTGTTGAAAACTCATTGCATTATAATGACTGGTTATTGAAGCAGCTACCAATCTAACCAGTGAAATTGGCAGTGGGTCAGTGGAGAGAACATCATTTACTAGGTTGTCGGTGTTCGGTTATCCCGCCGTTACTCGGTCGCCAGAGCCTCGTTGGTTAATTAGCAGGGAGCACCACGTGCAGGTGAGGTTGACATTTGGGCTGGTGTATTGACCTTCTAGACCGATGCCTCTTACCCCCCATTTTATTCCTGAGCGAAAAATTAAAATTGTCGGACTTTTGGTAAAAATCGTTTTGTATTATCGTTATTCATTCTTAAATTTCATTCAAATAACTATATAAGGTCCTTTTGAGAATTTAATATTTAAATTACTTTGAATTTTTTAATTATGTGTTCTCTCTACAAATGTTATACTTTTCAACATCATTAAACATTTTGAAAAATCAAAGCTGCTAAAAAACCTTAAGTATGTAGTTTTATTGCAAAATACCAATTGGTCTGTAAAGATGTCTAACTTACATTTCTGCTATTATTTGTGCTGAAGGTAAAATTTTAGGCAGTACCCCTACCACGATCGCATTTTTATATATTTGGACGAGCTACTCATTATTTAAGCGACCTTGGATGAATATTTGACGTTTCTTGAATCTGTTGTCAAACCTCTAACTGACCCTGGCTTAACAATTAGTTTATCTTAAAGTCAGTTATTGTTGCTAGAGATAAAATATCTAAAGTTCCTAGTTGGCCGAAATTGTTTTCGTACCTATTATAGAAGATTAAAAGCAATACGTAAATTTGTAGTTCGTCAACGATTAGGCGGAACAAACGACACCTCGTCATGGCAGGGTGGTATCGGAGGTTCATCTCCAACTACGCTGAGATTTGATCTACACTAAAAAGGTGAAACAACTCGAATAGGTTTCCAACGTTCAGGCAACATTTCTGAGGATCAAATACCTCCTTACTACCGTTTGCGTATTAACAAACGTTAATTTTGGGAAACCATTCCACACGTTATAATGAAAGCACTACTGTCATTATAGCTGGAACCTTTGTGAAGATAGCCCTAATTTCTATACCCGAAAATCGAGAAAGTTGCTTATACATGTTTATGTATACTATTGCGATATTTAATTAACAATTATAGCAATAAATCTAAATTTTGCAATTTTCCAAGAAAATTTTGAATTTTTTTCAATTTTTTTTACTTAGTTTGACACTTGAAGAATTGTATAAATTGTGGAAAAGCGGGGGTTTGAGGGGCCCCCATCGTCTAAGGTATACAACGAATTAAAATTACATTAAAAAATATTTTGTATATATTGATAGTTCATTTCTTTAACATTTGTGGCACTATCAGAAGATGCGAAAAGAGCGATGAAAACTCTTTGTCTGTGTCTGCAAGGTTGACAAAGCAAATAAAAATACAAAAAAATATTGGAAAAAAATTTCCAAAATTTATACTCTTTACCTGATTTTCTAAAGTAAAATTACGCCAAACATACCGACAGCAAAAATCAAAAATAACTTTAAATATTCCTCCTTCACCAAAATGCAATATTTTTATTCTCAGCCCAGAAAAATGTTTGTGTCATGATAGTTTTAGCTGTCGTAACCGTAAATTTTCGGGGCTGAGAGTAAAAATGTCGTGATTTTTTGGGCTGAGAGTATAAAAAATGTCATGATAGCTATAGTTAGTGTTGATACCGCATTTTTCGGGGATGGAATTTGGGCTATCTTCACATACATATAGCTGGAGTGGTGTACCAGACCGATGGACAGGGCGACGAATTTCGTTCGTCTTCCGAAAGTTTGACTAGCCCAAAAAATAATGCGGTTACGCACCTGAAATATCTTGCCTTTATTTTATTTTATCATCGTGATGGAAAAATTTTATTTTATCATCGTGATGGATCATGCTAGCTTAAAGTGGCTCATGTCCCAGAGGGATGTAAACGGCAGCCACGCACAATATAACTTAAAATCCCAATAGTTCGATGTTGAGATCAAACACCAAAGTGTGTCTTAAAACGTTGTGCCAGATTGGGCATTTTGATATAATATGAACTCGAAAACAACTTGCTAATTTTCGGAGCTGTTGATTTAACATCTACATATTTCTCAAATCCAGAGTTTGTGTACTAAATCAACAAAATCAGAGCCCAACCTATTCAATATATTAACTACAAAATTCTTGGCAACCGCCTCGATGAGCTGAAGGATTTTCCAGAATGAAAATTATGGGTTCCCAGTAACATGGCCAAAAATGTGATGGGTGCGGTGCTCCTGCACATGCCCAAAAAGACCTTTGGGCATAATGTCAAAATTGCGAACTCTTGAAAAGGAATTCATTAGCAAATGCAACATCTGCAAAACGACAAATATTGCGAATACCATCATACTTCCACGAGTAGGAAACACTAACTTTACCGAACATCCATTCCAAAAATTTTATGTTAATATATTGGGTTCGTTTCCTATAACGAGAGCTGGTAATACGAATATATTGATAGTGCTAGATAAACCAACGAAATGTGTACTCCTCTAATCGCTCACAAAATCAACTTTCAATATAGTTGCACCTCTTCGTGTTTGGAGTTGATGTTGATGGTGTTCCGGAAATTCGATATTGAGTTACCCACTTTCCCATAGATCCTGCTTAGGACATTAGAAAGGTTATAGTACTAGGTAAGCCCAGGCGGAGTTGGATACAAATAAGAATAGGGTAGGGGTGTAATGTGGTATACCTGAAAATCAAAAACGAAACTAAATTAATAAAATGTTTTGTAACTTTTGAGGCGTAGTCATATATAAGATTCTAATTTAAATTTGCATCATCATCGGTCCAGATCAGATTTCAAAAATTTTATCGGATATAACGATTTTCTCAAAATACCCTTTTTCAACGAAAAAGTGGGCCAGATCGAGTAAGCGGAATGAAACTTAATACCTAGGTTTTTTTTTACAAATTTGGAGATCCGAAATCGGTTCACTGGAAGTAGCAGCTACAATTGAACCTATTTCGTTTACTGCAAATATTTTAAAAAGTACATCATTTAGTTTTGCGGAAATGACAATTTTTTTACAAAAAGGCATTTTTTAATAAAAAAAATCGGCGAATTTACGGCCCAAATGGACTGTTTGATAAGGTTGAAACTTCATACCTAACCTTTTTTCTAAAAATAAGAGATCCGGAAAAGACAGATGCTGTGGGAGCTTTATCGTTTTTCTTCAAGTGTTTTGAAACGATTATGAGCTAACATATTCTAAATAAATTTTACAATAATACCGGTCCAGAAAAGTTTTCTAGATTTCTAGAAGAAATTTTAGCGATCGATTTTTGCCGAATATTTGTTTTTTTAGTAAAAATTGTGTCCCTACACAGCACATACGGATTGATTAACCGGGATAAAACTTCATACTTAAGCTTTCATTTATTTTGAAATTGGTCCAGCGGAAGTGGCAGCTGCCTTAGGACCTTTTTGTTTTTTGCAATTTTTTTGAAGACTATGTTTCATTTATGAAAAACTATTTAAAATATAAAGATTGTAAATTAAATTTGAAACACATTTAGGCATCTGTACAGCAACTCGGGAAAAAAAATCAAATTTATTAGGAGAAAGCTGGTAATACAACAATACTGATAGTGCTAGCCTATGAAATTTGTACTCCTTTAACCGCTTACTAAAGTAACACGCAAAAACTGCAGATTTCATCCGCAAAAACGTTCTCCTTTTTTATGATCTATAAAGACCAGCTTGTCCAGTTTGTTAGCAACGATGTTCAAACCAGACATCAAAAATAATAATTTTATTTGTCACAAAACATATGAACAAGAATTAACAGTGTACACGAAAAAATCAAATTATTGTGAACTTTTTTCCTTCACGATTTATGGTTTCCAATTTTTGACGGCGAATAGGGCATTAGGCAAATCGTTTATATATCTGAATGCCCGTTGTTTCCGCTTAAAATTCTTCTGGCAGCCAATTTTACCTACAGGGATTGTGAATGATATAGGGAATAATGTACATACAAGTTACTTATGTAAATAATACATTTATGCAATGGTGTTATGTATATTACTCAATACTTACTTTCGAGAAAACTTGTTCAATGGGATTTAACATAGGTGAATAAGGCGAAAGAAAAATAAGATTAGCAGAACTTGAATCGACGAGCTCTCGCACTTTCGAGGTTTTCTGGATTGCTGCGCGTTGTCCATAACGACTCATACATTCCTCATTCTTTGAGAATGTATTTTGTTGATTAATTGTCGTAAAACTGAGAGTGCCACAAAATGTTACTAGATTTTTAGGTTGTGTGATAATTTGTAAATTATAATTTTAAAAGAATCTTGATTACAATTATGTTAACATAAAATTTTTGATTTAGGTACTCATGCCTCTAAAACTTAATGAATGTTTCAGCAAAGCAATACTTAACAAGATTGTAGAACCACAACAAAATAAAATAGAGGATGTTCACATTTTAAATTATTACAATTCTTAACTTACTTTTTATGTTACTTTTTTAACAAGATAATTAAAACACCAACTGAATATTATGTTAAGCCAGCGGTTGCTAAATCTATTGAAATAGTTGCTCTTGGGGTCAAAACCACTTTTTATGGTGCTAAATTAAAACGAAAAGTGCTAAATTTACTCAGGTAACAAATTCAAACGCAATTTAAAATGCAAATTGGAAAGCTTTTATTGTTTCAAAATCTATGAAATGGGCGAGCTCTATTCTCGAAACGGTTCACCCTTTACACCACGGAGTATTTTTTATGGTAGCTAAGCTACCGCAAGCAGTTGACAGGCAGCCTCATCATTAGAATATTAAAGCTAATACGGCAAAACCGACTTTTTTTAATTGTTTAATTTTTTTTAGAAAAAGTATAATTTGAATTTTTTTTTTCGTTGAAAAAGTTGAACTTCCTATATAAAAAGTTCATTTTGAAATAGAAAAAGTTTAGTATGAACTTGAAAAGGTTTTATTTGTTTTGGAAAAGGTTTACTTTGTTTTGGAAAAAGTAGCCATTGAATTTTAAATGGTTTAATATGGAATTGAAATCCTATATATGTTATTTTAATTTGAACAGTTTTTTTTTGGCATACTGAGGTAAAAAGTTAGGGCTAATTTTTTTGAAAACAAAATTAAATTGGACGTAATTTTCTCTACCAATTTAGTTATAGAAAAATTATTCCTAATTTATAAATATTTAAATCGAACTTATCTCCTCAGTAGGGCGAAAAAAAATTGTTTAAACAGAAATTAAGTAACAATTCTTTCCTCAGTTCCCTATTCTCGGGGAATTACCGAAATAGCACTGGCGGATTTTAGTTTACGAGATGGTTCGGTTTGGGTTTGGGATGCCAATTCGTTACGGACAAACATGGATACATGTCAAGTGATTTTTTACCAAATGTTGCTCCTAGAAGAAGCAAACGATTATTGAGGAATAATTCTCAAGTTGTTAACTGGGAGCGATCAACTTCTTGCTTGGGTATTAATATACGTCCAAGTGCTTCTTTTGTATCTCCTCTCTCTGTTTGGAGAACTAAGATGCTTAACAGTCAAAAAATGTATGTATTGCACAAATGCGGTATGTATATGTCTGTATATCTAACATACTGTAATATTTTTTTGGAAATAGTGTATGGAGATTTTGATGAATATATAAAAAATGTTAGAAACAAAGTATTTATGCCATTTTCAAGAAAAATATAAGTTATCTACTTGGACGTAAAATGAAGCATACGCGATTACCAGTTGGATGGGAATATGTTTGCTTCTTTAAATGTTTTCAGGGTTATAGTTTAATATTTGTGGGCCTATAATATATTACTTCTTAACAAAATTTTGATCTGCACTCAATAATTCGAAGCGTATCATAAATGCGTACCCCTTTTCAGGTGGCTTGTTCCTAAGAGCCAACCAAGAAATTACCGCTTTGAAATTAACATTCCAAATAGGACCACCCTAGTCATTATGAGAAAATATGTTACTATAATAATATAAAATTAGATTTTTATTGATTATAAAAATGCACAGGCAGTTGTTATTTTAGTATAAAATAAAATAAATTCAGCGATCCTGTAAAAAACCAACCTTAATAAAAATTCTTACTAAATGTTTTTTTTATTTTTTAGCAACTTTAATCATTGTATAAAATGCGGAACTTAATATATCAGATTTAAAGAAATAGAAAAACGAAAAACATTAATTCTTTACTCTAAGTAAAGCGTAACATAAGCAAAACAAAAAATGAGTTGACTTCACATATAAGACTTCGCAAACGTAACGTTTTGGCGTTAAGAAAGCGAACCGTGTCCGTAAATTTTGAACTATGAATATTAAAATAAAAATCGTACCACTGAGTGTATCACGTTTTCGGTAAACCAAAGCGGCCTATTTGCGTCCCGTAAAAACGAAAAGATTTTATATCGAAAAAATGAAAGTTTTTTATAACGCCAAAGCAATATAATTGCGTTGTGCAAATAGGAATGTCTTTGTATCGCAAAACAGAACTTTGTTTATAACGCCGAAACATATTATTTTCGATTCCATTTGGGTAAATTAAGAGAAATATTCTTTGTTGAAATAAAATAAAATTATTTTTATGTGTAAAATATAACAAATTTATTATTTAATTTTAATATCATTGGCAATCTATTATCACAATAATTTTCTATATGTATATCACAACCTCATTTAGGATTTAATACTACTTCAATATAGTATACTTTTAAAAATAATAGCAAAACAATTCATTAAATTTCATTTAGGTACTTATTTGCTAAATGATGAACTATTTATATTAAAACTAAATTTATTAAATCAAATAGTTGAATGATACTCGTAATGATTCTGACGCTCGAAAACCAAAAATACGATTGAAAAGAATGATAAAAGGTATAATTACAAATGGCGGACTCTTTATAATCTTTATGTATGCATACGATGACGTTTTGCCATATTGTTAGTAAAAACCGCGTCACGTAAACGTTCAGTTTTCACGCCGTTTTAAGCGGCTTGCTATTTTCTTTGGAGGGTAAAACGTCGTTTTCTCACCAATCTGTATAATAGAAACAGTACACAAAACGCGGATTCAATGTTGCGTTCGCTCTTTCATTCATACAAACAATTTTTTCGACCAACCATATCTCTTAAGAAAAAATACAGTACGTCATTTTGGAGCAATATGTTTGGTCGAAAAAATTGTCAGAATGATGGAATGAACGAACAATCGCAACACTGAATCTGCTTTAATAGAAAAATTACATAATAGAGTATGCACTAAATTTATATCTTGTTCTAATGCAACAAACAAAAAAATAGAAAATAATTTTTTAACAAAATATTTATATCAATAGAAAAAGATTCAACAAAAATTAAAATCGTCAATTTCGTGAATCAAACATCTTCATAACATTCAATCATTTATTTTTCTCTGAACCTTGGTTCGTCAAGTATTATTATTTTATTAATTTGAGTAATTTTTACTTGACATTCTCAATACAAAACAAAGGAATATTTGATTACGAAAGAAGAAAAAAATGTATAAAAAATCATCTATAAGTACAAAATTCGTTTATGCTTATCCACAATAAATACTTATAAGTATTGCAGCTAGAGTAGGGTCCGTCCTGTTTTTAAAGGACATGTACTCTATTTTTGCACTTTTATCCTCTTTTCTATTTTTCTTAAAAAATTAGTTTGTCCTCTTGTTTTGCACCGTCCTCTTTATGTCCTCTTTTTCTCGATATGTTTTTAAATTTTCAAAAATATATAACGTTTTCTTTCACTATTTCCAGCTATAAAAAGAACGAACGATTAAAATTTTTTAACTTTTAAAATTGTGTTTCTTGTCAATTGACAAAGCGCCTGTAGTATTAAAAATGTTCTTTGAGAACTCTTAAATGTGGCTTACTTGTTCTTCCGCTAATCCTTAAACATATTTTTCATCGAAAATTGAGCACATGGAGAAAGAACAAAAATCCTCTTTTTTAGAAATCAGTATTTAAAGAAAACGTTGAAGACGAACTTAAACAAAAGATTTCGAAGAATTAATTTCTATCGATGGCAGTGTAAAGAATTTTAAAAATTAATGATGAAATGAGTAACGAATGTATTGTCTATTGTTAAGCCTAGGGCTTAACAGATTTATGAAAAATGCCTCTATTTTTTGCAACAATGGTCGAAAAATGTTGAACCGGGTAAGATTTTTGAGTAGATGAATTTTTGCGATAAACAAACCTAAAAGATGGTTGTAAAAGTTAGAATTCGATTTAAGTAATTATTCACGAATTAATAGTGCGGTTAACGTAAAATAATTAGAAAATTAAGTTTTTAATATCATTTTCTAGGTTGCCGACGTTGTCTACGTTGTCAACGTCTGGGAAAAAAAATTGGTATGTAATCTACATGTTAGATTACGTGTCGATTACTATACATAGTCTTCCCGCCCATCCCTGTGCCAAATATCAGTTTTTCAGTCAAAATTGTGTCCTTGCACAGCACATATAGAATGAAACTTCCTACGCTTTCTTTTAATTTAAAATTGGTCCAGCGGAAGTATGGCAGCTACTTTAGGAGCTTTTACGAGAAGCTTTTACGAAATTAAACTTCAAAAAATTTTGTCCAGATGATAATTAAATTTTAACGTAAATGAAGAGTTTTGTAAATAAAAAATTTATGTTTCCAAAGTTCGCAACTCTACTGTTCAGGTGGATTAACTATTCGGAATAACATTGCTTACTAAAGCTTTACCAATAAATTAGGATATCCATACGAATTGTGTTGGATATCTGTGTAACAGAAGTGGCAGCTCCCACAGGAGCTTTTTGAAATATAAGCAGGAATAATGATTTTTGACACTTGAAATTAAGTTTGGCGTATTCAAGATCTACGCACATTTGTCGTAAAACGGCCAGAACTATAGCTCCCTTTCATTTGTTTGTATAGTAGTCATTTCACAATTCTGTGAAATTCAGGAATAATTCATTTTTGCGGTCGGAGGAGGGACGAGAGTGACACCAGAGAATCGTCGTATTTATCTGAACCACCGACCATATGAACAAAGCCTGCACCAACAATCCAACTTATTTAGTTAAAGTAGGACATACATAATCTAGAAACTGCCATTGCTCAACAAAAATTCATAGAAAAAGCTTTAGCAAAGTTAAACAGCTTTTCCAACATTACGTGGTAACGTACACAATTATTACTGTCAAAGAAATCTTAACTTTGATATAAATACTTTTGAAAACACAAAAAAAGTCAACAGTTTTCTTCCGAAGGCACATCACTATCAAAACAAGTAAGGTTACTAAATTTGTCGGTTCCACAGTTTCATATTACTTAACATATAGAAAAACTTATAAAAAAATTATAGTTAAATTCCACAAGTTTTCCTTACCCAAATTTACGAGACTCTTTATAAGCACTCGCCATGAATCAGAGATAGAGAAATTTACGAGTTAGGCACAATAATTAATAATTTGTCAGGTTCTTTTATTAATTATCGGTATTCTTTGCGTCAAAATATAGTTTTTTTCAATATTTATTGATTCGTGATGCAACAAATCAAATGTTTGCTAAATTCTGATAAACGATGATACAGATTCTCAATGCTTTTTAATAAGCTATTCAGTGATATCCAACACTAGATAGCTTTAAAAAAGTATTGAGCTCCTGATTTTATGTTTTTGGTTTTTATTGTTTTGTCATTTTTCACGTTTGTTATCGTTTTCCAATAATTTTTTTCTGTAAGATTGCTTTATTCATAGCCAAATGATAGCTATAGCGGAAATCAATTTTGCAGTACTAGGAAAAGGGAGTAAGTACTAGGAAAAGGGAGTAAGACAAAGGCAATTCTATTAATAAATTACTTAGATTTTAATTAGAAGTAAACCTACTAAAAACTTCAAAATGTTCAAGTTGTAGATTTTTATTTAATAAATCTTCCGCTATATAGGGCTGCGCCTAACGAACCTTTACAGGCAATTAAAATATATAATTCCATATCTTCACTATTGATATGTATTTATTTTTCATAGAAAGCGAATTCCATCTATTCACGTCAAATGCCACAAACCAACATAAAAATATAAAAATTATTCTTACTCAAATCAAATCTAATCCCTGTCTAGATAAAAAAAAAAGAAAATATTTTCATTACATAAAATTTATCAATGTTAATCCTCCTTCAAATAAGCAAAATATACAAATAAAACATGAAAAAAGGACGTAGATTACAATTTCAAAATAATATCAATCTTGCTCTTTATATATATATTTTTTAAATTACCTCATTTAAGAACAAAACCAATTTTGGATTTATATACTATCATCATAACCAATACACAATACTGTCGCCAAAGCTTTCAAGAAATTATAGAAATAGACTGACATAAGGCGAGAGTATCCAAAGAGTACTACAAAATTCCAATTTACAAAGGAAATAACTAATCAACAGTGAGATGAAAATAAGGGAGCATAAATTACAATTCTTTCTTTCATAATATTTTCACATCTTGTGCTATATAGGAGTAAAAATAATATTCTTTATAAAAAGTAAATAAACCATAATGTTTTATTTAATTTAATTTAATTTATATATTTCTTAAAGCAACAACAGAAGTGAAGAAAGAAACGCTGTAGTAGATCACGACGACGACAAGAAAGACGAAGAAGAATATGATAAAATTTTGATAAGGATTTCTTCTATTTTCTACACTACTGTACTCGTAAATACTGAAATTCATAGGAAATAATGAAGATTTATATTATTATTCGTTAAAATATGATGATAGAATTTTACGTCTTAGTATTTATGTCTTAAAATATGCGTATACATATTCGTTGATTCTCAGTCTTTCCGTTTTTAAATTGCGATTTTCATATTAATACACAATTGCACATATGCCTAAAAAATGTAATTTAGGGTAATTTACTGGAATTAAATAAATCAAATTTGATTTAATCAGCTTTACTATAAATAAGCTTCTGATTTAAAAGGATTATATTTAGCATTTAATCGGTTATAGAAGGACGAGTTAGTTCTGTAATGTTCCAACAAATTGCTTAAAATTCTAGAAAATGAATCAGAACGATTTTGTAAAATAACCTTAATTATCTGTAGAATTTACTTCTATGCAAATTTGCCAAATTTTGGAAATTCAAAGCAACACAAACCATTTAAAATGCAAATAAAAAACAAATACAATTTTCTTAAAATTGTGTACATATGGTATAAAATATTTTTAAAATGATTTTTTACACCATCATTGAAAAATTTATTTACTACTCAAAAGGAGGTGGTTCACATTCTACATTGATTTTGTAGAAATATGTTTTTCATCATTAGCGACACTGGCAATTTCACAGGGTGTCATTGAAAACTCCAATACTCAATAGATTCTATTTTTTTGCTATCAATTCGAGTGAATGCATTTTGAGATTTCTATAAATGCAAAAGTCTTTTGCTTTACTACACAATCATATTGGGGGTGCATAACTTAGTTTTTTTATTGATTTTCTAAGAGATGGCGTAATTTTAGTACTGACCATTCTTTTACAATGACAACTTCGGCGTTTAAAAGTTTAGACATTAAAATTTAATTTGTCAATATTCGTGAAAGCGTAAACAATATATTGTTTGATCCCGTTTAAACATGTCGAATTTCGTACCAACAAAACAGCATTTGTGAGAAACATTACTTTTTCGCTTTATTCAAAAGGAAAAAGCTGCTGAAAGTGTACGTTTGCTTCAAGAAACTTATTGTCAGCATCCACCAGTACAACAAACTTCGGAAACTGGTTTAAACGAACCCATCTCGTATAGTTTCTGATTTTGTTAGTTTTGTCCTATAATAGACCATAAATTCTGTTACTTTTTCCACGTTTTTATGCTTAAATGTCCTAATAAAAAAATCATTTTCTTCTTAGCGGTACTCCTGTTAACATCACTCGTGGATATTACGTTTTTTATTTATTTAATTTTAATATGAAATTAATTAAAAGTGGATAGATAAATAAATATTTCAAAATTGAAAATTCTGAGAACTGATTTTTCGTCACCGGCCAGATCCCTGGATTCCAGCGTCGAACGGTAAACAACATTTAGCGTAGTATTTTATATTAATTTATGTTGGAGAACTCTTAATGGTTTTATATATTTTTATGCCTATATTTTTAACAAAAGTTATTAATTCAGAAGAAGACACTAAATTAAATAGTTTGGATTCTAAGAATGGTTCTTATCTCATTATATACGACGACGATTCAATTCCTGGTCCAAACTTTTTCCTGAAAGCAACTCTTCAGAACCTGATATTTTACAAAATATATCGAAAAAAAATACATTGCTTCTTCCTAGATCAAAGATGACACCGTCACAGAAAAAGTTACACAACAAATCTGAGTGGAAGCGTAAAGGTTAAGGTTAAGGACTGCGTTAAAGGAATGTTGTGTATTTTAATAAAATCTGAAATTTTAAAACGAAACGGTTGTGAAGATTTTAACAAACCAACATATAAAATTGTTAAATTAACAAAAACAAACAGTCAGTAAAAGCAATGTTAACAATGGAAACCAGACCACAGACGTATTTACTTAAATTAAAATGAAGCAAATCAAAAAAATACAATTAAAAATATTAAAATAAGGAAGAAGAAGAAATTAATAATGTTTAAAAAATATGGTACATAAGATTTTGTTAAATATTGCCACAGTGATGAAATCATGTTTCGGGACATTAATATTATTACCCAGATCTCAGAGATACCACCGAGTAGTGGCTAGTATCAAATTTAGGCATAAGAGGTGCTATTTGAAAAAAAATTAAGCACATCAAAAAAATTCGAGATTTTCCAATTTGTTAAACCCGGCCAAAGCAGCAACCAATTACACATTTTTCCTGAAATAAGGTTCCATCGCAATCGATTCCTGGTATTCAACGTTCATCCACGTTCCAGCAAAATTGTCCAATTCATTAAAATTGTTTGATCGGAAAGAAATATTTAAAAATTAACCCAGGTCCACTAGGCGACCCATCAGACCGGTTTTATTAAAATAAAGATCTATCGCAATTGGTTCCTGGTACTTATAAAATAACATATTTTATGGAAAAAAGCCGAAAACTATGGTTTGAAATATATAAGGCAATACACAATGTAACACATAACACATTAAAAATGCCCAGTCGTATTTTTTTCACCACTAGGAATCGAACCCGAGACCCCCGAATTTCATAGCAAGCGCTTTACTTACTGTGCTATCGAGCGCGACATAAACCTTCTTCTAGCTATTTTCATTAAAAATGTTTGAGCTGACGAAAAAAAATCAAACCCAGGACCTACCAGTTAACCTTTTACATGATTTTCCCAAAAATGAAAATCCGTCGTAACCGGTTCCCAATAGTCGAAAACTACTTTTTCCACAAAATTTTCATTAAAATCGTTTGTGCGGAGAAAAAAATGAAAAATGAATCTGCGCAGACTCGCCAGATGACTTGTTACCTAGGTTTTATCGAAATAAAGATATATCAAAATCGGTTCTTGTTACTCTAAATCCACGATCAAGCAATTTTCAATAAAATCGTTTGAGCTGAGCAACAAAATTAAAAATAATCACGGCGCTCACCAGAGCTCTATTCTTAAACCATTACGAAAATTTTCGGTACCTAAAATTTTTGTAACACTGTTTTCGTAATAGTATAATAGATTGATTGATTGATTGATTGATTAGAATGTATGGCCAAGACTAAGCAGGGATCTTGCTTACGCCAGGCCTACCGTACACCCCTTTTATATATAACAAGATGGAGGCATAAGAAAAGTTGTTAGATATGATAGACATCACCCGGTTACAGACACGTAAGTTGTCAATAGTTAGTAAATTATTAGGCACAAGACAGTACAATTATTTTTTGTTTTATTGTATAAAAGTTCAGCAATCAGCATCCTGAAAAAAATTTAATAATTATTTAAGTACTCATATATAATGGTACACTCTCTGCAATAAAACTTTATTATTTTGAGTTGAACTTTCAATAAACTAAATAGTTCAATTGTCCATAAACAAAATTAAACTGGTTCCCCAAAAACATATTAAATCATATAAAGTTAATCCAAATCCAAATCAAAAATCACCTGTAGGCAATAAAGGATAAAAGAGCAAACCATCTGTCATTCATTATTTTCTTCATTTGTTTGTAGAAAATAATTTATATAATAATGGTTTAAATTTAAATAATGTTAAAGACAAAGTCACTGCCATACCTGCCATAAATACTTTTTTTCTAGTTTTAATTTAATATAAGATGCATTTATTTGATAGCTAAACTAAAGTAAATCAAAAGTTCACGGAAGGTACTGCTCAAATACACATAAACTGCTAATTACAAAAACTGGTTATTACATGCAGGAAGTGAATATTAATATTATTTAGTAAGTTTTATTAAAACAACCACATATGTAATCAGAATATATTTATATTTAAATTTCACTCAAGCAATAATATAAATATTTATACAAATAAAATTAGATTAAAATTATTACAAGCAGAAAGTGAATCCATCCATAGTTACAGTCATACATGTTTTCTAGTTTTAATGTAAATACAAAATGCATTTATTTGATAGTTAAACTCAAATGGATCAATAGTTCACGGAATATACTGCACTTTACTCATACATTGAAAATTAAAAAAACAGACTATTACATGCAGGAAGTGAATATTAATATTCATTTAAAAAAATTTATTAAAATAACCACATGTAATCAGAATATATAATATACTTAAATTTCACTCAAGCAATAATCAAAATATTTACACAAATAAAATTAAATTGTAATTTTACATGCAGGACGTGAATCCATCCATTGTAACAGTCATATATGTTTTCTAGTTTTAATTTAAATACAAAAAGCATTTATTTGATAGCTTAACTAAATTGGATCAATAGTTCAAGGAATATACTGCACTTTACTCCTACATTACAAACTATAAAAACAGATTATTATATGCAGGAAGTGAATATTAATTTTCATTTGGTAAATTTTATTAAAATAACCACATGTAATCAGAATATATAATATACTAATTTCACTCAAGCAATAATAATTATATTTAGACAAATAATGCAATTATTACATGTAGGATCTGAATCCATCCATTGTTACAGTCCTATATGCTTTCTAGTTTTAATGTAAATATAAAATGCATTTATTTGATAGGTAAACTCAAATGAATCAACAGTTCACAGAATATACTGCACTTTACTCATACATTAAAAATTATAAAAACAGATTATTACATGCAGGAAGTGAATATTAATCTTCATTTAGTAAATTTTAATAAAATAACCACATGTAATCATAATATATATATACTTAAATTTCACTCAAGCAATAATAATAATATTTACACAAATAAATTAGATTGCAATTATTACATGCAGGAAGTGAATCCATCCATTGTTACAGTCATATATGCTTTCTAGTTTTAATGTAAATATAAAATGCATTTATTTGATAGGTAAATTTTATTAAAAAAAACCGCATGTAATCAGAATATATAATATATTTAAATTTCACTCAAGCAATGATAATTATATTTAGACAAATAAAATTACATTGCAATTATTACATGTAGAATCTCAATCCATCCATTGTTAGAGTCATATATGTTTTCTTGTTTTAATTTAAATACAAAATGCATTTATTTGATAGGTAAACTCAAATGGATCAATAGTTTACGGAATATACTGCACTTTATTTATACACTGCAAATTATAAAAACAGATTATTACATGCACGAAGTGAATATTATTATTCATTTGGTAAATTTTAATAAAATACCCATATGTAATCAGAATATATATATACTTAAATTTCGTCCAAACAATAATAATAATATTTACACAAATAAAATTAGAGTCCAATTATTACATGCAGGAAGTGAATCCATCCATTTTTACAGTTATATATGTTTTCTAGTTTTAATTTAAATACAAAATGCATATATTTGATAGCTAAACTCAAATGGATCAGTAGTTCACGAAATATACTGTACTTTGTTCATACACTTCAAATTATAAAACAGATTATTACATGCACGAAGTAAATATTAATCATCATTTAGTAAATTTTATTAAAATTACCACACGTAATCAGAATATATACATACTTAAATCGTAATGGAGAAATCATAAATTTGTATTCTTGAAACCATTAGGAAAATAGGAAAGAGGGGAGTAAAAAAACGAAAAATTTTTAATGAGGTGATTAAAAATGTCATTTCAATTGAAAAGCTTTAGCGAAACGGAATTTTCTAAATAATTGTTGTGTATTTTTGTGCTTAATAATATTAAATTTTAAATATTTTATTATTAAATTTTAAATTTTATTATTTTATTTTATAATATGTATAAATTATTGTGGTAAAAAATTATTGATCATCACACGGTATATGGTACTTGTTACAGCGAAATGCCAAAACATATAAATGTTTGTAGTTAAATCAGCTGTGCTTAAATAAAAACAGAAGATAAACCTGAAAGGTACCACCTGTGGTGAAACCTAAAAAAGTTATATTTTTGAGAATAGAGGCGTTTATATACAAAAATGTCTTTTGTTCTAGGAAATAAAATGTAAAAGAAAAAATAGAATGTTTTTTATTATCTGGAACAAAACATTATTTTGAACATCAAATAGAAATAGAGTTATATTTTAAAAAAAAAAAAACCGGGATAATTCTAAAAAAAACAATCCAAATTTTCCAAATGATCGATTGTAATAAAGAAAAAAATGGAATCATCTTTTTTTACTACCTAGGTAACAAAATGTCCATTATATCTCTAAATAAATCATTTGCGACATCAAACTGTGAGAAATCATTGCGTTTTAACTACGAATATTTAAAACAAAATAAGTAATTTTATTACGAAAATGAAAAAAGGAACAAAAAAACCATTACGAAACTTTTAGTAACGTTCCGTTGTAAAGATTTTCGGAATCCAATTTCTAGAATACCAGTTTCAGATTTTCGTTATACTTACTCGTCAGATTACTCGTTACCAAAAATGTTCGTAATATTTCAAGAATAGAGCCCAGAAGACCCTTTATACGACTTTAACCGAAATGACAATACACTGCAAGTGGTTCCTGATACTTTTTATCCCATCATTTATTAATCGCATTTCAGTTATCTGTGTGATCTGGCCAATAACTAATACACTGAAAGCCAAAACCGTCAGTATTTTCTATGCGATTGGACTTTTTAACGCACTAATAAATGGGAAAATCTTGTAGTTTTTTGATGAGACCTATTTTACTTCAAACAGCACCTCTTGCGCCATCATTTGATACTGGTCATTTACTACTCGGTATCTTTGTGATCTGACAAAAATTATTAATGTTCCGATTTAATCACTTTGCCAATATTTAACAGAATCTTATTTACCATATTTTTTAAACATTATTCATTTCTTCTTCTTCTTTATGTAAATATTGTTAACTGTATTTTTTTAATTTGCTTCATTTAAATTTAAGTAAATTTGTTTGTTGTCAGGTTTCCATTGTTAACATTGCTTTAACCGACTGTTTGTTTTTGTTAATTTTTTTTTTTGTTAATTTTGTTGTTTTGTTAAAAACTTTACATCCGTAAAACTAAATATAATCTCAAGCGGGCATCGCGACAAGGCTAAACGGGATTCAGAGTTACCATTCAGACTAGTCTGAACTACACCTGTGACAATGGTAGGTGATTCAGAAGGTTCAGAACATGTTCAACTAAAATTTCGATCGGACCATTTTCATATAAGATTTCTTGTTTTTGAAAATATTTTGATAAATAAAAAGCCTTAATGGAAAAACAAACTACTTTGAGTAATGGTACTACTTTTCCCTTTCACCAGTATAGAGTTCGTTATCCCATAAAGATTTTAATTTTTAAAAAAACGAAATATTGATAGTTTGCAGACGTCCCGCGTTATATTCCCTAAGCAAAACTTACTCATTATTTTGTATAAGAATTTTTTTCGGCTTTTCGGACAAAATATTATTTTAATGGACACCCGTACAATGTTTACGACTATTTTAGTCGCAGGAAACAAAGAGGCCATTTATTAACAATATTTCTACCACAAAAGTAGAAAAAATGCACTCCCCTCCCCCAAACCTGTAACCCCAGGGCGTACTTGTGTACACAAAGAACACAAACCCTTGCAAAAATGAGAACTCCCTTAGGTAGCTTCTTGGCAGCTTGGTTTCGTACTGATAAAAAGTTGGTCTACTCATCAGGTTGCAACGACCAAACTGCAAAAATCCAACTCTTGCTTTGTACCGATAATACAAAACAAGAACATATCGATCTAGCGAATTATATATCACTAAATCAGAAACCACAGGAAATTCTCACTATGTATGTGTAACAAGCCAACACATATAATTTAAGAAGAATATTATAATCGTCCGTGAATTTAATTTGTATAAGAATTTTTTTCGGCTTTTCGGACAAAATATTATTTTAATGGACACCCGTACAATGTTTACGACTATTTTAGTCGCAGAAAACAAAGAGGCCATTTATTAACAATATTTCTACCACAAAAGTAGAAAAAAAAACAAGTACGCCCTGGGGTTACAGGTTTGGGGGAGGGGAGTGCATTTTTTCTACTTTTGTGGTAGAAATATTGTTAATAAATGGCCTCTTTGTTTTCTGCGACTAAAATAGTCGTAAACATTGTACGGGTGTCCATTAAAATAATATTTTGTCCGAAAAGCCGAAAAAAATTCTTATACAAATTAAATTCACGGACGATTATAATATTCTTCTTAAATTATATGTGTTGGCTTGTTACACATACATAGTGAGAATTTCCTGTGGTTTCTGATTTAGTGATATATAATTCGCTAGATCGATATGTTCTTGTTTTGTATTATCGGTACAAAGCAAGAGTTGGATTTTTGCAGTTTGGTCGTTGCAACCTGATGAGTAGACCAACTTTTTATCAGTACGAAACCAAGCTGCCAAGAAGCTACCTAAGGGAGTTCTCATTTTTGCAAGGGTTTGTGTTCTTTGTGTACACAAGTACGCCCTGGGGTTACAGGTTTGGGGGAGGGGAGTGCATTTTTTCTACTTTTGTGGTAGAAATATTGTTAATAAATGGCCTCTTTGTTTTCTGCGACTAAAATAGTCGTAAACATTGTACGGGTGTCCATTAAAATAATATTTTGTCCGAAAAGCCGAAAAAAATTCTTATACAAATTAAATTCACGGACGATTATAATATTCTTCTTAAATTATATGTGTTGGCTTGTTACACATACATAGTGAGAATTTCCTGTGGTTTCTGATTTAGTGATATATAATTCGCTAGATCGATATGTTCTTGTTTTGTATTATCGGTACAAAGCAAGAGTTGGATTTTTGCAGTTTGGTCGTTGCAACCTGATGAGTAGACCAACTTTTTATCAGTACGAAACCAAGCTGCCAAGAAGCTACCTAAGGGAGTTCTCATTTTTGCAAGGGTTTGTGTTCTTTGTGTACACAAGTACGCCCTGGGGTTACAGGTTTGGGGGAGGGGAGTGCATTTTTTCTACTTTTGTGGTAGAAATATTGTTAATAAATGGCCTCTTTGTTTTCTGCGACTAAAATAGTCGTAAACATTGTACGGGTGTCCATTAAAATAATATTTTGTCCGAAAAGCCGAAAAAAATTCTTATACAAATTAAATTCACGGACGATTATAATATTCTTCTTACTCATTATTCTTCAACGGCAATAATATAAAAACTCTGAACAATAATGGAAAATTTGTTTTCTTTTCATTTATAATAAAATCATGTACATGATAATATCGCAGTCAAGCATCAAATGAAACTACAAAATTCATTTACGGAATTTTAAAGCTCATTATATGGGAAACTAGCAATAATATTCTAAAACGAAAAACTAATCTAAACTTAAATTAAATAAAATTTATTTCTTTATAATTTTGAAAGAATTTTTGTAAAATATTTAAATTATATAATAAAAAGCATTTTCTGTACACATACACACACATAAACATTTTTACAAAATATTACTTTGCATTTTTCTTCCAAATCTGAGAAGAGTATGTACGAGTACACGAGAACAAAAAAGCAGAATAAACCTTTCGGCAATTTAACATTTTTGATAAAAGAAACAAGAAAGTACCAAAATAAAAAACTTCTTATATTTCATTTTAATTTGTTTCTTTTTTTTATTTTTTTTTGAATATAATAATACATCTTCTTGAAAATATTTATTTGCCCTAAAGTTGTGTATTTTCTTTTAATTCACAGAGCTTTTGGAATTTATAGAGTAAAAAAATGAAAATAAAAAAATATGTTAGAAACTTTTCGTATTTTTTTATTTTATTTTTTAAAATTAAATAATTTAAGATTACATGATATAATCACGAGAAAAAGTATTATATTAGATGCATAATAATATTTCCAAAAAATTTCTAATTTTGTTCATATAATAAACTAGAAAGAGATGTATTATTATATTTTAGAACATGCTGTATACTTGTAATTAAGCCGTAAGTGGCAAAAAAAATTATGAGATGACGATGATACCGCAAAAATATTATTATATATTACAAAACGAATATTTATACGAGGAAGAAAATATTATGAGAGAAATGTACAGGAATTTATAAATTACTTAGACGTGCCAATATGTTTTAATATATAAAATACGATAAATTATTTTTGTTTATGTTTATGTGGTTCGTCGTATTTCATTATAATATTTAAGACGTACAAAATATCGAAATCGATTTTCATATTAATTTAGAACTTTAGCACGACATGTCATTTAAAGCATGTTTAAGAAATTTTCATACCTTGTAGTAGCGTCCCAGTGGCTGTACTAATTAGTTGGGATAGTATATCAAATAGATGGTTAAATCAAAGCAAATGTTTTTTTTACTTGCTTGACAAATAAATTTTATAGAAATTAAAGCTTTAACACGTTCCTTGTATATCTCATATAATAATACATTTAATTGAATATTAATTGTAAATGTAAAAGATGGCCATGTCTAGAAAACTTCTCCATTCCACAAATAAAAGTTAGATAAAAATTTAGCCAAGAAGCACAACTAAGCAGTGAATGCTAATGTGTTGTATTGAACAATATGAGTAGCGCATGAAAAATTTCGACCTCGGATTTTTTGCAGAGTTCCCATTCGTTATACCGCCGACGTGAGAAAAAAGAGTGTTAGGTTGTGTGTGCGGGTATGTTTATCATTCACTTATAAAAGTTTTTTAATTTCGAACCGTTCAAACCGAATTGGCAGCTTTCATATATAGAAGCTCGTTCGTATTTTGCAAATATTTGAAAAATTATGTAGCATTTTCGAGAAATCGATTAAGAACGAAAATATTTTTAATTAAATTTGAGGCAAAGTTAGTATACGTCGAATCGCAGACAACGTTGAGTACTCGTAGACAACGTCGACAACTAATCGTAATTTCGCTAGCAGGATTGAATTATCTGCATATTTTTTAATTATATGTTTACTAAGATTTTTGTTATTGCTAATAATTAATAATTAAAGTATTAGAATTTTGAAGGTTAGTTCAGAACAATTACATGTTGTTTTAAATTTTTGTCTCTATTGTTTTTAAACCAAAATAAGCAAGATAATTTATACATCTTAAGGGAAAGCTTAGTTGTGAACTATTGAGCCATGTGAGTTTAGCTATCAAACAAATGCATTTTGTATTTAAATTAAAACTAGAAAACATACTGTAACAATGGATTGATTCACTTCCTGCTTGTAATAATTGTAATCTAATTTTATTTGTGTAAATATTATGACTATGGCTTGAATGAAACTTAAGTATGTGATATATTCTGATTACATGTCGTTATTTTAATAAAATTTAGTAAATGAATAATAATATTCACTTCCTGCATGTAATAATCTGTTTTTATAATTTGCAATTTATGAGTAAAGTACAGTATACTCCATGAACTATTGCTCCATTTGAATTTATCTATCAAATAAATGCATTTTCTATTTAAATTAAAACTAGAAAACATATATGACTGTAACAATGGACGGATTTACTTCCTGCTTGTAATAATTGTAATTTAATTTTACTTGTGTAAATATTATTATTGTTGCTTCAGTGAAATTTAAGTATATTATATATTCTGATTACATGTGGTTATTTTAATAAAATTTACTAAATGAATATTAATATTCACTTCCTGCATGTAATAATCTGTTTCTATAATTTGCAATGTATGACTATATATTCCGTGAACTATTGATCCATTTGAGTTTAGCTATCAAATAAATGCATTTTGTATTTAAATTAAAACTAGAAAACATATATGACTGTAACAATGGATGGATTCACTTCCTGCTTGTAATAGTTGTAATTTAATTTTACTTGTGTAAATTTTATTATTATTGCTTTCAGTGAAATTTAAGTATATTATATATTCTGATTACATGTGGTTATTTTAATAAAATTTAGTAAATGAATATTAATATTCACTTCCTGCATGTAATATTCTGTTTTTATAATTTTTAATGTATGTGTGAAGTGCAATATATTCCGTGAACTATTGATCCATTTGAGTTTAGCTATCAAACAAATGCATTTTGTATTTAAATTAATACTAGAAAACATATTTGACTGTAACAATGGATTGATTCACTTCCTGCATGTAGTAATTGTAATCTAATTTTATTTGTGTAAATATTATGATTATTGCTTGAGTGAAATTTTAGTATAAATATATTCTGATTACATGTGGTTATTTTAAAAAACTTACTAAATGAATATTAATATAATTTATTCTTTAATACCTATAGCTAGCTGATTTCTGCATTGTATTCATTTTATACGATTTAATATGTTTTTGGGGATTCAGTTAAATTTTGTTTATGGATAATTGCTCTTTTTAGTTTATCGAAGTTCAACTCATAATAATATAGTTTTATTGCAGGAAATGTACAGAAATGTTATTGCAGGAAATGTAGGATGCTGATTGTTGATCCTTTATACCATAAATTCAAAAATAATTGTGCTGTCTTGTGCCTAACAATTTACTAACTATTGACTTCTTAGGTGTCTGTAACCGGGTCAAGTCTATCATATCTAACAACCTTTCCTATCCCTCCATCTTTTCATATGTAAAAGGGGTGTACGGTAGGCCCGGCGTATCCGGGATCCCTGCTTAGTCTTGGCCGTACATTCTAATCAATCAATCAATCAATCTTAAGTGAAAGCTTAGTGGTAACATTCTTTCCATTGAATTCATAAATGTCAGGCGTGATTGGTTGGTGTTCGCTCGTTAGCTCGTTCTGACTCGACCAATCATATTGCACAAAAATAAAGATTTTTTTCTTCTGAAATTTTCCAAAAGAGATAATTGGTCGAAAAAATTACCGAACGAACGCCACCATAAACCTGCCTTTAGATTTCCTATACCTAATCTTGTAATAATTCGGTAATATTCTGAAAATTACCTAAATGTTTGCTACCGATTTGCTTAACTTATAGGGCACGATCAAATTTTGTGTTCTTTTGATGAGTGTGGTATTTTTTTTTGCTTAATATCAACTGACCAGTTAAGTAGTGAGCCGTTACAGTAGGAACCGTTGTATCTACCGCTTTCGCTATAGTATGCGGATATTATTTTTTATGGATACGATTTTTTTTTCTTAATCTCATAATTTTGCTTAATTTTCTTTTAACCTTTCTTCAATTTTTTTCTTTTAACTTTTAACTTTCCTTCTTTTCTTCTTCTCTTCTTTTATTAACTTATTATTATATGTAAAATCAATTTATTAACCCATTTTAAATAAAGAATTTATTTTAAATTATTTTACAAGAACTTTCGATTTTTAACTAAATCAAAATAATTTTATAGCGTTTAGTTAATTATTTCATTTCCCTATAGATGCCTGAAGATAAACTTTAGCTTAACTTCAGCATTCGTCAATTATTTAAATTTTATTTATTCACGATTTTCATCCTCGATCTACATTAAACGTAGTCTGTTTTCACTTAGAACAGCCTTACTTTTTTTTCAGGAAAAATTTGTTGTCGCAGATTCTTAATGTTTTGCTCGTTTTGCATTAATAGTGAAATTCAGAGATGCGCTGCTTTCAAATTTGTGCAATCTGTTGTCTCATTCCCCTGCAATCAAGGTTCGATTACAAAATGATGTGACCGGATTTCAAAACTCAAAATTCCCAATAACCGAGGCTTTCAGATGTAAAGTACCGTCAGCTTCTTGCTCAGCGAATCATTCTCATTAAGTATAATCATTTTGAACCGGAATTTCAACAATAAAATGATTTCGAATTTTTCGCAAAAATCCCTGATGGCTAGCCTTACTTTTTTTTATCGGGAAAAATTTGCTGTCGCAGATTCTTAATGTTTTGCTCATTTTGCATTAATAGTGAAATTCTGAGATGCGCTGCTTTCAAATTGGTGCAATATCTTGCCTCATTCGCCTGCAATCAAGGTTCGATCACAAAATGATGTGACCGGATTTCAAAACGCATAATTCCCAATAACCGAGCCTTCCACCTGTAAACTACCATTAGCTTCTTGCTCAACGTATCAATCTCATTACCTATAATCATTTTGAACCGGAATTTCAACAATAAAATGATTTCGAATTTTTCGCAAAAATCCCTGATAGTTAGCCTTACTTTTTTTTATCGGGAAAAATTTGTTTTCGCAGATTCTTAATGTTTTGCTCATTTTGCATTAATAGTGAAATTCTGAGATGCGCTGCTTTCAAATAGGTGCAATATCTTGCCTCATTCGCCTGCAATCAAGGTTCGATCACAAAATGATGTGACCGGATTTCAAAACGCATAATTCCCAATAACCGAGCCTTCCACCTGTAAACTACCATTAGCTTCTTGCTCAACGTATCAATCTCATTACCTATAATCATTTTGAACCGGAATTTCAACAATAAAATGATTTCGAATTTTTCGCAAAAATCCCTGATAGTTAGCCTTACTTTTTTTTATCGGGAAAAATTTGTTGTCGCAGATTCTTAATGTTTTGCTCATTTTGCATTAATAGTGAAATTCTGAGATGCGCTGCTTTCAAATAGGTGCAATATCTTGCCTCATTCGCCTGCAATCAAGGTTCGATCACAAAATGATGTGACCGGATTTCAAAACTCAAAATTCCCAATAACCGAGCCTTCCACCTGTATACTACCATTAGCTTCTTGCTCAACGTATCAATCTCATTACCTATAATCATTTTGAACCGGAATTTCAACAATAAAATGATTTCGAATTTTTCGCAAAAATCCCTGATGGCTAGCCTTACTTTTTTTTATCGGGAAAAATTTGCTGTCGCAGATTCTTAATGTTTTGCTCATTTTGCATTAATAGTGAAATTCTGAGATGCGCTGCTTTCAAATAGGTGCAATATCTTGCCTCATTCGCCTGCAATCAAGGTTCGATCACAAAATGATGTGACCGGATTTCAAAACTCAAAATTCCCAATAACCGAGCCTTCCACCTGTAAACTACCATAAGCTTCTTGCTCAACGTATCAATCTCATTACCTATAATCATTTTGAACCGGAATTTCAACAATAAAATGATTTCGAATTTTTCGCAAAAATCCCTGATGGTTAGCCTTACTATTTTTTATCGGGAAAAATTTGTTTTCGCAGATTCTTAATGTTTTACTCATTTTGCATTAATAGTGAAATTCAGAGGTGCGCTGCTTTAAAATTGGTGCAATATGTTGCCTCATTCCCCTGCAATCAAGGTTCGATTACAAAATGATGTGAGAAGATTTCAAAACTCAAAATTCCCAATAACCGAGGCATCCAGATGTAAAGTACCGTCAGCTTCTTGCTCAACGTATCATTCTCATTACCTATAACCATTTTGAACCGGAATTTCAACAATAAAATGATTTCGAATTTTTCGCAAAAATCCCTGATGGTTGTTAGCCTTACTTTTTTTATCGGGAAAAATTTGTTGTCGCACATTCTTAATGTTTTGCTCATTTTGCATTAATAGTAAAATTCTGAGATGCGCTGCTTTCAAATTTGTGCAATATGTTGCCTCATTCGCCTGCAACCAAGGTTCGATTACAAAATGATGTGACCGGATTTCAAAACGCAAAATCCCCAATAACCGAGTCTTCCACCTGTAAACTACCGTTAGCTTCTTGCTCAACGTATCATTCTCATTACCTATAATCATTTTGAACCGGAATTTCAACAATAAAATGATTTCGAATTTTTTGCAAAAATCCCTGAAAGTTCTGGTAAAATTTTAAACGTTCAATCGTCGATTAATCGAAAACCGGACGTTGTTTCGGCCCAATTTAAACGGATTATTATTCAAAATTAAATAACCTTTTATAATTGATACAATTTTCCATGATAGTAATTATCCGTTTAAATTGGGCGGAAACAATGAATAGTTTTCGTGTTATCGTCGATTAAATGTTTAAAACTTTACCAGGACAAATGCACAAAAATGATTTAAAAATTTTTAAATCATAGAATATTGTACCAATTATGAAAGGTTATTTAATTTTGAATATTAATCCGTTTAAATTGGGCCGGAAACTCGTCCCGTTTTCCCGTAATTGACGATTGATATTTTGATATAGCTACTCGCCTGCAATAGTATGAAGTTTCATTCTCATCAATCAGTCCATCTGGGCCTTACAGAAGCAAAATTTCGGTTATGAAACAGTTTTCATGTTATGTTGCAAAATTAATTTGGATTTTTTTTTCATAAATGATATTCTTTTCGTACTCTTTCTTCAAAACAACAGAGATCTTATGGAAGAAGCCACTTTTAGTGGACTGATTTCGGTGAAGAATCACTGGATTTCCAAATTATTTTACTACATAAAAGAAAGCAAAATACCTACGTAATAATTTTGTAAAACTTTTGAAATGAATTCCTTGGTGTATATGACAAGAAAACTGTATCTTTCCACCCTATACTGAATATATTTGATACGGACGGTATCATATAATTTAGTCTCGCAAATGAAATTAAGTTATTACTTCATATGAATCGCCTTCGCTATTCAAAAATGTTTAATACAGTTGTCGCGTATTTCGCAACAGAATAACAACATTTTTACGGCATATAGTCATGGAATGTCGAGGATTACACTTTTTTATAAAATGGTATAGAGGTGAAATTGTACAAAGTAAAAATACTTTACGAATGTACATCCGGAATACTAAGTGAGAAATTTTGCAAGTAGTGGAATTATATGGCAACTATAAACTATTGTAATAACAAAAATTAATTTTTTTTTTCTATATTTGTGTTGGTGGTTCGTTCATTAGTTCGCACCGGGAACTACTAAGTATTTTATTTTATGTACCAAGTAGATTTCCCATATGAGAACAAACACAAGTAGCAAAAGATTTTCCATTTTCATTTTGCTCCTGTTTTATATTATAATTTTATTTTTAATATTTATTTTTATTTAGCGGAAGAAACAAATAATCTCTTTGGTACACCAGATGAAATATTATTTTAATCTAATGGGAATATTATTCATTGTTTTTTTTCGGTATTATGCGCTGTAGTATAAATGTCTGGTATACATTACATACTTCTAAATCCATCTACACTGAAAAAAATATGTACACAAAAAGACTGAAAACCTACATTAACACTATGAATAGTTAATAAAAACTCCTCCGATGCAAGTTTTCATTAATCTAATGAATCGCGATGCATTAATATTATGAAAAATTTAATTTAAAAAAATCTCGTTGAATATGAAACCGACATAATATTAAAGAAATGAATCAATATGTAGATGCACTAAATAATACTATTAACTACACAAGTTATTATGCCGATGAATAAATTAGATCATTTTGAAGAATTCTTACATTAATATAATGAAACCTTGGCAACATTTTCATAAATACTAACAAAAGAGCGAAAACAGTTTAAAGTAACAATGCATGTCATTAATACATATTAACTTCTTTGCAGATATGAAGAATTAGAAAATATTTATGAAACCATTAATAATTATCATGGAAATTCTGCATCATGCCAATGAATACATTTCTAAACCTGAAGTACTTTTCATTAAAAAAAGGAAACAAATATATATATATATATATATATATATATATATATATATATATATATATATATATATATATATATATATATATATATATATATATATATATATATATATATATATATATATAAATATATATATATATATATATATATATATATATATATATATATATATATATATATATATATATATATATATATATATATATATATATATATATATATATATATATATATATATATATATATATATATATATAAATATATATATATATATATATATATATATATATATATATATATATATATATATATATATATATATATATATATATATATATATATATATACATATATATATATATATATATATATATATATATATATATTCTCGTTCTCGCGAGAGAAATAAAGAAAATAAAAACGAATGTGTTACAAATATATTTTTTAATCCAATTTCTTTTTATCAAAACATTAATACTTCTTTACATAATAATAATTATAATATGCGACACATACTTAGTTCATAATTTTTTTGTATTATTAGATCTTAATTAAATAAATTTATAGTAACTAAATTTAATCATATTATTTCTAGCATTTGCTGGGAAATTATTGTGTGCAGTTATTATTTGAAGCCAAATAATTCAAGTTGTGGCTTTCTTAGGCAATAGTTTATATAAATTTTATTTATGGTCATTAACAATTTAAACACTGTACAAAAGGATAATATTTACATGGCCTTAAGCTCCTCAAGCATGAAACTTACTTTTGGAGATTTAGGTTTTACCGTTTTTACTGATTTATAAAAGTACAATTGAACAAAATTCCAAAAAAAATCGGCCTCTTTCGGATATTCTAAATTATACAAAAAAAAAAGATTTGTAACAAATATCTAAAGCTCGTAAAAAATTATTAAAAGGTAATTTAATATCGTCTACAAAAATAAAATATTTTTCGATGAATCTTATGTCCCCAATTGCTAGAATAAATGGCTGAATGCATTCTAGTTTCTGCTTTAAAAAATGTACGTGATCCTCAGCCTGCTGAGTGCTCCCGATAAAGACCATAGATTCTTGTGAATCTTTGATAGTTACTTTGGACACAACTTTCTTTCCAACATTGTCTTTTTTTACCACTTTATGCGTAGGTACATGATACCCGTGAATGCACCAAAACAGCTGTAGAGTTGCAATATCTGCAGAAAATAAAATTATAAAAGAAAGTTAATCCAAATTATTTGGCGAACGTAAAAGTTTCAATAAGCTACCTTTATGGAAATCTCCCTCTTTAATTTCATCTAAAATCAGTTTTATTTCTGGCGATTTAATTTTTCCGGATTTTAAAAACTTTAATATCTTTTTAAAATTCATCTCCCAATCTATCATCACATCTGAACTAAAAGGATGAACAGCCTTAAAATCTATATCAATCTAAAGAAATAAAACGGTTGATAAGATTTTTTTATAATTAAAATATATAGTAAAAACTATTTAAATTTTATCAATAACAAATAGGTTAAAAAAACTCGGATAATTCTGATAAAAACGTAGCGTATCTAAGCTGTATGAATGTTATGTTATAACTTAAATTACTCGAGTTCGTAATTCTTGCTCAATGATTCTGCCTACTTCTTCCTAATATTTTATTTCTAGAATATTATTAAGGAGCGAGGGCACAAAAATTTTAGTCTATGAAAAGTATACTTACTAGGTGGTACCCGTTTGGTTTCTTATACTCCGGCCATTTATTAAAAATTTCTTGTAGTGACGTTAGCTGGTTTTGAATTTGGTTTATTCGATAACCGCTACAAGCCTGCCAGAGACTGTGGAAATCTTCTGCACAAAGATTATCGAACTTCAAGCTTTTAATGCATGATTTGGCGTCCACTTCGACATCTTTAATTGAAAGAATTAAATAATAAAAAATATACATAGATATACACCAACTTCGATCACAACTTACTGATTTTATTATTTTCGTGTTCTGCCTCCGAGTTTATCTTCGATTTTAATAAATTGGTTTTCTGTTTTAAATTTCCAAATTTAGCATATATTCTTCCCCGTTGACCAGTGCGATAAAATTCTTTTTTTTCTCCAGGAAACCGTTCTATGATTTCTGCTTCTATTCTCCGACTCGTCGCTAAATCTAAATGAATATTATTTACTTCAAAGTACGTTGCCACAATATAAACAATCATAGTTCTGTGTACCGGTTCCAATTTATTAAAATTTTGAAAATATTCTGCGATCAAATTCCCTTGAGGCTTTGAATATAGTATATGTGCAAACGACGGTCCCATTGATTTCTTTTTGAGTTTATCGACGTTTTCATTCGGTGGTGAAAAGCACGATGATTCTCGATCTTGATTATTCTCAGAGTTTTGTGAAGGGTTAAGAATCTGTGGTTTTTGATTAGCTGCAACATTTTCCTCATTCAAATACAGAGGAAGTCCGATATTTCTTCTCCAAATTGAAAGGTTGTGTTCAAACCAAATTATATCACCCATCTTGCAGCTTTTGAAAACGTTAGAGATGTGATGAACTTTAATAATTTTTAATGCCTCTACGTCAATTTTCTCTTCTGCAATGATAAAATAATTATTGTTAACATTATTATAGTCATGTATATATGCACTGTTTTTAAATTACCTTCCAGAATACTTAATAGGTGAATTTGTCCCCAATTGTTTAATATAGATATTAGCGAGGCATCATTTGGTTCAATTATTTGTAAAATCGTTCTGCGTTGATTCTCAAGAATAGTAATAGGAGTAGAAACATTTGGAGCAGTGAGAAATGCGTAGGTTGTATAATCATCATTAGCTTGATTGGTTATATTGGTGCTTTCTTCGTCATAATTAAAAGACATATTTACTTGCAAATAATAAAATAATATTAATAATAGAAACTAAAAAATCTGATTTTATTCGAATTCAAAATACCAAAAATTATGAATCTGAGAATTTACCTAGGAAATGCTTTAAAAGTTCATTTACATAAGTCACCCCAAGAAATTGAAAAGCAATTAAACAACAATATTAGGGTGTAAGAACACTAACGTTGGTCTACGTGAAAAACTTATTGAAATTCAAACTCTTAAATTATTTTATTGAAAATTAGAATTTGAAATATAACATGTCATGGAAACCCGTGCGACAAATTAAACAATAATATTTAGAATGTCACTCTTTATAAATCTACGCAAGATATACTACAATTATTTATAATTAGTTTAACATTCTCTATTTCAACAAAAAGACAAATATTCTTTGAAAAAGTTAATTTCGTATTAATAGTAAAAGGAATTAAGCATTTTTCCATCAAACTTGTTAAAATGTACCAAAATCTACTTCACCGTTTAATTTATATCGTTATTCCATAAGTATCACATGATAGAAAAAAACTACAAATCTAGCGCTGTTGTTTATGGAAAATGAAAAAAATAATTTAAATTTATATTAAACCATACAAACTTATCATAAATTACAGGTTACACATTATACATTTTATTTTAAAATCATAAAAATTGTACACGGCCATTGCAATGCAATACTTATAAAAAAGCGTGTTTATCCTGAGTTCACTTATCAAATCTAATTACACGCATCACATATATGGATTTACATTTATTATTAAATACATACCTTTAGTCAAGTAACGCACAATATATTTTTATTATTTATTAAATTTTTATTACTTATTAAACATTTTTACTTTTCACTTATAATTTTGTTATCCTACAACTCAACAAAAATATCAACCGTTCTAATAAAATTTCGACTACATAATGAGCAGGCTGCCCACTGCCGATTTATTTCTCTTCTCGGCATTACCGTTATTGTTTTAACGATTCATAAATATTATGAAAAAAATCTTGTACCGGCGAATTCAATAGTACATTTGATGAACAATTTCATTAATTCATAAAACAATTATCAAATTAATAAATAATACGAATTTTTACATGTATTTTATGAAAAAATAATAATTGTTCATCAATAAGATGAACATTTACTATATACTATGAATTTAATGAAAATGATGACACAGGGTTGCCAGTTGATCTCTTAGCACACAAAAAACCCGATCTAGTTATATTATGAATTTTTCATGCACTTTATGAATTATTCATCAACAGGATGAATATTTTCTGCTTATAATGAAAATAATGGTACCGGGTTGCCAATTTGGCGCTAAAATAAAGCGAATTATTATATATTATGTAGCTTTGCATATATTTTACGAACAACGTAATTTTTCCATAAACACATGATATTTGTCCTATAAATTATGAAAATGGAAAAATGGTGTGAAGCTAAATTTAAAAGATTCATGTTTTCAAATTCTAAGTAGAATGGGGGTCTCAAATACGTAAAAAATGATACCAATTATGTAGTTTTACTAACTCTAGCATTTAGAAATGTTGGCCCGATTTATGACAACCATAAATTATATACGTAATGCACAGAGCAAAGATTTATATTCCGTACAAAACATGCCAAGTATCCAAGTATTTATTTATTAGCAATTTCCAAATAAAAAATATATGAGTAACATCATTAATTTCAGTGATAGCAAAGAATCAGAAGAATCTCTAGAAATTGAGTCTGATAATTTTTTAACAGTTGAACACTCGACGATATTGCCTACATAGCTTCTGCTCTTAAATTTCATAAAACTGTGATTAGATCAACCGCGTTTATTAAGTTGTTGCACAATTGAATTTAATTTTAAACAAATATAAAACCAATCCGGCTAATTTATTTATTTGCTAATAGAAATAATGATTGATTTAAAATCGCATGTTGTAAACGATTATAGGTCATGTGGAATCATTTTGTGGGTGGGGGGGGGGGCGTCGAGTGGGCTCGTCACAGCCATTTGTATCCGTTTGTGAGTTGAAAATTTGAATTTAAAAAAGGAAACCTGTTATTTATATCGTATATGGATTAGGATTACTAGTAACTGAAGATAACCATGATTTTTAAAATTATAAATTTAAGTTCAATTCAATGTAAATATGGATAACAAAAAATAATTTAATATTAAACTGTATAACAGTAACAGCCAGAAGAAGGTCAATAAGAATTAACTATAGCTTTATTCACAAATGCGTATTTCTTGACATCAACGGATAAACAACGTTCGGAAGGAAGCTATGAATATATCAATATAATTTTGTCATCAGAATTAAGCAATGAAAATTGTTTTGGTTTTTACTGTAGAACACACGCAAAAATAGCGATCAGCTGTTCACAGTTTTTTTAAATGACACTAGGTCAAGGTGAACCGTAAAATAACATTTTTGTTTTCCAATACAAAAACATCGTCGGTTGAAGAGCACTCGCAGTGTAAAATATGGTTAATATAATTTAAAATATATCAAAAAAGTTTATTAAACAATAATTATAAATATAAGTAAGGTGGTAAACCTGTTTTTTTTAAATTTAGTTCTTTTTGAAAAATGCAATTTTTGTTTTGAAATTTATCAATAAAAACTAACCGCAATTTAAAAAGATATATAGTTTAGATAACAAAATTTATTCTAAAATCACAATTATGAATTATAAGAAAGAAATTAAACGCCATGCAAAAACTCAATTGTTCATCTTATGTTAATTTGTCCTAAAATATCCACTTTACTATTCATAAATTTCATAATTTGAACATTAATAGTATGGATTGAAGATTATTGATTACTAAACACTAATATTTATAAAGGTTGTGACTGTATTGTGCTACTATGATATAAAAACATACACGTTTAATTTTAATGAACTTGAATTCATAATATTAATGTCTCAAATATTATTTTTCAAAACGTAAAATTCATGTTTTACTTAAATAACACGAATTATACATTAATATGATGATTTTGGATTAATGAATGCTGTTCATTAAAAAAACGACAAATATTTTTTTCAGTGTAACATATGCACACGTCATATAGGTATTTACAAAAGATTTAGAGATAATTTTGTTACTTGACTAGAGTCGATTTGTTTTATCGTTTTTATTATGATGAGAATGCCAAAACTTATGGGATTACGTGGCTATCAAAAATATTTTATTTTTATGAATACGTATCCAAATTTTTGTTGAAATATTATGTTGTGTGTACAATGTATGATCTGGATGGAAAAATCCGATCTGGATAAATATGAAATGGATAATATATTTTTTGAAATTTTGAAAACCGTTGAAAAGTAGATTTTGCACTGAATAAAATGCAATTCAACATTTTATGCGTATAATCAAGTGATACGATTTACAAAATTTATCAGCAGTTTTGTTATCCAGAATATTATTGAAAAAAATAGAAACATAAAAAATTATTGTAATTTTGTGGTAATGTGTAGGGATTTTGCTGGATCATTTTTCCACCCCCACACAAAAATCCGTTAAACTCAAATTTTTTCTTTTTCAATGAACACCGTAGAGTGTAATATGTTTAATTTGAAGATAGGATTATCAGATAACAATGTGTAATTTAAGACACTAGGGAATTTTAAGTAAACAACAATACACAAAAAAGAAAATTAGAAATGGGCATTCTCAATAATTGGTCTAAGGGTATCAATTAAAAAGGAAATACATGTTTTGTATGTTTTCACTTCTTTGAAACAAATTAAAGAAATAGAATACTACTACATTGATTAGACTTTGGCCTATCCCCATTGAATATATGTTTTTTATTTGTGTTAGTGTGATTACGGTGTAACGATAATCTTTCTATTATCTTTATATCGAAAAACAAAATAAATAAATGAGATTACGTTTTTTTTTCATAAGATCTACACAATCTACATATTTATACAAATACACTACAATGAAAACTAATACAAGCCCATATACACAAATAAGAAATAATTACAAATTGATTTGAATTACAAATTATATTGTAAACAAAAATGAAATTGGATTGGTTGATTTTTTAGAATGGTATGGAGAAAAATTAAGAAATCATAAGATTTTGGTAAATAATTAATATGTACCTAAATACTACAAAATATTTTAATAGATTTTTTCGACTGTATCATTATCTCAATTATACTCGATGAGCCTTATTAAAGCTAAATTATATTTAGGTATGGATAGAAAGTAATGACATACATAGTTGGTTCCTATAAAATTTATGCGCGGCAACACATTCTGTTCGATACTCGGTCCTCTTTACATTACACTTCAAAAACTAATTTTTAAAATTAGTTACACGAAAACGGGTCGTTGTTTCGGCCTAATTTAAACGGACTGTTATTCAAAATTAAATAACCTTTCATTATTGGTACAATATACTATGATTTGAAACAAAAAAATTTCCGGTTTCAAACAAAAGTGCATTTGTCCCGGGTAAAAATACAGTCGAATTCAATCGACGATTACACGAAAACGGGTCGTTGTTTCGACCAAATTTAAACGGACTATTATTCAAAATTAAATAACCTTTCATTATTGGTACAATATACTATGATTTGAAACAAAAAAAGAGTGAGTCCATTAGTACTCTCAAGGAGATGTGTAAACATGGCGTGTGTATAGTACGTCCGTACACGTACAGTTTACTTTGATGGAAGAAGGAATGCAATTTTACTAACCAGAGTTTTTCATTTATTTATTACCAATTTAACGGTATTGGTCTATTACTCTTTCGGTATAATCGACGCAATTGGATTATGGTAGCTAAAATAAGATACATATACCGTCGACTCTAACTTTTCTAATTTTCATTGAAAAACTGCACAATGGTCGTTCCATATCTCGTAGTAGATATATTTCGATCTGAGTTCATGTGCAAATCGAATTCGTCTCGCAGGAAGTTTATAATTGGTTATAGAGGAACAGCAAAATTAATATTAAAATCCCCGCTCATAATCATCGGCAATAGATGATAGTCTCCTTGGAGAATTTTTGAAATTCTTTTAGAATATGGAGCAAGGACGAAATGTTTGATCTTCATTATGTCTTCGACAGATATTTTCGGCGAGGTGAATACAACTACAGAAAGCATCTTCTTCCCATTGAGAAGCTGAAGTTTAGCCATGTATATAACATCAATGGGTTGTGTTGTTACCCTCATATCATTTGTTAGTCCAAGGATGATTTCCTTATGCGAGTTGACTGTATAAGTTCAACTTGTATTTTTATATATTGCTACAGACTTTATTGTTATCTGATCTATAGTTAGTTGATTTGTAATGAGGCGCGATAGCTCATTTTAAAGAAGACCCATTGAGGTCCAATTTTTACGTCCATGGTAGAAGACATGATCATCGATAGCCGACGTGATGAACAGTCCTTCGACACTCGTTACTCGTAATAAAGTAATATATACAAGTTATGGACTTTGTCTTTTATCGTAAGAATATATACTGACTATCTCGTTATATGTACCACCCCTGTTATGCATGAATTGTGGTGGCACATGCAGGTACGACTGGAAAATGATTACATGATTATTCTCTCTCTCTCTTTCTCTGGCACTACATCCCATCAAGTGATTTGGCCGCCTCAAATGAGGTTTCATAATCATATTTTCATTTCGGATAATGAGTGATTAATTCATTGATCCTAAACCAGCCGTGAAATTTCTTCCTTGTCACCACCGGGAATCGAACTCGGGACCTCCAGTTGCTGGAGCAAGCATGCTGACCCCTTTGTTACCGGGGCGGCACATGATTACGCTTAACATTAATTGTGAGATTTTTGTTTCGATTAACAGTTGAGCTTTTTCTAGAAATGGGCACCAAACATCGGTCGATATTCGTTTTCTGCGCCCATCCAGCTTTAAGCCGCCTCACTTTCTTGCCTTGTGAAGTTGTACCGAAATCCATCCAGAGTCTTTTGACATTTTTTACTGTTGACGTTTTCATCGTTCTCGTTTTCCGCTCAGGATGACTGCATTCGATATACCTCGGTTTTGAGAAAGTAAGGCCGACCTATGACAAGTGGAAGTTCGTACGGCAAAATTTTTGTGTCCACTATGCTCATTTTATGGATCTTTTGACGGAATTGCTACTCCGGTAGCCCACTGATCATCTCTCTTGAACTGAACGTAGTAATATTAACATAATCGTCATTGCGCAGACAGGTGTCGGGCAGCAAATGAATTGAGCTTATATGCGTGACTGTCACGAGACTCTGGCAGTTCAATGTTAAAAACATTGGAGATCATTGATAGCCGACGTGATAAATAGCTCCTAGAGACTCGTTACTCGTGATATAGCAATATACACAAGTGTTGACTGTGTTTTTAATCGTAAGAGTATGTAATTTCGTAATCGTAATTCGTATCGTAATTATTTTTTTGATTTTTCTGATCGATGGAATTGTTGCTGGTTTCTATTTCATTTTTAAATTAGTTTATTTGATTTCCCTATACATACTACTATGCACATACAAACAAGCATAGCATGCCATGTGTAAAAAAATTGTTTTTATTGAGTTTGTTGCTTTTTTTTTAAAACGAAGTAAGTACATACGTCATTTCCGTTCGTTTCATTTACAAGTTTACGCTAATACAAAAATTTTTGGTAGGCTCGAGCAAAGATGTTTACACATCAAAAAATTTTCGGTTTCAAACAAAAGTGCATTTGTCCGGGTAAAAATACAGTCGAATTCAATCGACGATTACACGAAAACGGGTCGTTGTTTCGACCTAATTTAAACGGACTGTTATTCAAAATTAAATAACCGTTCATTATTGGTACAATATACTATGATTTGAAACAAAAAAATTTTCGGTTTCAAACAAAAGTGCATTTGTCCGGGTAAAAATACAGCCGAATTCAATCGACGATTACACGAAAATGGGTCGTTGTTTCGACCTTATTTAAACAGACTGTTATTTAAAATTAAATAACCTTTCATTATTGGTACACAATACTATGATTTGAAACAAAAAAATTTTCGGTTTCAAACAAAAGTGGATTTGTCCGGGTAAAAATACAATCGAATTCAATCGACGATTACACGAAAACGGGTCGTTGTTTCGACCTAATTTAAACGGACTGTTATTCAAAATTAAATAACCTTTCATTATTGGTACAATATACTATGATTTGAAACAAAAAAATTTTCGGTTTCAAACAAAAGTGCATTTGTCCGGGTAAAAATACAGACGAATTCAATCGACGATTACACGAAAACGGGTCGTTGTTTCGACCTAATTTAAACGGACTGTTATTTAAAATTAAATAACCTTTCATTATTGGTACAATATACTATGATTTGAAACAAAAAAATTTTCGGTTTCAAACAAAAGTGCATTTGTCCGGGTAAAAATACAGCCGAATTCAATCGACGATTACACGAAAACGAGTCGTTGTTTCGACCTAATTTAAACGGACTGTTATTTAAAATTAAATAACCTTTCATTATTGGTACAATATACTATGATTTGAAACAAAAAAATTTTCGGTTTCAAACAAAAGTGCATTTGTCCGGGTAAAAATACAGCCGAATTCAATCGACGATTACACGAAAACGGGTCGTTGTTTCGACCTAATTTAAACGGACTGTTATTTAAAATTAAATAACCTTTCATTATTGGTACAATATACTATGATTTGAAACAAAAAAATTTTCGGTTTCAAACAAAAGTGCATTTGTCCGGGTAAAAATACCGCCGAATTCAATCGACGATTACACGAAAACGGGTCGTTGTTTCGACCTAATTTAAACGGACTGTTATTTAAAATTAAATAACCTTTCATTATTGGTACAATATACTATGATTTGAAACAAAAAAATTTTCGGTTTCAAACAAAAGTGCATTTGTCCGGGTAAAAATACAGTCGAATTCAATCGACGATTACACGAAAACGGGTCGTTCGTTGTTTCGACCTAATTTAAACGGACTGTTATTTAAAATTAAATAACCTTTGATTATTGGTACAATATACTATGATTTGAAACAAAAAAATTTTCGGTTTCAAACAAAAGTGCATTTGTCCGGGTAAAAATACACCCGAATTCAATCGACGATTACACGAAAACGAGTCGTTGTTTCGACCTAATTTAAACGGACTGTTATTTAAAATTAAATAACCTTTCATTATTGGTACAATATACTATGATTTGAAACAAAAAAATTTTCGGTTTCAAACAAAAGTGCATTTGTCCGGGTAAAAATACCGCCGAATTCAAAGGACGATTACACGAAAACGAGTCGTAGTTTCGACCTAATTTAAACGGACTGTTATTCAAAATTAAATAACCTTTCATTATTGGTACAATATACTATGATTTGAAACAAAAAAATTTTCGGTTTCAAACAAAAGTGCATTTGTCCGGGTAAAAATACAGTCGAATTCAATCGACGATTACACGAAAACGGGTCGTTGTTTCGACCTAATTTAAACGGACTGTTATTTAAAATTAAATAACCTTTCATTATTGGTACAATATACTATGATTTGAAACAAAAAAAAAGGAGTGAGTCCATTAGTACTCTCAAGGAGATGTGTAAACATGGCGTGTGTATGGTACGTGGGTACAGTTTACTTTGAAGGAAGAAGGAATGCAATTTTACTAACCAGAGTTTTTCATTTGTTTATTATCGTTAAATTGGTCTATTACTCTTTCGGTATAATCGACGCAATTGATTTTTGGTAGCTAAAATAAGATATATTATATACTGTAAACTCTAACTTTAAAAATGTTCATTGAAAAACTGTACAATATGGTCGTCCCATATCTAGTAGTAAATATATTTCCATCTGAGTTCATGTGCAAATCGAATTCGTCTCGCAGGAAGTTTATAAGTGGTTCAGCTTGAGGAACAGCAACATTAATATTGAAATCCTCGCTCATAATCACCGGCAAAAGATGATAGTCTCCTTGGAGAATTTTTGAAATTCTTTAGGATATGGGGCAAGGACGAAATGTATGAACTTCATTATGTCTTCGAAAGATTTTTTCGGCGAGGTTAATACAACTACAGAAAGCATCTTATTCCCATTGAGAAGCTGAAGTTCAGCCGTATATATATCATCAATGAGTTGTGTTGTTACGCTCATCCCAGTTGTTTGCCAACGATGATTTCTTTATGCGAGGTGACTGTATGGTATGAGTATTCTATTTGAATTTTTATATATTGTTACTCCGGCAGCTCACTCACCGTCTCTCTTGAACTGAACGCAGATCTGGAAAAGCAAGAAAATTGAGCATCCTTGCGTGACTGTGTCAGTTAGGTCAAGGTGATGTGTATGACCTAAGACTCTGACAGTTCAATGTTAAAAACCAGACGTCATTATTATCTCGTACAAAATTCGCCATTACAACGGATAAAGCGGATTTGTGGTGAGGCGCGATAGTTAATTTTGAAGAATACCCATTGAGGTCCCATTTTTACGTCCATGGTAGACGACATGATCATCGATAGCCGACGTGATGAACAGTCCTTCGAGACTCGTTACTCGTGCTAAAGCAATATACACAATTTGTTAACTGTGTCTTTTATCGTAAGAGTATATACTGACTATCTCGTTATAGGTACCACCGTGTGATGCATTAATTGTGGTGGCACATGAAGGTACGATGCTTTACATTAATTGTTGTTTATGCTTAACATTAATTGTTGTTTCGATTAATAGTTGAGCTTTTTCTAGAAATGGGCACCAAACATCGGTCGATATTCGTTTTCTGCGCCCATCCAGCTTCAAGCCACCTGACCTTCTCGCCAACTTGTGAATTTGAACCGAAATCCATCCAGAGTCGTTTGACATTTTTTACTGTCGACGTTTTCATCGTTCTCGTTGTCACTTGTCCTGGTTAGGATGCCTATGCATTCGATATACTTTAGACAGCCCATAGTTCCATTCGCCAGTCCATTTGTTACGTCAATATTGGTTTTGAAAAAGTACGGCAAATTATTTGTTTCCACTATGCTCATTTTATGGATCTTTTGACGGAATTGCTACTCCGGCAGCCCACTGACCATCTCTATTGAACTGAAAATAGCATTCAAACGTAGGAATATTAACAAGTTCGTCATTGCGCAGCCAGGTCTCGAAAACCAAATGAATTGAGCATACCTGCGTGACTGTGACCTGAGACTCTGGCAGTTCAATGTTAAAAACGAGATGTCATTATAACCACATTCAGTAGAAGACATGATCATTGATAGCCGACGTGATGAACAGCGCCTAGAGACTCGTGATAAAGCAATATACAGCAGTTGTTGACTGGGTTTTTAATCGTATGAGTATGCAATTTCGTAATCGTAATTCGTATTTCGTATCGTAATTTTTTTTTTGATTTTTATGATCGATGGAAATGTCGATGGTTTTTATTTCATTCATTAAATTAATTTTTTCATTTTCCCTACTATTATACATATACATAAAGGCATGCCATGTATAGTAAAAATTGTTTTTGTTGAGTTTCTTGCTTTTTTTTCAATCGAAGTAGGTATACGTCATTTCCGTTCGTTTCATTTACAAGTTTACTCTAATACAAAAAATTTTGGTAGGCGCGCGTAAAGATGTTTACACATCAAAAATTTTCGGTTTCAAACAAAAGTGCATTTGTCCGGGTAAAAATACAGCCGAATTCAATCGACGATTACACGAAAACGGGTCGTTGTTTCGACCTAATTTAAACGGACTGTTATTCAAAATTAAATAACCTTTCATTATTGGTACAATATAATATGATTTGAAACAAAAAAATTTTCGGTTTCAAACAAAAGTGCATTTGTCCGGGTAAAAATACCGCCGAATTCAAAGGACGATTACACGAAAACGAGTCGTAGTTTCGACCTAATTTAAACGGACTGTTATTCAAAATTAAATAACCTTTCATTATTGGTACAATATACTATGATTTGAAACAAAAAAATTTTCGGTTTCAAACAAAAGTGCATTTGTCCGGGTAAAAATACAGCCGAATTCAATCGACGATTACACGAAAACGGGTCGTTGTTTCGACCTAATTTAAACGGACTGTTATTTAAAATTAAACAACCTTTCATTATTGGTACAATATACTATGATTTGAAACAAAAAAATTTTCGGTTTCAAACAAAAGTGCATTTGTCCGGGTAAAAATACAGCCGAATTCAATCGACGATTACACGAAAACGGGTCGTTGTTTCGACCTAATTTAAACGGACTGTTATTTAAAATTAAATAACCTTTCATTATTGGTACAATATACTATGATTTGAAACAAAAAAATTTTCGGTTTCAAACAAAAGTGCATTTGTCCGGGTAAAAATACCGCCGAATTCAAAGGACGATTACACGAAAACGAGTCGTAGTTTCGACCTAATTTAAACGGACTGTTATTCAAAATTAAATAACCTTTCATTATTGGTACAATATACTATGATTTGAAACAAAAAAATTTTCGGTTTCAAACAAAAGTGCATTTGTCCGAAAATACAGTCGAATTCAATCGACGATTACACGAAAACGGGTCGTTGTTTCGACCTAATTTAAACGGACTGTTATTTAAAATTAAATAACCTTTCATTATTGGTACAATATACTATGATTTGAAACAAAAAAATTTTCGGTTTCAAACAAAAGTGCATTTGTCCGAAAATACAGTCGAATTCAATCGACGATTACACGAAAACGGGTCGTTGTTTCGACCTTATTTAAACGGACTGTTATTTAAAATTAAATAACCTTTCATTATTGGTACAATATACTCTGATTTGAAACAAAAAAATTTTCGGTTTCAAACAAAAGTGCATTTGTCCGGGTAAAAATACAGCCGAATTCAATCGACGATTACACGAAAACGAGTCGTTGTTTCGACCTAATTTAAACGGACTGTTATTTAAAATTAAATAACCTTTCATTATTGGTACAATATACCTTGATTTGAAATAAAAAAATTTTCGGTTTCAAACAAAAGTGCATTTGTCCGGGTAAAAATACAGTCGAATTCAATCGACGATTACACGAAAACGGGTCGTTGTTTCGACCTAATTTAAACGGATTGTTATTTAAAATTAAATAACCTTTCATTATTGGTACAATATACTATGATTTGAAACAAAAAAATTTTCGGTTTCAAACAAAAGTGCATTTGTCCGAAAATACAGTCGAATTCAATCGACGATTACACGAAAACGGGTCGTTGTTTCGACCTTATTTAAACGGACTGTTATTTAAAATTAAATAACCTTTCATTATTGGTACAATATACTCTGATTTGAAACAAAAAAATTTTCGGTTTCAAACAAAAGTGCATTTGTCCGGGTAAAAATACAGCCGAATTCAATCGACGATTACACGAAAACGAGTCGTTGTTTCGACCTAATTTAAACGGACTGTTATTTAAAATTAAATAACCTTTCATTATTGGTACAATATACTATGATTTGAAACAAAAAAATTTTCGGTTTCAAACAAAAGTGCATTTGTCCGAAAATACAGTCGAATTCAATCGACGATTACACGAAAACGGGTCGTTGTTTCGACCTTATTTAAACGGACTGTTATTTAAAATTAAATAACCTTTCATTATTGGTACAATATACTATGATTTGAAACAAAAAAATTTTCGGTTTCAAACAAAAGTGCATTTGTCCGGGTAAAAATACAGCCGAATTCAATCGACGATTACACGAAAACGGGTCGTTGTTTCGACCTAATTTAAACGGACTGTTATTTAAAATTAAATAACCTTTCATTATTGGTACAATATACTATGATTTGAAACAAAAAAATTTTCGGTTTCAAACAAAAGTGCATTTGTCCGGGTAAAAATACAGTCGAATTCAATCGACGATTACACGAAAACGGGTCGTTGTTTCGACCTAATTTAAACGGACTGTTATTTAAAATTAAATAACCTTTCATTATTGGTACAATATACTATGATTTGAAACAAAAAAATTTTCGGTTTCAAACAAAAGTGCATTTGTCCGGGTAAAAATACAGCCGAATTCAATCGACGATTACACGAAAACGAGTCGTTGTTTCGACCTAATTTAAACGGACTGTTATTTAAAATTAAATAACCTTTCATTATTGGTACAATATACTATGATTTGAAACAAAAAAATTTTCGGTTTCAAACAAAAGTGCATTTGTCCGGGTAAAAATACCGCCGAATTCAAAGGACGATTACACGAAAACGAGTCGTAGTTTCGACCTAATTTAAACGGACTGTTATTCAAAATTAAATAACCTTTCATTATTGGTACAATATACTATGATTTGAAACAAAAAAATTTTCGGTTTCAAACAAAAGTGCATTTGTCCGGGTAAAAATACAGTCGAATTCAATCGACGATTACACGAAAACGAGTCGTTGTTTCGACCTAATTTAAACGGACTGTTATTTAAAATTAAATAACCTTTCATTATTGGTACAATATACTATGATTTGAAACAAAAAAATTTTCGGTTTCAAACAAAAGTGCATTTGTCCGGGTAAAAATACCGCCGAATTCAAAGGACGATTACACGAAAACGAGTCGTAGTTTCGACCTAATTTAAACGGACTGTTATTCAAAATTAAATAACCTTTCATTATTGGTACAATATACTATGATTTGTAACAAAAAAATTTTCGGTTTCAAACAAAAGTGCATTTGTCCGGGTAAAAATACAGCCGAATTCAATCGACGATTACACGAAAACGAGTCGTAGTTTCGACCTAATTTAAACGGACTGTTATTCAAAATTAAATAACCTTTCATTATTGGTACAATATACTATGATTTGAAACAAAAAAATTTTCGGTTTCAAACAAAAGTGCATTTGTCCGGGTAAAAATACAGCCGAATTCAATCGACGATTACACGAAAACGAGTCGTTGTTTCGACCTAATTTAAACGGACTGTTATTTAAAATTAAATAACCTTTCATTATTGGTACAATATACTATGATTTGAAACAAAAAAATTTTCGGTTTCAAACAAAAGTGCATTTGTCCGGGTAAAAATACAGTCGAATTCAATCGACGATTACACGAAAACGGGTCGTTGTTTCGACCTAATTTAAACGGACTGTTATTTAAAATTAAATAACCTTTCATTATTGGTACAATATACTATGATTTGAAACAAAAAAATTTTCGGTTTCAAACAAAAGTGCATTTGTCCGGGTAAAAATACAGCCGAATTCAATCGACGATTACACGAAAACGAGTCGTAGTTTCGACCTAATTTAAACGGACTGTTATTCAAAATTAAATAACCTTTCATTATTGGTACAATATACTATGATTTGAAACAAAAAAATTTTCGGTTTCAAACAAAAGTGCATTTGTCCGGGTAAAAATACAGTCGAATCCAATCGACGATTACACGAAAACGGGTCGTTGTTTCGACCTAATTTAAACGGACTGTTATTCAAAATTTAATAACCTTTCATTATTGGTACAATATACTATGATTTGAAACAAAAAAATTTTCGGTTTCAAACAAAAGTGCATTTGTCCGGGTAAAAATACAGTCGAATTCAATCGACGATTACACGAAAACGGGTCGTTGTTTCGACCTAATTTAAACGGACTGTTATTTAAAATTAAATAACCTTTCATTATTGGTACAATATACTATGATTTGAAACAAAAAAATTTTCGGTTTCAAACAAAAGTGCATTTGTCCGGGTAAAAATACAGTCGAATTCAATCGACGATTACACGAAAACGGGTCGTTGTTTCGACCTAATTTACACGGACTGTTATTTAAAATTAAATAACCTTTCATTATTGGTACAATATACTATGATTTGAAACAAAAAAATTTTCGGTTTCAAACAAAAGTGCATTTGTCCGGGTAAAAATACCGCCGAATTCAAAGGACGATTACACGAAAACGAGTCGTAGTTTCGACCTAATTTAAACGGACTGTTATTCAAAATTAAATAACCTTTCATTATTGGTACAATATACTATGATTTGAAACAAAAAAATTTTCGGTTTCAAACAAAAGTGCATTTGTCCGGGTAAAAATACAGCCGAATTCAATCGACGATTACACGAAAACGGGTCGTTGTTTCGACCTAATTTAAACGGACTGTTATTTAAAATTAAATAACCTTTCATTATTGGTACAATATACTATGATTTGAAACAAAAAAATTTTCGGTTTCAAACAAAAGTGCATTTGTCCGGGTAAAAATACCGCCGAATTCAAAGGACGATTACACGAAAACGAGTCGTAGTTTCGACCTAATTTAAACGGACTGTTATTCAAAATTAAATAACCTTTCATTATTGGTACAATATACTATGATTTGAAACAAAAAAATTTTCGGTTTCAAACAAAAGTGCATTTGTCCGGGTAAAAATACAGTCGAATTCAATCGACGATTACACGAAAACGAGTCGTTGTTTCGACCTAATTTAAACGGACTGTTATTTAAAATTAAATAACCTTTCATTATTGGTACAATATACTATGATTTGAAACAAAAAAATTTTCGGTTTCAAACAAAAGTGCATTTGTCCGGGTAAAAATACCGCCGAATTCAAAGGACGATTACACGAAAACGAGTCGTAGTTTCGACCTAATTTAAACGGACTGTTATTCAAAATTAAATAACCTTTCATTATTGGTACAATATACTATGATTTGAAACAAAAAAATTTTCGGTTTCAAACAAAAGTGCATTTGTCCGGGTAAAAATACAGCCGAATTCAATCGACGATTACACGAAAACGAGTCGTAGTTTCGACCTAATTTAAACGGACTGTTATTCAAAATTAAATAACCTTTCATTATTGGTACAATATACTATGATTTGAAACAAAAAAATTTTCGGTTTCAAACAAAAGTGCATTTGTCCGGGTAAAAATACAGCCGAATCCAATCGACGATTACACGAAAACGGGTCGTTGTTTCGACCTAATTTAAACGGACTGTTATTCAAAATTTAATAACCTTTCATTATTGGTACAATATACTATGATTTGAAACAAAAAAATTTTCGGTTTCAAACAAAAGTGCATTTGTCCGGGTAAAAATACAGTCGAATTCAATCGACGATTACACGAAAACGGGTCGTTGTTTCGACCTAATTTAAACGGACTGTTATTTAAAATTAAATAACCTTTCATTATTGGTACAATATACTATGATTTGAAACAAAAAAATTTTCGGTTTCAAACAAAAGTGCATTTGTCCGGGTAAAAATACAGTCGAATTCAATCGACGATTACACGAAAACGGGTCGTTGTTTCGACCTAATTTACACGGACTGTTATTTAAAATTAAATAACCTTTCATTATTGGTACAATATACTATGATTTGAAACAAAAAAATTTTCGGTTTCAAACAAAAGTGCATTTGTCCGGGTAAAAATACAGCCGAATTCAATCGACGATTACACGAAAACGGGTCGTTGTTTCGACCTAATTTAAACGGACTGTTATTTAAAATTAAATAACCTTTCATTATTGGTACAATATACTATGATTTGAAACAAAAAAATTTTCGGTTTCAAACAAAAGTGCATTTGTCCGGGTAAAAATACAGCCGAATTCAATCGACGATTACACGAAAACGGGTCGTTGTTTCGACCTAATTTAAACGGACTGTTATTTAAAATTAAATAACCTTTCATTATTGGTACAATATACTATGATTTGAAACAAAAAAATTTTCGGTTTCAAACAAAAGTGCATTTGTCCGGGTAAAAATACCGCCGAATTCAAAGGACGATTACACGAAAACGAGTCGTAGTTTCGACCTAATTTAAACGGACTGTTATTCAAAATTAAATAACCTTTCATTATTGGTACAATATACTATGATTTGAAACAAAAAAATTTTCGGTTTCAAACAAAAGTGCATTTGTCCGGGTAAAAATACAGTCGAATTCAATCGACGATTACACGAAAACGGGTCGTTGTTTCGACCTAATTTAAACGGTCTGTTATTTAAAATTAAATAACCTTTCATTATTGGTACAATATACTATGATTTGAAACAAAAAAATTTTCGGTTTCAAACAAAAGTGCATTTGTCCGGGTAAAAATACAGCCGAATTCAATCGACGATTACACGAAAACGAGTCGTTGTTTCGACCTAATTTAAACGGACTGTTATTTAAAATTAAATAACCTTTCATTATTGGTACAATATACTATGATTTGAAACAAAAAAATTTTCGGTTTCAAACAAAAGTGCATTTGTCCGGGTAAAAATACAGCCGAATTCAATCGACGATTACACGAAAACGGGTCGTTGTTTCGACCTAATTTAAACGGACTGTTATTTAAAATTAAATAACCTTTCATTATTGGTACAATATACTATGATTTGAAACAAAAAAATTTTCGGTTTCAAACAAAAGTGCATTTGTCCGGGTAAAAATACAGCCGAATTCAATCGACGATTACACGAAAACGGGTCGTTGTTTCGACCTAATTTAAACGGACTGTTATTTAAAATTAAATAACCTTTCATTATTGGTACAATATACTCTGATTTGAAACAAAAAAATTTTCGGTTTCAAACAAAAGTGCATTTGTCCGGGTAAAAATACAGTCGAATTCAATCGACGATTACACGAAAACGGGTCGATGTCTCGACCTAATTTAAACGGACTGTTATTCAAAATTAAATAACCTTTCATTATTGATACAATATACTATGATTTGAAACAAAAAAATTTTCGGTTTCAAACAAAAGTGCATTTGTCCGGGTAAAAATACAGCCGAATTCAATCGACGATAACACGAAAACGAGTTGTTGTTTCGACCTAATTTAAACGGACTGTTATTTAAAATTAAATAACCTTTCATTATTGGTACAATATACTATGATTTGAAACAAAAAAATTTTCGGGTTCAAACAAAAGTGCATTTGTCCGGGTAAAAATACAGCCGAATTCAATCGACGATTACACGAAAACGGGTCGTTGTTTCGACCTAATTTAAACGGACTGTTATTTAAAATTAAATAACCTTTCATTATTGGTACAATATACTATGATTTGAAACAAAAAAATTTTCGGTTTCAAACAAAAGTGCATTTGTCCGGGTAAAAATACAGTCGAATTCAATCGACGATTACACGAAAACGGGTCGTTGTTTCGACCTAATTTAAACGGTCTGTTATTTAAAATTAAATAACCTTTCATTATTGGTACAATATACTATGATTTGAAACAAAAAAATTTTCGGTTTCAAACAAAAGTGCATTTGTCCGGGTAAAAATTCAGCCGAATTCAATCGACGATTACACGAAAACGGGTCGTTGTTTCGACCTAATTTAAACGGACTGTTATTTAAAATTAAATAACCTTTCATTATTGGTACAATATACTATGATTTGAAACAAAAAAATTTTCGGTTTCAAACAAAAGTGCATTTGTCCGGGTAAAAATACAGTCGAATTCAATCGACGATTACACGAAAACGGGTCGTTGTTTCGACCTAATTTAAACGGTCTGTTATTTAAAATTAAATAACCTTTCATTATTGGTACAATATACTATGATTTGAAACAAAAAAATTTTCGGTTTCAAACAAAAGTGCATTTGTCCGGGTAAAAATACAGCCGAATTCAATCGACGATTACACGAAAACGGGTCGTTGTTTCGACCTAATTTAAACGGACTGTTATTCAAAATTAAATAACCTTTCATTATTGGTACAATAATTTCGAATTATTTTGAAATCCGGTTAAGGAAATGTAACAAATATTTACAGGCCAACTGACAACGCTTCCCCGAAAAAATAATCGATATTGTTCTGACAGAACAAAACATTTTTTATATATGAAACATTACGTTCGACATTTTATATTTTCTTGTTGCGATTCTAAGATTGTTTAACATACGTAATCTGGTAATCACAAACATAAGCAGGAACAAAAAGATATAAAAGCACGAAAAGGTGTGGGGATTTTATAATTACCGTCATTAAATTTTCTTAAATATTGTTTGTTTACGTTTTAATCCGATTCATTAAATTAAATCACTTTCTTCTTAATATTAGATACGTTAAGTAGAATATACATTGTTACGTATAAATGTATATAAGACAAAATACTTACGCGCCTTGAACAATTTTAAAATAAGCTTTTACCGCCTTTGTTCTTTGTGTAATATTTTTTTTACAAACTTTGCTAGTTCAGTTTTTGTTATGTTTTCTTAATCTTATAAACAAATAATTGTTCACGTTATATTAAGAATTTTGTTGATTTTGTTACTCATTCTATTTCAAAATTTAAATTTTTAAATAATTTTTTGGATTCGTATTGTCTTGTTCTATTATCGCTTTTCTTACCTTTGCAAAAGTTGATTTTTAAAAGTATGTTGTTTCGTTATTTCATCCGCATTGGGACTCTAACAAAGTTCTCTGTTTCCAAATGCCGTTATGTTAAAAATTTGCACTTTGTAAAATCTGGTCTTAAAAAAACTCAGTTTTTAAAAAAATCTGTTCGTAAAACAGAACTATTTTAAACGTAATTAAAAAAGATTGTGTAGAATATGCTGTGGCATTTATTTTATTACGAATGTACACAAAAATCTCATACACAAGTCGAAGAAGTTAGGCCGAGCCTGAATTTTTTAGTGGATTTTTTGGATAAATAAAGCCATCCTGAAAAAGTGTAGATACATTATAAAATGTAGCACAATCCTGAAAAACCATTTTAATATGAGAAAAACAAAGAATATAGAAAAATAATATTAATGTAAAAAGATTAGTGGTAAACTTTTTTTTTTTAATTTATTTAACCCAAATAGCGATAATTTGGGTAATTATTATTAGTCCACATTAAATTCTTTACCGCAATACCTGAAGAAAAAGCAACCAAGCAACATGTATGGCCAGGCATGTCTTGATACTAGCTAAATTGTAGAAGCCGCATTAAGTCCACAACAGGTGGAAAGAATTTTTTTTTTTAATTTATTTATATAACCCACATAGCAATAATTTGTTTAGATACAATGGGTCCACATTCAAATCATGGCCTATGTCTGGCCATACATGTGTAGAATTTAACGTAGACTCATAGTAATACCAAAACTTTCGCTATTCGGGTTAAATAAATTTAAAAAAAAATGTTTACCAGTAATGTTTTTACATTAATATTATTTTTCCATATTCTTTGCTTTTCTCATGGAAAAATGGGTTTTCGGGATGGTGCTCCATTTTCTAATGTATTTACACATTTTCAAAGAAATACACCAACATATTCGGACTTCGGCTAACTCCATCGATTAAAATACACACCAGACCGGGTTTCTAAACTGAAATATTAATATTTTCGAACTTTTGGTAAATCTTAAAACTTGAAAATATAATCTTTAAATTTAATCTTTAATTTCTTCACTGGTTTCCTGTTCTTGCCCTAATGGCGGTGCATCTTCAGCACTTGGCTCATGCTCGGTGTAATAAACTCTTTGAATTTTATTTGGGGTGTGTACCTGTTGGGATTGATAAGCTCTTTTCTGTTGGGGTGGATTATTGAATTGTGGTCTATTCGTGTAATTTACTTGTTTAGACCGCATGCTTTGATCGACATCCATTGGTTTTGGTCTGCGAATGTGCCTCAGTGGATATTCCCATTGAGGTCTATTAGGAGGTTGGAATTTGTTTTGAAATTGAGAGTTATGTGGAAGGCTTGGTCTGTAAAAGGGTTGAAATTGTCTGGCAAATAAAGGTTGCGGCCCGCGCGGATTGTGAGCGAGTTGGGGGTAGAATGGTTGCTGGAATCTGGGCTCCTGCACGATATTATTCCGAGATGGTAATGGTGGACGAACTTCCTTTCTCTGATAATTGATAGCATATTGGGTTCTATAATCAACGTTTTGAAGTTTGAGACAGAGGTATAGAGCTTGTGGTAGATTGACCGGTTCTCTGATGCTAAGCAGTCGAGGGAGGTCGCCCTTTAAGCCTCTAATAAATGTATCTAGAGCTTTATCACGATAGGCCTGTGTCATGTTGGTTAGTGACTCATCGCCTTTGTCCATACGGGACAATTTGTTTAGAATTAGTGACAAGTGTTGGTACACTAATTGGTAGAATTCTTGGATCGTGTGGTATTCTTGCACCAAAGTTGTCATTTGATATTCGAGGGTTCCAATGTCCCTCTTATCTGCATAATCCAGAGTTAGGCACCTCGAAATTTTTGTCCAATTTAAAGGCGTATTATACGATTCTAACGCTATATCGGCGTTTCCGGTGATTTTGTTGCGAACGACCTACTTCTAAATATTACGGGATTTTACGTAATATTTAGAAGTACCCTTCAAATGTTCATAGATCTTGAGAATGCGATCAACGCTTTTTTTCCAGGAGCTGAACTCACTGGCGTCTCCGGAAAATTCCCTCAAGCTCTTTACGATGTCGGGAATCTTGTCCAGATCAGAAAGGGTTTGATCTGTATTTATATGGATTGTTTGGTCCGTTTCGTCATTCGCATTTGGGTTGGGGATTTCATTTGTCAGATCCTGCCTACCATCCCTAATCAAGATCTCTCTAACGATTTTTGTTATTTGCTCGGTCATACTATTTAGGTTCATAGGCTCGTTAGTCGAACCAGCGACAGGTGTATTTGTATTTAGTACGGGTGAACGAATCATGTTATTACTTGTGCTTGTCATTATGATTATTTTTGCTTGCAATTCAACAACACGCGAAGTGTAATTTATTATGACGTATGTTGGTAGGAAAAAATCACTTATTTGATAGTGTCTGTTATAAAATTTGCAATCTTAGTTGTAAACTATATTAAAAATTTTAAATTATTATACTGGGAAATATAGATTTTAGAATTTTTTTTTCTTTTTTTAAAAATCTTGTTTCATTCGTTATTATTATGTAACAAGTTAAAATATTGTAAATTCTTATCGTTTCGTTAATTCTAATTAATTATTTCAAAACTAAATTTTATTATTTTTATTTTTAGATTTTTAACTTCTTTTATCTTCTTGTATAATTTTATATTTCTTTATTTTCTTTGTATTTTCATTGAAAATCTTGATGATTCTATTTTATTATCACAAAAAAAAAAAAAATTTTTAGTACTTTTAGAATTTTCATCAACTACTTTATAAAATCTTTATATTATTTTCTTTATATTTTCATTTAAAATTTTAACGCATCTATTTTATTTATTCTTTTCTTTTAAATTAAGTTACTCTGTTAATCTGTGACTACTTCTTTTTTTCTTTTTATCAATTAACTTTGCTTTCAATTATTTTATTAATCTCTATTTCTATATATTTGTATTTTATTATTTATTCACTTACTATTTTTCATAAAATTAATTTTGAAGTAGTACAGGAGTACAGGAAAGTATAAGACTTTAGGAAATATTTATATAAATATTTAAATAAAAATATCACTTACAGCAATATAGTGAGGAAATGTAGGACGTCCATTTCTTGAGTTGAGTTGAACGTATGTATTAGATGTACACGTACCCGGTGAAATTATGTCCTTTACGTGTGGGGACTCGAAGGCGGTCGTCTGTACCAACTGTGTAGGCGGCTGTTTATTTCTCAATATAAACTCCGTTTTTCCGGTTATCGGTTACTTCGGGGCCTCGTTTCCTACCTCTTACTTGGATATAGCTTCATTAGTTTTTAATTTATTACTTGCCGCTGCCGTGTTGCGCGTAATTTTTGTGCTTTAATTTGCGAGCCGTGAGCTATGTATGGCTTTACTTTTTTATCACGTTTTTCGTAAATTACGTAATTATACGTAATTATAATATCGTTATTATATTATTATTTTTATTTTTAACTTTACTTTATATCACTTTATTATTATTTTTCGTTTTACTTTATATTATTATATTAACTTTATAATTATTTATTACTGTTACACACTTTCATATATTCTTAACGGGATATATTTTTTTTCAAGTTCACTCGCGGCGATTACGCTTTTCCGTACACTATTATTACTATCACAAACACTTACGACGGTCCCTGCTCGGGCGCCAGTTAATCTTTTTAGATTATTAAAATTAAAAAAATTAATTTTTTATTTGAGGTCAAACCTCAACTTTATTATTCTACAATAGATTTACAACTAAATTCTTATTCTAATTTTCTACATAAGGTAACTTATGTTATATGATAACGAAAATGCTTATTATGCTTATTAGCAGAAAAATACGTTATACTGGAAATTTTCCACTTGCGAGTTGCAACGTGCTAAAAGAGTACAATTACCTTACAGGAATGTCTGTCTGGAATTGTGAAATAAGAGTAGGCATGTTTTATGCGCGTGATTAATGTTAGAATGTTAACTTACACACTCGCAGATACAACTACATATTACTAAATTTGTATACTCATTTTATATGTTTTGAATGTATTCTCCATCTTAAAACACTTGTAAAATAAACATCGTACCATGTACAATGAAAATTTTACACATCAACCAGAATCTACTTAAATATATATTTAAATAGATTCTGCATCAACTAACACCTCAAATGAAATCTCCAGACTGATAAAAATTAAATAGAATTTTTTCTAAAAGAAATAGATAAACAAGAAAATAAGTGTGGGTAAATATGCAGTATATCTGTATGTGTATTATAAAAGAAACCGAAGTAATTTATTTGTTTTCTCACTTAAACGTGTGCAAATGCGGTTCAATCTGTTTCATACTGCTATCAACGTTTGCTTGCTGGGTTGCTTTTGTTTTCGTTTTAGAATGGTCGTCGTATTATTTCCATCTTGCATTTAAATGCACTTCTAACGGCTTCATCACCTACCCTTCAGATGAGTCACACAGTGAAGTAGATGATTGCGCGATCATTTTGATTGATTGATTGAGATACAGAAGATTATCCGAAGGGTATCTTTCTCGCGGCATTAATTTAACAAATTTTAGCCAGTCGATTCAGAATGACCGCCGGCTGGCCAATTCTAAAAAAGCAAGTTAAAATCGTATTTTCTAAATTTTTAATAAGTCCTTTGACAGCTTACTATCTGTTAATTTAAACAATTGTTTTATTTATAATTCTTAGTCATTTACAATCTAATTGCGAATTTATTTTTTTTTAACATTTTATTTTGAAAATTAATTTTTTTCTTTTTTTAATATATTTTATATTTTACTTTTTTTTAAATTTGAAATCATAATTGCAATGCACTAAATCGATTTCCTTTAATAAATAGCTAAAATATTTGCCCATATAATTTTATGAGTTACGCTTGTGTAATGCTGATCAAATTTTACGCAAATTCTTGGAGAGCTTTCATCACTCTTTCAAGTGATAACGTGACGCGATACGAAAATGGAGTAACACTTTAATCAACACTATGCCACAAAATGGACACAGTTATACCACACAACGCTATATGTTAAAAAGCGCAATAACATGATACACTTTATTTTTTTGTGTAATATTCAGATATTGTTATTGCTAAATTTGATTTATAATGGGTGGAAATAAAAACCCCAACAAAATTTTTGAAAACCTGGCTAAATTAATGTTGTCTTCACCCCCCCTCCCCCTCCCTACTCAAAAGCTTCTCATTTTCGTCAACGCAAAACTATATTCGCAATTAATCTAACAAAATTTATTAGTCAGGATTAGTTTATGCAAGAACTAGTTTTAGGTATATGGAATAACTGTTCGTTTGTAGATGTTTTGCTCTAAATGCCAATCCCTAAACAAACTCCTGTTGTTATTACAAAAAAAATATTGCTGATGTTGGAACCAACATGACACCATAACGTCAACCCCAAAACAAATTAAGAATAAACCTCAAGCAAGAAATCTTTCTCTTGTTAAGTTTTGTTTATCTTACGCAAAAAACCAAAATAAAAGTAAAATGGAAAATAAGTCTTAAGATGAAAAAAGCTACCACAACAATGTACATACATAAATATAACAAAATATACAAAATACAAAGTCAAAATAGTTGGATGGTTAAAAGTGTTTTGTAAACATAATATGTTATTTTTATGTTTTGGAATAGATTGGGAACTTAAAAGCTAAAAAAAAACTTTGTAATACTTATTTACGAAAAAAGCTCCGTTCTTCATCCATATAAGCAAACTAAGAAAATCTATTTATGATGTTTTTTGTTCTGTATAGTTGAACATTTTATGCTGTATATTGCAAATTTTTCCTATGTCGCTATGTTCAGCCGAGTAAAGACTCGAATGATTTTTTTAGTCACTGTGTACATATTGAAAATGCTACTTACAGTAAATATCATTATTTAATGAGTATGTTTCTGGATGTCCACCAGATACTAAATTGTTCTTTAATTTTAAATAATATTTTTGTGTACAGGTGATTGTTGCAAAACTGTAAAATTTTTTGGATGAAAGCTTTGAACAGTTTAAATATTGATTGTACAATTTATGATTGTATAAAACACAATATTATACTGTTATCAGGCAGGACTCTAGGATAATATCAACTTGTAGTGTTGTGCTACATTATTGATTATAACAATTGTTGTCATTCAATAGTTTTTGTAATTCAAAATTGTAAGGGTTGTACAATTTATCACACAAAGATGGGAAATGGCGAATCAACAATAAAATAAAATATGGACATACAGTGAATTTCGCTTATAACGACATTGAAAATGGCACCAGAAGTTCGCCGTTCTAACCGAATGTCGTAATAACCAACTAAATGCGAAAAAATAATGATGCAATTTTGAAACCTTTTTAATTCATTTTATTTTTTAATTTTTACATACATATTAAATTTTACTAGGTATATGCATACATACTTAAATATGTACTTAAACTCAAATATTATATGTCGTTACATATTCTTAGTTACGTAAATATTAAAATAAAAATACCACAGTCATTTACAACTCGAATTATTGCTGCATTTTAGAAAAAATCAGTTAAAACTGTTTGTTTATTACATTTTGTTTTAATATATTCCTGTTCGATTTTTCTCTCAACAAAAAGGACGCTTTCAGTTAGTTCTGTTGACCAATTATTAAATTGCACAAATTTTTTGACAGTTGCAAGTGCATCAATTGCTTTAATGATTGAGGGTGGTAAAAATTCCTCGCTGTTGTCATTCTCTCCATCAGCTTCATTTAAACTATGATTGTTAGAAATGTCAACCACGTCGCTCACTATATCTTGTAAGGTCAAATCTTCGTCGGTTAATACCAAATTATCAACCTCAACAAATTCATTCCAATCTTCGTTGCTTTGAATATTTGATATGTGCCTAGTCCATTCAATGAGCGGAATCTCGTCATCTTCATTGAAAATTAAATCGCGTAAGGAATCTAATTCATTTACAGTACACAAACCAGAATGTCGAAAACAATTTACAATTGTTTCTGAGGTAACTCTATTCCATGCTGTAGCAATCATTTCAATTGCATCCAATAAATAAATTGTCGTCGGTTTGTTGTTGTCTGCATTTCTTACCATCTTTAACAACATATTCCGTCTGTAGTGACCTTTAAGACTTTTAATCACTCATTGGTCCATTGGTTGGAGAATTGAGGAGGTATTTGGTGGTAAAAATACCAGTTTATTTGATTGTAAGTTTTTGATACGGGGATGTGCGGGACAATTGTCAAGTAGCAACAAAATTTTTTTTTTAGGTTTTTTTAATTCTGCGTCCCATTTTCGTAAAAAACCTTCAAAAACTTCTGAGGTCATCCAGGCTTTCTTATTCGCTGTATAATCTACAGGCACTGCTTTTATGTGTTTAAAACATCTTGGCGACTTGCTTTTGCCAATTACGAGCAATTTTCTTTTATCGGAACCGTCCATATTCCTACGAGCACCGTTATTCTGTCTTTTGACATTTTACCACCAATACATTTTTCTCCACGAAACTTAAATGTTTTGTCTGGTGTCAATCTAAAAAACAGAGCAGTCTCGTCTACGTTATATATTTCGCTCGTCTCATACCCGTCGCGAAGTTTCGACCACACTGAAGTTACCCATTCATTACATTCAACGATCCCAACACTAGCCAATTCTCCAGATATTTTTCACAGCACAATGTTGTGTCTTTTGCGAAAACGAAAAATCTAGCTGTCTGAGCATTTGAAATCCTAGTTGAAGAGCTTACCTATTTCATTTGCTTTTGTTTGTAAAATTGGTCCAGAAATTGCAAGGTTTCTGTTTCTTTGTTGGATGAACCATTTTAATAATGCATCTTCTATATCACAGTCTTTTGAATACCGCAATCTTTTCGTTTTAACTGCTTGTGTAAGAAAAGCTTTTTGGATTGTTTCTCTATTCTTCTATATGGTGCTTATAGTTGAACGAGAAACCATAAATTCTTTCGCCAGTTCTAAATTAGTGAAACCATTTTCAATTTTAGAAATGATTTTTGACTTTTGCTCAATAGAAAAGCATTTTCGTTTTTTTGATGCACATGGTTCCATTTCCATAAACACACACTCGTACTAAGACATTTAAATATGAACTTCAATGTTAATAAACAATTTAATTTCAGTTGATAATTTTGTTTACTTACGCATAGGCAACAAATTACAAATTGTCAAAATTTGAAGACGACCAAAAATAACTGCAATATGTCAATTGGTAGGTATAAAGGTATCTTTACACAAAATTAATGAATTTACAATTTCACTGTAAAAAATAAATTATTCACGTTAAAATTACAGTTTCAAATTGAAAGAAAATACAAATCGTTCTTTCCCGTAATAGACATACACAAAATTAAAGAAACAAATATGGCGTTTATATCGAGATACCAGATGAACTGCTGTAATAAGTAGTACCACATAGATAAAAAAACAGCAAAATTCACCAACACAAATTGATGATTGGTAACACTAATTTTTCGTTTTACGTAAAAAATATTGTTTTTGTTTATTTTTTGGTCGTAATATACGAACATTTCGCAATAGTTTGGTAGAAAATAGGTCGTTCTATCAGAAATGTCATATAATAAACGCAATCGTTGTAAGCGAATGTTTGTAAATGAGAATCGTGTAGAAACTAATTTTAACTTACAATTTTAGACGTTTTAAGCGAAATTTCGTTATATCCGAAGGCGTTATAAGTGAAAAACACTGTATATAGTTGTTTTTCTAAAAATATACCATCCTGGAACGTTAGTCGAAACAAATATCTCATTAAATTACATGTTTATATTTATTTAAATTTGACTATTAAGTTGTGCTTGAAAGAAATTAGAATTTTAATAAAATACATTTTATCGCACTTTTTTGTCACTAATTGACAAATATATTTGCAACTAAATTTCAAAATTATATGTTCAATGTGTTAATTGAAGATAAAATTATGAAACTGATGGTAAAAAAATACCATGACAGCCGATTACTAAACGAACTCAATTAAAAAATTTCAGACTTTCAAAAATATTCCAATTGAGTTTCGTAAAATCATTAATGCCGCATCGGTGTGTGGGTAACTGCTGCAACGAAATTTTTGGATTTCAAAATGAATCTTTGCATACCGATTAAGCCCAATTTGTTCTAATTGGTGCTCACGGGAAATTAAGCACAGAAATTCGAAGAAGTGCCAAGTTAATTTATTTCTAGCACACTTTTTGTTCGAAATTCGTTATTTCAACGGTCCTTATTGTTCAATGAAATTGGGCCAATTCTCGATTAGCACAAATTCAGCCACTATATTTTTCGGCTGAAAATGAATATACTTGACAGGAATATGTAATCAGAAGTGCCAACTTTATCGGTTTCTTAAACACTTTTTGTCAGAAAATTGTTCATTCAACGGCCTTTTTTGTTCAAAAGAATAGGGCCAATTCTACATTAGCATTCAGCAACTACTGTTACGGAGGGCTCAGCAGCCGAACCACAAATTTTTACTAGTTATGCAGCGACCTTACGTACGATGATCGTACACCGTGTTTTCAGATACTTTTAAAAGAAAAAACGCAAATCAAAATAAAACAAAAATACAAGGATATGCCACTCAAATTGTCGGACGAAATCTGAGGAACATAGTAAAATAATTATAACCGGGTGTAACCAGCACAGAATGGAGTCTCCCCTACCAACAAACCGAACCGATACAAACTTAGTAATTCATTTGTTTTATAATAATTCACCACAGAGGAAGCGGGAACCTATCCCGCAAGAAAAAAAAAATCCAGAAGAACAAAAATAACTGCTTCAAAATAATTTTTGAGGCGAGAACAATGTGCACCAACATCGCGCACTATGGCACTCGATAACAATTTAAATAAAAAAATTTAAAATTTAAAAAAAAAAATAAAAGTTGAAAGTTTGAAGAATATGAAGTTAATTAAAAATAAATTAAATTTACCAAATAAAATAAATTAAAACTTTAAATTGATAAAAAAAGATCATTCCTTGACCTCAGGAAAGGTCACCTTGTAGGATTGCGGTGGCGTCCTTGCGGCCGAATGGATTGCGGCCTTGTTGCCGTCCTGCCACAGGCTCCACGCCTGGACCGTTGGGTGTCTTCCAGCCGTAAACCGAATAACGGTTGTAGCATGGGATTGCCGATAAACAAATTTGGTTGGGCGTTGTCTTGCCTTATAACCGTCAGGAAAACAAATTAACAAATGGCCGGTTGGCCACCTGTACGTTGGGTCTCCTTCTCCAGTATATAACCAACATGCATGATATAAAAACGGCACGATAAAAATCACAAGCGGCATTCGTTGAAGTATAGATATAACGTAAATTTACACTTAGCGAAATAGATACACAGCTTATTTCACTGCCGCCCAGCTATAGGTTTCACACTTCTAATTCACTGTTTTGCAAATCATATTCAATTTTTCCTATTTTATTCTCAACTTTTTACAAGTCAACCTCAATGTTTTACAATTCAACCACCATTTTTATACTTCATTGTTAATTTTTTGCAAAGCAAATTCGTGTTTTTTCAACCAAACTTGGAATTAAATGCAGAGCAAATTCAAATAATTTTAACACAAATTCAAGTTTTAATATTTCAAGTTCGTAAATTTTTTTGCAAAACAAATTCAGTGCTCCTAAATCTTAACTGATTATGATGGGATTGGGTATGCTGGATGGAAATGGGGTTTTAAATGATTTTTGAAAGAAATTATGGAATATGGCCACCTGGGACGGAACTTGATTTATTATTAACGGATTATATTGGATCTGGTATGTAGGATAGAAATTGGAGTCCTAAATGGATTTTGGAAGATATTCTGGAATTTGGCCACATTCTGGAATATGGCCGGATTATGATGGGAATGGGTAGGTTTGATGGAAATGTTATTCTTTAATGATTTTTGGAAGAAATTTAAGTTCCGTTGCAGTTAGTCATATTCCAGAATTTCTTCCAAAAATCATTTAAGGTACTTATTTCCATCCAGCATACCCAATTCCATTATAATCCCTTAATAATTGATTGAGTTCCGTTGCAAGTGACCATTTTCCAGGCCTTCTGCCAAAAATCATTTAAAAGTCCTATTTGCATCAAACATACAAATATCCATCATAATCGGTTAAGAAATTACTGAATTCCACCTCAAATGACCGTATTCCATACCTTGTTCCCAAAATCATTTAAGAATCCCATTTCTGTCCAACATATTCAATCCCATCATAATCAGGTAAGAAATGACCTAGTTCCGTCCCAGGTGGCCATATCCCAGAATTTCTTCCAAAACCGTTTAAGAATCCCACTTCGATCCAACATACCCAATCCCATCTTTTTCGGTTAAGAATTGGGAGCACTGAATTTGTTTTCCATAAAGTTGCAAAAAATTTACGAACTTGAAATATTAAAACTTGAATTTGTGTTAAAAATATTTGAATTTGCTCTGCATTTAATTGAAGTTAGTTTGAAAAAACACGAATTTGCTTTGCAGAAATTGAGGTTGGTTTAGAAAAAAAAAGACAAACAAGTATAAAAAATGGAGGTTGAATCTTAAAAAATTGAAGCAGACTTTTAAAAAGTTGAGAATGAAATAAAAAAAATTGAATCTCATTTCCAAAATCGTGAATTTGAAGAGAGCAATTATAACCCACAGAAATATATTTTCATATATTTTTATATATAAATAAGTAGTCAATAGTTAGTAAATTGTTAGGCACAAGACAGCACAATTATTTTTGGTTTTATGGTATAAAAGTTCAGCAATCAGCATCCTGAAAAAAATTTAATAATTATTTAAGTACCCATATATGGTAGATTCCCTTCAATAAAACTATATTATTATGAGTTGAACTTCGATAAACTAAATAGAGCAATTATCCATAAACAAAATTAAACCTGTTCCCCAAAAACATATTAAATCGTGTAAAATTAATCCAATGCAGAAATCACCTAGCTATAGGCATTAAAGAATAAATTATATTAATATTCATTTAGTAAGTTTTATTAAAATAACCACATGTAATCAGAATATATTTATACTTAAATTTCACTCAAGCAATAATCATAATATTTACACAAATAAAATTAAATTACAATTATTACAAGCAGGAAGTGAATCCATCCATTGTTATAGTAAAATTAAATGTAAATTCATACAAAAATTACTACTCTAATGCAATTTTACACAAGTTTCTTGCAAACATTTCTGTGATCCATCAGAACCGCTGGAGCCATCTTACATTCAGGTTTAGTTATCTCAAACTCCGAATTTCAGCAGACTTGATTTGTGAACTGCCAATCGTTCACCTCCCGCAAATATCTACCAGAGATAAACGTTTTTCACTCTGGAGGTTTCTTTTGACTTTGAATTTCAACAAATTTATAATCTCCGTCTTTCTTCTTTCTATTTCGGGAACCTTTTTCTCGGGTAACTAATCCAGATCCACGGTGGGCCAAAATTTGCCCTTGCTCCTTGTCCATTGGCTCTTTTCTTCGTCAAAAATTTTAATAAAATAGTCAGTGTGGTTTAGTATTATGTGTTAATTTTGTACTGCAATTTAGTTCAACCACCATTTAACGGTACATGCAAACTTAAATTAAAATTACTATTTTTTAGAAAGTATAACCTTTCTATGACTTATCACTCAGAAAAACGTATGCTAGTAAAATATTAGTTTTGTTTTTTATGAAAAGTGTGATTCCTTTGGTTGGTTCTTTATCGTTATTTCGCAATTTGCTAGAGCATTTATATTTCTTTTAGACACATTTTAAATTATTAGCGTATTGACAACTACAACAAACATTGATTGCAATAATCCTATACGATTTTAATGAAAGCCTTATTGAGGACAATAAATTAAAATGGTTTTAATTAAATTTTTCATCTAATAATTTCCAAATAACGGTATGGTTTCGATCACTCGCAAATTGACAGCAACAACTATTTTTGACAAATCTATAATAATTTAAAATTTGTGATTTAATAGACAATTTTTTATTACTTAAAAATATTAAACTTAGAGAGTTTCGATTGAATTTAAATTCCGCTACTAGCCTATTTTTTATCAGTCGTGTATTGAAAACAACAACTATTTTTGAGAACGATAAATTTAGATAATTAAGATGATTGATGCCCTCGCGATCGAAACTTGGTGGTTTTGATCTGAATTAGTGGAAGAATACGAGGCATGCTGTAAAATATCAAAGCCTAAGGAGAAGATGAGTTTCTCATCTTCCAGGAGAAGATCACCTTACACCTTCTTTGGCCCATAAATTGTCTGTTTTCCTTTAGTGCATAATTCAATTTGATCAATTGGGCCTGGTAACGTTCAGCTGTAATAGTTTGATCTGATTCCAGAAGATCGTAAAAAATGAGAGATTACAATCTCACCAGATACAAAGTAACAATTTCTTGGCATGAATATTCATTTTTGCAACTGATGTTGAGAAAGCAAATTCATGCAGAAATCAACTCAACTTTGCGGTTTTTATTTACTTCCATCAGTTTCTGAAAAGCCCTTTCTTCGGTATTTCTCCCATTGCATGAAATCGAAGTGATATTGCTTGGTGAGTAACTCCTACCTATTCTGCAAGCTCTTTTATAGTTTGACACTGATTTTCATCTAGCAAAACTTTAAGTCCTTTACCTTCAAATTGCTTTACCGCACCTGGACGTGGTTCGTCCTCAAGACTAAAATCGTCATCACGAAATCGTGAAAACCAGTTATTTACTATTGAATGACTCGCAAAATGTTCACTTGAAGTCAAATTATTCAGTTCCATAGCTTGAGCAGTATTTCTTTTCATTTGAAAACAAATTCGAACACAATGTCGTAAATGTTGATTATCGATATCCATCTCTTAAAATTGATGCACACGGAACGACAGCTTATAAATTACTAAAACTTATGTTATAAAACATCAAGCTACATACATTTAAAATAGCACTATATACATCTAAAAATATTAGACTCTGTAAAGACAAATAGAATTGAGTTTTTGGGATAAAATTTAATAATTAAACCTTTTCCATAAATTGAGAGATCAGTTATTTTTGCGGAAATTAGCTCACCGGAAGTGGCAGCTTCCAAAAGAGTTTTTACTTTCTTTTATGCAGTAAACTTAATTATGGTAATCATCAAATATTTGGACCTTGAGAGTTTTACAGGCTTATCATTCGCTATATTGCCGAAGACAAAAAAATTGTTTTTTAAAAATTGGTTGTGTCTTTGTGTGTAGTCTCGTGCTGAGTAAATATTTGTTGGTTCTTTACAGCCTGACTGCCTGATCTGGGTTAAGGTCATACTGAGCCTTTTTCTATAAAAAGCGAGATCTTAGTTACTTTTAAACAAAATTGATCCACTGGAAGTAGCAGCATCAATAGAAGATTTTTAATTTTTTGCACATATTTTAAATAGACAAACTAACATATTCCAAATTATATTTGCAATATCGCCTCAAATCAGTCTTCCAAAATGTATATGTCAATAGCGATTTTGAACTTAAACCATATACTTAAACTATATTACAAATATTTTGAAAATAGTTGACGATTTTTACAAAAGTTTTCAATATAAATGATCGAAAGATTATTTAATATTTATAGAAAAGAAAAAGGAATTTATAGAAATTTGGAAATCACACTGATTTTTGGCCGAAATTGGTCCAACGAAAGTGGCAGCGTCCAAAAGACCTTTATGCAAATTTTTGTAAGAAGTTAATAAGATTTACGAAAAATGATTGTGAACCAAAAGATTGTAAATTAAGTATCAAACTAAATGTATTTATTAATTTTTTATAATTTTTACGACAAATACGAGTTTTGATAAAAATAAAATTTAATTGCACCAAAATTCGGCATTTATAATCCAAACCTATCCTTTTTCAATTAATTGGGAGATCCTTGTGAATTTAAATGGATACCTTCCTCGGGAGATTTTTCAATTTTTAAAATGTTGTTGAAAAGTTTAAGAAAAAACGGCAATAAAAATTGTGATAAAAATGTGAAAGGATCGAATTTCGTACGCTACGCAGTAGCTAGTAGTATAACAACATGGTATATTGTTCTTTATATATAGACAATATTCCAATGAAAATATACAACATCAGTCGTCGCGACCTGATGAGAAGACTGATTTTTTCAAATCAATGATCTCCTCTGTTCGAAACTGATTGTTGTGATTCTTACACATTTGTCGTCTATAAGTCAAAAAAATTGAAATCACTTAAAGTTGTTTGTTTGTTTCTTGAATAGTTTTTGTTATCTGTTTTCTCCAATTATTGCATTTGGATTCGAGGACGTATACATTTATTGAGTATTTATTGTATTTTTGTTAAAAAGCAAAGACAATTTACTAAAATTTGAAACTCCTAAATTGCGCAAATTCATTCTACCGGAAATAAAACAAATTTTGTTAATTATTTACACGAAACTATTCTATTCCATTCCAATTCTTTAATTTTCAAATCTTTGATTTTTCATTTACATCAAAACAACAAAATATCCTATCCAAGTTATCTTCTTTAAATTTTTTTTTACCAATCTTGGCGAATCATTTGGAAGCTTTCATCTCATGAAACTGATGTCGTAAGTGTCACGGTAACTGAGATATGATATTTTATTTTTTTATTTTTTAAATTACCGAAAATCTCGCATTTAAATGGTTATGACTTTATGTTTGTAGTCGAAAAATCAATATTTATTAAAATTTGTTTAAGAAAAATTAGTTATGAGCTTCCAAATCCTAAAACATGTGTAAAAGCGTACAAAATGTCCACCTTTCAAATGCATTAAAAAACCCATAGAAGTTTTTTTGAAATTACCTTTGTATTAATTTTTTTTTTCTAGAATATGCTCTTACGAATGACATGCCACATGTCACAGAAATCATTCATTTTGTGATCAAAATAAGAGATACTATTCAGGTCAGGTTTATAATATACTTTTTAAATGATTGATAATTTTTTATTCAACTACATTTATTAGATTGTGTTCAAAATGACCTCCTCCCATCCGTATGCATGCAAAGTCAATCAAATTTTTACTTCTGATAAATTCTTCTCGCTTCAAGCGCATTGCAATTGGCTCTGCCATACGTTAACAACATGTCAGCGTACTCTTCTTTACTAAAATAAGGCGTCGTAACAACAGCAAAGACAAACGCAAAAAAAGTTCTAACAATTTAACTTAAGTTCGGCACATAACCAACGAAAAGTCCATATTGTAACAATTTGCTTGCATCCATCACTCTATAATTTGAATGCAAGACAAAAAGCCACGGAAAATTTATAATATCGATGGGAAAAATTCCGAGTGGTTTTCTCTGGCCGGCTAATGCTCAAGGTATAAGGACGTGGAGAACCTAACTGTTCCATCGATCTTTCTAAACCACTTTAGGTAAATATGAGTAAAAAATTACCATAAAATCATTTAAATTCACATTTGTGCCATGCACCTATCCTCGTTGTATCTATTCCCAAATAAAAGTTTAGTAACTCATATTACAAAAGAAAATAAATGAAACAGAAAAAGTTTTAAAGTTTACAACTTAATTATTCAAATAACTAAATCTTCAGTAAAGTAAATATAATCAATTAATTTTCAAGTAACTTAAGTAAAATATTTAACATGTTTTCATGAACTAAGTTGGTGTAAGGTTGAGTTGAAATTAGGTTTTCGTAAATTCGTTGATCGTTTCTATGGAGTAGAATTAGGTTAAGGCAAAATTTACACACCATTAAGGTAGTCTCACCGGACAAGTGGTGCAGTGGTTAAAGCTTCGGCGCTTGGACCGGGAGGTACTGGGTTCGAATTCCATCAGAGGCTAGATGAAAATCGAATTTTCATCATCGATTACAATCGGTGATGTTAATAAACACAACTAAGACCCTCTGATGGAGTGCAGAATTCAGCGCCGACCCACCGTCCATGTCAATGTACAGGTTGACATGGAGCTTGCAATGTGCAGGTGGTATACTGTAGTTGTGTGAGTAGGTGAATAGGTGAATGGGTTAATGATGTAGCATGAATGCGTGGTATCACAATGGGCCAAAAATTGGCCTAAGTGTAAACCACTGAAACCTAAACCACCGAAACCTAAGGTAGTATCGACCAATCCACCCTACTAAACCCTGAAAATACGCTTTTGACGAGTCATTAACACCTGACAACCCTTTTCGAAAGAATATTAATTCCGAGTATTTATAGCCCTTTTAATTAGTTTGGCCTCCGAATTTTTTTGATAATGTGACAACTACGTAGTATTTAAGAATAAGTAATTTACTGAAGAATTTCATTTTCGTTTGTGACTTTGAAAAGTGAAAGTGAAAATGGTTTTTGTAATATTAGTGAAATTCACTATGGGTAAAACAAAGGACATAAGAGCTGTCACCAGAGCCAAAATTTCGACGTATTTGGAAGTAGGCCGCCAGTATACGCATGCGCAAACAGCCAGAAAACAGTAGTGGGCCGATCATTCGTCAGCAAATTTTCGCAAAAAATTACATCTCAGTCTTCAACAAGTCCCAACAATAGCGAAGAATGTGGTCGTAATCGTAAAAAAGCAGTTAGCCAGGACAGATTTTTAATGCGGAAAGCTAAAGAAGATCAAACGTTAAACCAAGTCTCTGAGGGGTACAATGCGTAACGTTGGTGAGGAAATATCAAAAAAATAATATGGGCTATGTGAAAGACAACCGCTCAAGAATCAAAGGTTAAACGCTAGGATGATGCAACAAAGAATAACACGGCCATATGGATATTTTACATGAATTAGTGCTTCTTTTAGTAATATTTTTAATGTTACACTTTTCAATAAATGCCTTTTGCAACTTTATATTTTCCAATTTCTTGATTATTTTGTATTCAGTGACGAGACCATGATGACTTTGACACTACCAATTGCCAGGACCGTTCTTAGATAAAAAGGGGAAGAATATTTACCTAACAGCAAAGAACTCTTCCCACTTTATGTAGTAAACAGTATAATGAACGCGAATCAATATTTAAATGTTCAGCAATCACAAACTGGTATCAACTATGAATGAAAAATTCAATAAGGACGAATTATTTATGCATGGCAGGGCTCCGTGCCATACGGTGAAAAAGCCACCGAATATTTAAGGATCAACAGCATCCAAAGCCTTGATTGGCGAGCGAATAGCTCAGATATGAATCCCATCGAAAATATTTGGGCCATTCTTAAAGAAAAAGTTGCTGAAAATTGCCCGCTCCTCAAATCAGAATTGATCGTAGCGATGAAGGAAGTTTGGGAAAATGACGCAGATCTACTCACCAAAGCCGAAAAGGCAATAAGTGGAATACAACTATTAAAAAATGCTAAAGGAATATTCACCAAGTATTAATAAATATAGTTACCATAAAATTTTTTAATTTTTGATTTTAAAAATTTGCTTTTAAAGCAATAATCTTCCAAATAATAATTTGGCCACATCTTTATGTACATAAGGTTACTAAAATTTTATTATTAGGTTCAAAGTATTTCAACTATGTATTAAAATTTGTACAAACTTTAACATAACACTTACAACACAATAATACGCAAATCGTTGGGCGCCATTGGTAATCCAAACAAAGAAATTATTAAATGTTGCATACAAAATTAGGCCGGAATTACCGAAATTATAACGCAGATTTAGTGTTAAGTTACGTCAGTTATACGGTACAATATTAACACTTTCGGGGACACTTTCAAAATGTGTTTAACACAAATTTGATAAATTTTGTAATTGCAATGATATTTCGTCGCGGAAAGGAATGTATTGTTGAGATTGGAAAATATGACGTCTTATTTCTTAAAAAACGAAAAAATTGTATGACTGTTTTGCGCGAAAGTGTTAAAAAACAAAAAAGTAGTATGGATGCTATGTCCACGAACGTGTCAAGAATTTATAATTTCTTTTATTATTTATTATAGATTTTATCCAGAACACGTATTATTTAATTTTAATTTAATTATTGAACTATATTATTTCACGATATATTTTATTATTATTATTAATAAATGAAAACGATTTATGGGCATAATATTTAACTGTAGTTGACAGTATAGGGACAAGAATATTTTATATCTGTAAAAAAAATATTTTATATCTGTAAAAACGAAAAATACATCTAATTTTTTATAACGTTTAGAGACATAAACACATCTCTTTTAGCTCGGTATATACTCCTCAAAGTTAAAACAAGTACTATACCTATACTATACCAAAAGACCGTTTTTTTTTAATACAAAAGATAAAAATATTTCTAATGTAAGAATTTGAATACCTCACTGCAATAAAATTCACGAGAAATGCGATTATGCTGTTTGAAATATATTTTTTATTAAACTTGGTTAATTTTAATACACATGCTTCTATATTTATTTCCAAATCGGACAAATGGTGCAGATAAAACAATATAACTATATGAAAAATAATAATACTTTTTTTTTCACTGATTGATCATATGACATATGATATAATCAGCGAAATATCCACGAATGGTTCAAAATATAAAATAAAAACTGTAAAATCTTTCATCAATGAATCTTTGATGTTCGGATTAATAACAATTTTACCATAAAATAAATATTAAATTGATATTAATCTCAAGGGTATCGACTGCAACGGCCACAAATGAATTGCTAAACACGTTATGAATTTGTTATTAGTAATTACCAATTTTTATTTTTTCTTCACTTTATAAAAAATGGTAAGCGCACATAATTTTTTTATTGTTTTTTTTATCCCAAAAAAAATTCCAAAATTTTTTTACTCGACCGTATCAGCCATTCAAAAGAATTTACCACTAGACAAACTAGACTCTATTTTTTTAGCATTCCAAAGACTAACTTTACAAAAAAAATTCTCGCACCAAAAAACTACAAAAATGCAGAAAATATTTTCCGTTATCTATGGTTCCAGTTACCGTCCAAGCAATTCATGAGCGTGGCGCAAAAGGAGAACGTGGCGAGCCAAACACACAAAACAAGAAAAACAGAATAAATTTCAATCTACAGTTCACCCGCTCGTATACACATCCAACGGCACACATTAGCCTCGCTCTCATAAACCCATTCGACGTTCGCGCGACACATTAATAAAAAAATCGTGAAATAAGATAAACAGACAATCTTACACTGCACAAAAAAAATGTTTAGGTTAATGTAATAATAGAGATGGCACTGCCATCCGTAAAATGCATTATTCAAATGTAACAATGCAATTAAAATTTGAGGTAAAGAGTAGAAATTATTTTTATGACCGTGAAGTCGTAACACTTCGGATGGCAATAATCATTATTTACAGAAATTTGTAATCAGAAGTGCCAACATCATTGGTTTCTAGAACATTTTTGGTCCGAAAACTGTTTATTCAACGGACTTTGTTGTTCAATGAAATTTGGCCAATTCTGAATTGGCATTAATTGAGCCACTATGTTTTTCGGGTAGCAATGATCATTATTTACAGAAATTTACAATTAGAGGTGCCAAGTTGGCTGGTTTCTAGAACACCTTTTGTTAGAAAATCGTTATTTCAACGGTCCTTGTTGTTCAATGGAATTTTGATATTTTTCCAATATTGTTCCTTTTAGGACAAGACTAATATTATTGAATGGTATGGTTTACCTCTTCCAGGGGCTAGGTTGGTTTTCCTGATTTATGAATGAAAATTTATGAAAATTATATATTTATGATAAGCCCAAATTCTGGCAGTTTAGCCTTTAGAAAGTTTTAAATTTAGACTTAAACTAATTCCGTTTTTTTCTAGAAATCGTTTTTTTATTTCGTCTTTCAGGTGAAATTTGAAATTTTCTTTTGCCATGTATTCGACTCCTGGGCTAGTACTAATTAGCTTGGGCTTAATTCTAAAGTTTCCCTGCTGCAAGTACCCTTACCGCATCGTTCACTTATATGATAAACTGTATTCAGTTAGGTGTTTCGCCTACACTTATGAAAACTTTTCTTTTTTCTTTATCATTTCGCCTAAATGAGTATTATGCAGTATTACTATGTTCTGGGAAGTGAAATGTTTTTTTTTTGGTTTTGATTTGCGGTGTGAGCACCTCACACATGTTTGGTAACATCCAATTTTTTTTATTGATATTAGAGGATTCATTTTTTGTTACGAAAAACGAAAAAGACAAAAAATTTATTAAGTTATCAGATGGTTGATGGTTTAATCTTGTTGGTGTACGACTTGAAATTAAAAACAAAATTAAAATAATGATTTGTGTTCCAAGTCGGTGATAGACCGTGAATTTTCTTTCCAACATATGCATTCAATTCAAAAACATTATAACTTTGGAAGTTTGTATTTTTTGGTGCAAATGATAAATAAATTAAAAAGTGGTAAAGAAAAAACACACGAATTGTGTATGGCGTGTAAGACTTGTCGTGGTCTAAAATTAGGACTTTCCGAGTCAATTTTTTTGCATGTGCAGTGAATTTACCATTTCTCGAAAACCGAGTTTGGCGAAACATCAATGGGCCTCCTAAATGATGGGAAAAGCTGCTGTAATTTTCACACCCATATAGAGAGTTTTACTGTTACAAGAAGGAAATTACTGAAAAAAATGTTTTTCATGATCGTAAGTCTCACGATATTGGTAATACTAAATAAAAATCTCACACAGCAAAATAGATGCTTTTATCAACGACTAAGATTTTTGATAAATTGTATTGACGCCAAGACAAAAATGGTCCTTAAAAGAGATCCTGGGAATTAGGAATGTTAAATCTGAGAATATTTACTAATGACATGAAATGAGCTGTATCTCTAAAATAAAATTAAAATATTTAAATTTTTTTTCTAATATACAAAACAATCTTTTAGAGCCCAATCTGCGATTATTTTTTGAAAAAGTCTTATAGTTCCTATAAGTAAGATTATTTACCAGATTCATTAAATTGTTTAACAGAAGTTTAGAAAGAAACACAGTAATCTGCTGAGATGCGACTTCAAAATTTAAGAGTGTTTAATCTAGTTGCACTTATTTAAATATTTATTGAAGTAATATGTTTTATTTTAGATTTATTTTAGTTTAAAAAGTCTTCTAAAGTACAAACAAACTTAAAGTTTTTCTGACAAATTTCAAATTTTTAAAGTGATTTTTGATTTTGTCAAAACGTGAGTCAAGTCTTCATAAAGACTTAATCGAAACCGCAGATAACAATAATATAAGTTTTTCGTCTCATACCTCGGTTCGGATTTTGAATTTTGATAAAAGTTATATAATTAATTTTCCCGACTATTTCACGAAATGTCTACGTGTAGAGCTGGTAAGTTGGTTTATTAAAAATATGTTGAAATATTCGATTTTCTAAAAACTATACTGTTTACATTATTTATATAAAGATAAAACATATGGAATTGTAACTAGAAAAGTTTTAAATGTGTCAAAATTTCAAGATTATATATTTTCTTGTTGCTATTATTATTGCCGTTACATTTTCATTAATAACCTGTCGAACAAGGAACAAAACTATTATTGAAATAATAATAATATTAATAATACGTTTCTTGTTTTCAAAATATAAAAAAATAATTTACTGTCATTATTGTTCTTTTGTGACAGTGAGAAATAATAAAAATCTATACACATTAGTTTTATAACAATAAAGAATGATAATAAGAAAAGCTCGTCTGAGAAAACTTTAGTTTTTCAATATTTTTATTTTTCATCGTTATTTCTGTCTATGAATTACATAAACTTTATTTGCATAAAATATATTGCATTTTTTTTATATAAAATAGTGGACGTGGTTCTTATTATGTAACATTGTGACATATCCAGTAGAAAATGGCACGACAAAAATTGCAATGTCCTAAAATTATTATGTATCCTATCAACTTTCAACCGAGTAATACCCGAATATGCACTGTTTGAGTTGTTTAAAAAAAATTAAATAGCATGATTTTCAGTGCTCATAAACCCACCGAAGGCAGATCAGATTATGCCAAAAATCTATTCTTTGTTGTTTGTAAAAGCACGATAAAAATAACCCGCGTCTAAATTTCAAAATTTTCGTAGGCGTCTTCAATGCAAAAATCTGATGGAGAATGAATCACATATGAGTATGATTACTAATCAGCTATTACTGCCTATCTGAACTGGCACAATGAATATCGAGGAACTGCAACAAACATCTAGCAGCAGTAACTTTGCTCTGCATGAGATGATTGGTTCGTCGATCAATGTAGTCAAAATAATTTGTCATATAGGCGCGCATATAACAAGTAACGTCTCAGTCTACATTTTTCAAAAAGAAAGTTTTGTGTTACGTCAATCGTCTCAGATGTTATATTAGTATCAAGATAAGTAGAATTTATGAAATTTGTTAATATGCTATATTTTAGTATTTCACTACGAGAAACGGAAAACCACATGCAGATGGTTTGCTAGCTTCCGTTCTGAAAATTTAGATAGTAAAGATGCACGTCGCACTAAACGACCAATCACTGGAAAAGTCGATGCAATTCTATAAAAAAACGAAAAAAGCCAACACAAAAGTAGCCACGACGCTTCTATGAAACTTAATATCGATTAGAGAACAGTTCTAAACAATTTGTGTAAAGCTAATTAAAAAATAATTTTTTAATTGCTAATTCGTTGTTAAACTTCAAAGTGATAAAATTTAGAAAACGGAATCATATCATAAAAAGCCAAGTATGTTACATGGAATTTACTTAACTAGGACTAGAATAGAACATGAAATTTGTGTTAGTATTTAAATAATTCAAATCGTTGTGATTGATATTGACTTTAAAGTCTGTACCTCGGAGGCATATGACACTATGTGAAAATAAAAATTTTCAGAATTATATGAATTTAGCACCAGATACTGCCTTTGCCTCTAAAGGAAACTACACATGGTGTTATTTCAAGTATGTGAACCGTAAGGTCTTTAAGGGTTACATAGTTTCAGTTTCCATTAGAAAGAGAATTAAGCACAATAAAACACAATGTGGAGAGTTCATTTTGTGAAAAAAATTGGAAATAGTGTTGTATGCTTCCGAAGTACAAAGTTAATTTGTTGTATTTGTCAAAAATATTTTTGTTGTTGTCACAATAAACATGGCCGATAATAACACGGAATTTACTTAACAACGGCTAGAAATGTATATGTAATTTTTGTTATTATTAAATCAGATCAAATCTTTGGGATTTATATCGAATTTTATGTTAATTACAGTAAATTTGTTGTATTTGTCAAAAATAGTTGTTGTTGTCAAAATAAACATGGCCGATAATAAAATGGAATTTACTTAACAAGGACTAGAAATCTAAATGTAATTTTTGTTATTATTAAATTAATTCAAATCTTTGCGATTGATATTGTATTTTATGTAAATCACAGTAAATTTGTTGTATTTGTCAAAAGTAGTTGTTGTTGCAAAAATAAATATGGCCGATAATAATTCGAAATTTACATAACAACGGCTGGAAATCTATATGTAATTTTTGTTATTATTCAATCAGTAAAAGTTGTTGATTGATATTGAATTTTATGTAAATCACAGTTAATTTGTTATATTTGTCAAAATTAGTTGTTGTTGTCAAAATAAACAAGGCCGATAATAACACGGAATTTACTTTACAAGGACTAGAAATGTATATGAAATTATTTTTATTAACAAATTAATTCAAATCTTTGGGATCTATATTGAATTTTATGTTAATCACAGTAAATTTGTTGTATTTGTCAAAAAAAAGTTGTTGTTGTATAAATGAACATGGCCGATATAAAATGGAATTTACTTAACTAGGACTAGAAATCTTTATGTAATTTGTGTTATTATTAAATTAATTTAAATCTTTACGATTTATATTGAATTTTATGTAAATCACAGTAAATTTGTTGTATTTGTCAAAAAAGTTGTTGTTGTCAAAATGAACATGGCCGATAATAAAATGGAATTTACTTAACAACGGCTGGAAATGTATATGTAATTTTTGTTATTATTAAATTAATTCAAGTTGTTGATTGATATTGCATTTTATGTAAATCACAGTAAATTTGTTGTATCAAAAACAGTTGTTGTTGTCAAAATAAACATGGCCGATAATAACACGGAATTTTCTTTTTAAGGACTAAAAATCATTATGTAATTTTTGTTATTATTAAATTAATTCAAATCTTTGGGATTGATATTGAATTTTATGTTAATCACAGTAAATTTGTTGTATTTGTCAAAAATAGTTGTTGTTGTTGTTGTCAAAATAAACATGGCCGATAATAACACGGAATTTACCTAACATGGACTAGAAATGTATGTGAAATTTGTTTTATTATTAAATTAATTCATTTTGTTGATTGATATTGAATTTTATGTAAATCACAGTTAATTTGTTGTATTTGTCAAAAAATTTGTTGTTGTCAAAATAAACATGGCCGATAATAACAAGTAATTTACTTTACAAGGACTAGAGATGTATATGTGATTTGTGTTATTATTAAACTAATTCAAATCTTTGAGATTGATATTGACGTTAAATTGGATTAGAGTTGATTTGTTGTATTTGTCATAAATAGTTGTTGTTTTTAAAATAAACATGGCCGATAATAATACGGAATTTACATTACAAGGACTAAAAATGTATATGAAATTAAAGTTAGTATTAAATTAGTTCAAATCTTTGGGATTTATATTGAATTTTATGTAAATCACAGTAAATTTGTTGTATTTGTCAAAAATAGTTGTTGTTGTCAAAATAAATATAACCGATAATAACACGGAATCTACCTAACAAGGACTAGAAATGTATGTGAAATTTGTGTTATTATTAAATTAATTCAAATCTTTGGGATTGATATTGAATTTTATGTAAATCACTTTTACTTTTATCGAATTTACTTAACAACGGCTAGAAATGTATTTGTAATTTTTGTTATTAGTAAATCAGTTAAAATTGTTGGTTTATATATAGAATTTTATGTGAACCACAGTAAATTTGTTGTATTTGTCAAACGTTGTTGTTGTTGTCAAAATAAAGATGGCCGGTAATAACACGGAATTTACTTTAAAAGGACTAGAAATGTATGTGAAATTTGCGCTTTTATTAAGTTTATTTAAATCTTTGGGATTGATATTGAATTTTATGGTAATCACAGTAAATTTGTTGTATTTGTCAAAAATATTTGTTGTTGTCAAAATAACATGGCCGATAATAACAAGTAATTTACTTTACAAGGACTAGAGATGTATATGTGATTTGTGTAATTATTAAACTGATTCAAATCTTTGAGATTGATATTGACGTTAAATTGAATTAGAGTTGATTTGTTGTATTTTGTCATAAATAGTTGTTGTTGTCAAAATAAACATGGCCGATAATAACACGGAATTTACATTACAAGGACTTAAAATGTATATGAAATTTAAGTTAGTATTAAATTAATTCAAATCTTTGGGATTGATATTGAATTTTATGTAAATCATAGTAAATTTGTTGTATTTGTCAAAAATAGTTGTTGTTGTTGTCAAAATAAACATGGCCGAAAATAACACGGAATTTACTTTGCAAGGACTAGAAATGTATATGTAATTTTTGTTATTATTAAATTAATTTCTTTGGGATTGATATTGAATTTTATTTAAATCATAGTAAATTTGTTGTTATTTCCAAAAATAGTTGTTGTTGTCAAAATAAACATGGCCGAAAATAACACGGAATTTACTTTGCAAGGACTAGAAATGTATATGTAATTTTTGTTATTATTATAAATTAATTCAAATCTTTGCGATTGGTATTGAATTTTATGTAAATCATAGTAAATTTGTTGTATTTGTCAAAATAGTTGTTGTTGTCAAAATAATCATGGCCAATAATAACACGGAATTTACTTAACAACGGCCAGAAATGTATATGTAATTTTTGTTATTATTAAATCAGATCAAATCTTTGGGATTTATATCGAATTTTATGTTAATTACAGTAAATTTGTTGTATTTGTCAAAAATAGTTGTTGTTGTCAAAATAAACATGGCCGATAATAACATGGAATTTACTTAACAAGGACTAGAAATCTAAATGTAATTTTTGTTATTATTAAATTAATTCAAATCTTTGCGATTGGTATTGAATTTTATGTTAATCACAGTAAATTTGTTGTATTTGTCAAAAATAGTTGTTGTTGTCAAAATAAACATGGCCGATAATAATACGGAATTTAATTTACAAGGATTAGAAATGTATTGTGAAATTTGTTTTATTATTAAATAATTTCAAATCTTTGGGATTGATATTGCATTTTATGTGAACCACAGTAAATTTGTTGTATGAGTCAAAATTAGTTGTTGTTGCAAAAATAAACATGGCCGATAATATCACTGAATTTACTATACAACGGCGGGAAATGTATATGTATTTTTTGTTATTATTAAATTAATTCAAATCTTTGTAATTGATATTGAATTTTATGTAAATCACATTTAATTTGTTGTATGTGTCAAAAAATTTGTTGTTGTCAAAATAAACATGGCCGATAATAACACGGAATTTACTTAACTAGGACTAGAAATGTATGTGTCATTTTTGCTATTATTAAATTGTTTCAAATCTTTGGGATTGATATAGAATTTTATTTAAATCACAGAAAATTTGTTGTATTTATCAAAAATAGTTGTTGTTGTCAAAATAAACATGGCCGGTAATAACACGGAATTTACTTAACAATGGTTGGAAATGTACAATTAATTTTTGCTATTATTAAATCAGTGCAAGTTGTTGATTGATATTGAATTTTATGTGAACCAAAATAATTTTGTTGTATTTGTGAAAAATAGTTGTTGTTGTTGTCAAAATAATCATGGCCAATAATAACACGGAATTTACGTAACTAGGACTAGAAATGTATATGTAATTTTGGTTATTATTAAATAAATTCAAATCTTTGGGATTGATATTGAATTATATGTAAATCACGGTAAATTTGTTGTATTTGTCAAAAATTTTGTTGTTGTTGTCACAATAAACATGGCCGATAATAACATGGAATTTACTTTACAAGGACTAGAAATCTAAATGTAATTTTTGTGATTATTAAATTAATTTAAATCTTTGGGATTGATATTGAATTTTATGGTAATCACAGTAAATTTGTTGTATTTGTCATAAATAGTTGTTGTTGTCAAAAAAAACAAGGCAGATAATAACACGGAATTTAATTTACAAGGACTAAATATGTATGTGAAATTTGTTTTATTATTAAATTAATTCAAATCTTTGGGATTTATATTGAATTTTATGTGAACCACAGTAAGTTTGTTGTATTTGTCAAAAATAGTTGTTGTTGTCAAAATAAACATTGCCGATAATAACACGGAATTTAATTTACAAGGACTAGAAATGTATGTGAAATTTGTTTTATTATTAAATTAATTCAAATCTTTGGGATTGATATTGCATTTTATGTGAACCACAGTAAATTTGTTATATTTGTCAAAAGAAAAAGTTGTTGCAAAAATAAACATGGCCGATAATGACTCGAAATTAACTTAACCAATGTTGGAAATCTATATGTAATTTTTGTTATTATTAAATTAATTCAAATCTTTAGGATTGATATTGAATTTTATGTAATTCACAGTAAATTTGTTGTATTTGTCAAAAATAGTTGTGTTTGTCAAAATAAACATGGCCGATAATAACACGGAATTTACCTAACAAGGACTAGAAATGTATGTAAAATTTGTTTTATTATTAAATTAATTCAAATCTTTGGGATTTATAATGAATTTTATGTTAATCACAGTAAATTTGTTGTATTTGTCAAAATTAGTTGTTGTTGCAAAAATAAACATGGCCGATAATAACACTGAATTTACTTTACAACGGCGGGAAATGTATATGTAATTTTTGTTATTATTAAATTAATTCAAATCTTTGTAATTGATATTGAATTTTATGTAAATCACATTTATTTTGTTGTATGTGTCAAAAAAGTTGTTGTTGTCAAAATAAACATGGCCAATAATAACACGAAATTTACTTAACTAGGACTAGAAATGTATGTGTCATTTTTGCTATTATTAAAATGTTTCAAATCTTTGGGATTGATATTGAATTTTATTTAAATCACAGAAAATTTGTTGTATTTATCAAAAATAGTTGTTGTTGTCAAAATAAACATGGCCGGTAATAACACGGAATTTACTTAACAACGGCTGGAAATGTATATGTAATTTTTGCTATTTTTAAATCAGTGCAAGTTGTTGATTGATATTGAATTTTATGTGAACCACAATAATTTTGTTGTATTTGTCAAAAATTTTGTTGTTTTTGTCACAATAAACATGGCCGATAATAACATGGAATTTTCTTTACTAGGACTAGAAATCTAAATGTAATTTTTGTTATTATTAAATTAATTCAAATCTTTGGGATTGATATTGAATTATATGTAAATCACAGTAAATTTGTAGTATATGTCAAAAATATTTGTTGTTGTCAAACTAAACATGGCTGATAAAAACATAGAATTCACTTAACAAGGACTACAAATACATATGTAATTTTTGTTATTATTAAATTAAATCAAGTTGTTGAGATTGATATTGACTTTCATGTGAACTACAGTAAATTTGTTGTATTTGTCGAAAATAGTTTTTGCCAAAATAAACATGGCCCGTAATAACACGGAATTCACCTAACCCGGACTAGAAGTGTATATTTAATTTTTTTGTAATTATGTAATTTGTGTTATTATTAAATAAATTTTAGTTGATGAATCACAGTATATATGTTGTATTTGTCACAAATAGTTGTGGTTGTGAAAATAAACATGGCCGACATAACAAGGAAACACATATGTATGAAATTTGTGTTATTGTTAAATTAATTCAAATTGCTATTGGATTACAATAATAATCCTTCGAGAAAATAAACAGTTAGAGACTGCCGCAGTCACTATTTTGGTAGAGGAACTCATTTACTAAATTGTAGCAAAAACTGCAATCGAAGCCTTACACTCAATTCTTCTGGACATAAAGTGTGTTTTACTTGGAGGTATAGAACTTTAATTTGGCAAAACTGTTTTCAGGGCTAACCGATTTGACAGGTGACTGCTGATTTTTGGTTAGTTTTTTTTTTTGCTTAATAGATAGACCTACGCTTGAGCAATGTTTGCAAGTCGTTCAAATTTTCTTTGAAAATTATGGTTCAGTTGGTGAAGCTCATTGTACACTATGTATACTTAATATGACTAATTATGGGTCGCTCTCGCACCACGTTTTTTTCTAAATGAAATTACGCGTCTCCTAAGATCATATATGGCGCGCATTGAACAGAGGGTGGGAGCCGCATTGCGTATTATGGAAGAGGATCGCAATGAATTAATTCGTCATCATGCACAGCAATTGGGCCTTAATCCAACAAGTTTATGGACAATTTTTCGTAGGGATCTTGGTTTACATTAAAATTATTCGACATTCGATCACGCCACTAATTCGTTGAATGGACCGAATACAATGCTACCATCGATGCAAACATTCCACAAACAATTTTTTTCAATCAACAAACAGGATTGTCGCATTTGGTCAAAAAAATCATCAAATACATGTAAAGAGATTAGTTTTTAGTGCATCAATTGATGATTTTGACAGAAGAGGCATGTGGCTCTAACAAGACGGGGCCACATATCATACAGGACTAGTTACAATTAATTTACTAATAGAAACATTTGATCAACTGGCGCAGCATTATATAAGCAAAGAACTGATGTTACAACAGATGAACTAAATCAACATAAAATTATCCATCATCAAATAAAACAACTCGAATAATAATGATCTTTGAAAATTCATAAATTAAATTTCAAACAGAGCCAAAAACTTTTGCACTTCACTTTAATTTCATTCACTCGCGCAATCATACCAAATGTATCAGAAAAGTTTTCCTATAGCAAATACAGCAAATACAAAAATCAGAGAAACTTTATTTCAGTACAAAAATTGGTTGGATATCCATCCATAAATGGATAAAGTTCAATATTAAAATATACAGACAGTTTGAATAAGAGTAATTGATGTTGAAAGTGGAAATATTTGCTTCTGAGTACTAAAATTTTTGCTTGTATTTATTATTTATAAATCAACATCTAATCAAATAATGTTTTTCAGTTGTGATTGTAAAAAATCATCAATAATTTCTCGATAATTTTTAAGTTCATCTCCAAAGCATTATGAATAATGTGTTCGCAATCATTTAATTTGAAAATTCATTTCAAACACACATAAAAAACTGAATCATAGGCATAATGAAAAGCCTAAGCAATGTTAAAATCTCCAAGCACACAATAACCATAAGAAACAAAATTAAATTTCTTACATCATCATCATCATCATATAGTCATGAATAAGTTATACTCCTCTACGTATCCTTTTTTTAACTGTCTTTCAGTATTTCGTTTTTGTATACAGCGCCTTGCTAATTTTATTTAAATTTCTTATTCGTTGCAAACTAAAAATTGTTATAACAGTAATAATGAAATAAAAACAACAATAACATATCCAGGTTTTTTTGGTTGTTTCTTTTTTTTTATAGAAACGAGCTTTCGCATAGAAAACGGTATTACCGAACAATAAAAGAAAGAACATCTTTCTTCTCTATTTGTGTTAAACGTTTTAAATTGCTTGTTGAATAAAATTTTGCTCAGGTATTTTGTATGCTTTTCTTTGTTGTTACGTTATACATTATGTGTGGAAAAGCGGAGGTTGAGAACATAAATGTTTTCGCGGGTCACAGAGCTTTAGAATAAAAATAAAAACATGTTGATTTGAGTAACTTTCATATTTTCTAAAGGGCAGTAAAAATTTTACGTAGTACAATATGGACTAGATTTATAGTCTTAAATCAATGCTTTAAGAAAAATAATATTCCGTGCGTGATAAAACAAATCTCGCAAATAATTTTTTGAAATTAAAAAAAAAATTCAGTCGATCCTCTAAATGTTACCAAACTACTTCCCATTTAGTTCGATGTCAAATATATATAACCAATTAAGGAGCAAAAATAATTTTGAAATACCGCAAAAATATGCTAAAAAATAATAAAATTTCTTTATTGCCTAATGGTAAATGCAATTATCCAAACCCGTAAAAATTGCGATATGAAGCCTAAATTCGGTTCAATGGTTTAATTATATAATATTTTGAAGGAAATATAAATTTATAACCCGTTCAACGAGCATTTCAACAATTTTTTCTCTACACTGCTCCAAAGCTTTATGAGGAATATGTGCAGTAAAAATCCTCTACACGGCGGAAAAATGCAATGAATTTAATCCTGTCCGTTTAAATTTACATGCAATTTTGACAATTTATGACAGAAATCAGTTGGGTTAAAAAATAAAATTATGTCAAAAATTGTTGTTACCAACCACGAAGTAAAATAAATTAAAAATATTATTAGTTATTTTAAATAAACTGATAGGATCGGGATGCAAAAGGAATTTTTTATAATTTGATTACGAAATAGTTGTGTTCGTGTCGAAAATCATTGGCGAAATAGGAAAAAAATCAACCTTTGTAGAAAAAAGAAATAACGGTGTTTAATGGGGATGAAATTAAAGTGCGGCAACCGCCTTAGATTTGGTTTTGTGTGATTACATGAAAAAAACATTAAACATCAAATCCACTTAGCTATAATCATCCACATACCAAAATAAAATTGCAAGTCACTCAGAAAAAAAAAATGATTAAAAACTCTACTTTCGAACATAAATTTAATAAATTTCAACATTGAATTATCGACAGTAAATCTCATTACCATTTTTATTTCTATGAAATTATTGAAAATTTAATTAAATAAATCAAAGAAATGTAATTTCTTATTCGGCTTTAATCTATCAAAGGACAACTTCAAAAATATCATGAAAAAATGTTTTTAAAATTTTTAAATGTTAAATCAAAATTTGATTTTATATATCTGATGATACGCAAATTCAGAGTATGATCATTATTTAAAAAGGATTGATGCAGTTTCAGTATTATGGTAAACACAAACAAATATTCTGAATTTACTTAATTTATTCAAATTATGTAATTTATTTAGTTACTTTAGTTTATTTAGTCTTTTTAATTTATCTAATTTATTTAATTTATTTAATTTATTTAATTTATTTAATTTATTTAATTTATTTAATTTATTTAATTTATTTAATTTATTTAATTTATTTAATTTATTTAATTTATTTAATTTATTTAATTTATTTAATTTATTTAATTTATTTAATTTATTTAATTTATTTAATTTATTTAATTTATTTAATTTATTTAATTTATTTAATTTATTTAATTTATTTAATTTATTTAATTTATTTAATTTATTTAATTTATTTAATTTATTTAATTTATTTAATTTATTTAATTTATTTAATTTATTTAATTTATTTAATTTATTTAATTTATTTAATTTATTTAATTTATTTAATTTATTTAATTTATTTAATTTATTTAATTTATTTAATTTATTTAATTTATTTAATTTATTTAATTTATTTAATTTATTTAATTTATTTAATTTATTTAATTTATTTAATTTATTTAATTTATTTAATTTATTTAATTTATTTAATTTATTTAATTTATTTAATTTATTTAATTTATTTAATTTATTTAATTTATTTAATTTATTTAATTTATTTAATTTATTTAATTTATTTAATTTATTTAATTTATTTAATTTATTTAATTTATTTAATTTATTTAATTTATTTAATTTATTTAATTTATTTAATTTATTTAATTTATTTAATTTATTTAATTTATTTAATTTATTTAATTTATTTAATTTATTTAATTTATTTAATTTATTTAATTTATTTAATTTATTTAATTTATTTAATTTATTTAATTTATTTAATTTATTTAATTTATTTAATTTATTTAATTTATTTAATTTATTTAATTTATTTAATTTATTTAATTTATTTAATTTATTTAATTTATTTAATTTATTTAATTTATTTAATTTATTTAATTTATTTAATTTATTTAATTTATTTAATTTATTTAATTTATTTAATTTATTTAATTTATTTAATTTATTTAATTTATTTAATTTATTTAATTTATTTAATTTATTTAATTTATTTAATTTATTTAATTTATTTAATTTATTTAATTTATTTAATTTATTTAATTTATTTAATTTATTTAATTTATTTAATTTATTTAATTTATTTAATTTATTTAATTTATTTAATTTATTTAATTTATTTAATTTATTTAATTTATTTAATTTATTTAATTTATTTAATTTATTTAATTTATTTAATTTATTTAATTTATTTAATTTATTTAATTTATTTAATTTATTTAATTTATTTAATTTATTTAATTTATTTAATTTATTTAATTTATTTAATTTATTTAATTTATTTAATTTATTTAATTTATTTAATTTATTTAATTTATTTAATTTATTTAATTTATTTAATTTATTTAATTTATTTAATTTATTTAATTTATTTAATTTATTTAATTTATTTAATTTATTTAATTTATTTAATTTATTTAATTTATTTAATTTATTTAATTTATTTAATTTATTTAATTTATTTAATTTATTTAATTTATTTAATTTATTTAATTTATTTAATTTATTTAATTTATTTAATTTATTTAATTTATTTAATTTATTTAATTTATTTAATTTATTTAATTTATTTAATTTATTTAATTTATTTAATTTATTTAATTTATTTAATTTATTTAATTTATTTAATTTATTTAATTTATTTAATTTATTTAATTTATTTAATTTATTTAATTTATTTAATTTATTTAATTTATTTAATTTATTTAATTTATTTAATTTATTTAATTTATTTAATTTATTTAATTTATTTAATTTATTTAATTTATTTAATTTATTTAATTTATTTAATTTATTTAATTTATTTAATTTATTTAATTTATTTAATTTATTTAATTTATTTAATTTATTTAATTTATTTAATTTATTTAATTTATTTAATTTATTTAATTTATTTAATTTATTTAATTTATTTAATTTATTTAATTTATTTAATTTATTTAATTTATTTAATTTATTTAATTTATTTAATTTATTTAATTTATTTAATTTATTTAATTTATTTAATTTATTTAATTTATTTAATTTATTTAATTTATTTAATTTATTTAATTTATTTAATTTATTTAATTTATTTAATTTATTTAATTTATTTAATTTATTTAATTTATTTAATTTATTTAATTTATTTAATTTATTTAATTTATTTAATTTATTTAATTTATTTAATTTATTTAATTTATTTAATTTATTTAATTTATTTAATTTATTTAATTTATTTAATTTATTTAATTTATTTAATTTATTTAATTTATTTAATTTATTTAATTTATTTAATTTATTTAATTTATTTAATTTATTTAATTTATTTAATTTATTTAATTTATTTAATTTATTTAATTTGTGAAACTAACTCAACTTCATGTAATTTGTTTAAATAATTTTTTTTTTCGTAGAAATTTAAAATAGCCAACCCTTCTGTATTGCATTTGTATTAATAATTGGGTTTGTAACAAAGAATTTGGAAACGATTCAATCGATTGAAACCCAGTTTCACAGAATTTGCCACCATTCTTTGGTACCCCATGCGGCGTTGGTTCCCGCAGCTCAGTCTAGTAGAAGAGAACGGTGTGGTTTTGGATAAAAACCCACTAAAACAAACGCATTCAAAATTAACCTCACTTACACTATTTTATTCTTAATCCAAATTAAAAATCTATAATTTAAAAAAAAAAACAAAAACTTAAACTAACTCAACACACAAATCAACACACGATTTAAAACTCCAAAAATGACCACTCGTTGTCTAACTAAACACCGACTGCCGATCATGTTCCAAAAAAACTCTGCATATTCAAAGTTGGTTAAGAGGGGGAAAAATATTTTTTTGTATTTAAATTGAAAGTCTCAACCAATTCATAAAATCAAATTTTTCAATTATTGCATCGGTTGTTGTCATTTACCTATGCACATGTATATCCAAAAAAAACTTACATTTCAATATGTGCATAAACGACGTAATCAAATTACGTTCAAGAACATATCGCACGTGACAAAATACAGTGACACAACTAAAAAAATTAAATTTTTCAGGAGAGCAAAAACAAAAATAATAATTACGTAATTCATTTTTTTTCATAATGTTCCGACTTAATCAAAAACTGTTTGAACTAAATATTGGTTACTGATCTTAAGGGAGCACTACTGAATCTTATTTTAAGAATTTTGATCTGCTTTTAAGCGGCATTTATCACTATTTCCCACTCCTAAAAACTACACAATTTAAAAAATGTGGCAGTATCGAATAGTAGAGATGTAAAACTTAAAAAAAAGACACCCAATAAATTAACAAAATTCGATAAAACTTATTTATTTCAATATACATAAAAAGTAATAATAAAATTTTATCAAAAATAAACTATGTATGTACATTTAATTCTATCACAGGTAAAAAAATACAAGTAAAAATAATTATAATTAAGAATTCTGGGAAAATAATTAGAACTTAGAAGGTCCTTGATATCCGTTATTTTACGGTCAGAAAGTTTAAGGTTTTTTGAATATGCTGGTTTCAATCCACAAGATGAGTTGCATGAGTGCGATTTACGATTTCTATTATTTAATGTGATTGTAAATGTTCCTGGCCGTAAGACGTTTCGACGAAAAAAACCCCAGGTAAAATTTTCTCCACTCGGATTATTTTTACGTCACCCAATTTAGCTTGATCGCCGCTCTCCGTTATCGGGAAATTGCTTCCACAATGCTGACAAACATCCTTAAAATCAAGAAAGTCATTGACAGAAAGTTCAATTACTTTATACAGTTTGCCAGTTTTCTTTGATGCGCGAATGATCGGAACGTATTGGTGTGGTACATAAATTGGTCTCGACTTTAAAGATTTTTTAGCAGTCTTTTCAATAACGGAATGGACATTATCGTCTTCGTTTTGGGTGTGCCTTTTAATCAAAAATTTACGACTTATCGATTTAATATTTAAATTTGCTACAGCATGCATATACATAGCGATAGTGAATTTGTTTTTTTGTTGTCCGCTACAATTATCGGGATAAAACACAACTTCTGGCTTTTTGTGTGACTTCGCTAGTGCTCTAAATATTTGTATATACATGTATCAATTTCAATAGCACCTCTATTGCCCTCGCCTTCGTGCCAGAAAAAATAGGAGACGTCACCATTTTTTATAATAGAAACTGTGAAATTGTAACTGTTGATTTTAGATGAATTATAATAAAATACTGAAACGTCTCCTCTTGGGGCAGGTAAGACAGCTAACAAATCATAAAAGAGCAACGACGTAATTCCCCCCAGCTTTTTTCTTGTTAGTTTCTATCTCTGCCCGAGACAACTGTTTCTCCAATTGATGGGTATCGTATTTTTTTTCAAAGCTTCTTTTTCCTCATGTTCCGCATTTACGAATGCCGTGCAAAAGTCACATTAATATATTTCGGGATGAAAAACAAAATATTATACTCGTTTTTTAAAATAAAAGTGAACTTGGATAACGAGGCATTTGAAACACCGTCTCGATTGCAGTTAGCTGTGTAGTCTCTATATAAATCGGCAATGGTTTTGCCGCCATCTATGAATTCCCTAGTGGTTTGTTGATGCATAGCGACTCTCAATACATATGGAATAGAGTTTATGTGTTGATGTATTCGGTCCTTAACTACTGGATCAAGTGTCGATTGGCGGCCATGTTTGCCTCTTAAATCTTCAGTCAAGAAACCAATTTCATTTTTTGCAATAACAGTTCGTATTGGTCGATCGTTTATATCGAGCGTTTCCTTAAAGGACTGTTTGCAGACCTTCACCCTATCTCGGTTAATTTCGAAACTAAAAAAGCTGTTCAAACGTCGATTACTCCCGGTTCTCTACTAACGATATTAGGGTTATATCTGTTGAATACTTATTAAAATAAAATGTCGCTGGTGTGCCAAGTTTTGCAGGTCCCAATATTTTTTAAAGATAATTGTCCGTTGTTCTGCTGTTATTTTGTTCGAACATTTAGTTCGGCATTTTTGGCCACACGGTGATCGTATCTGCCGTTCTCGTACATTTTGTGTAATTGTGTGTGATGGCTTATATTACTTTCCGCTATTTCTAAGAATTGATGCTTTTTCCTTATCCACTCATTTGGTCTTGCTCGTCTAGATTTGGTTCTTTTCTTTTCGACTTGGGAATCATCTAGCATTTCCGAACGGCGTAATTGGGTGTATCAAAATCTGCGATTTCGAATTCACGAATATATTGTTGGAATATATTGTTTGTTTTATTTCAACGTGGTCTGTAGTTTTTCCAGACTTTTTATTTTCTAGTCTTATTGTTTGTAGAACTGCTTCAACCATACGTTTTATTTTGGATTATGGGCAATTTTATTTTAAAAAAGTGTAACAACTTAAATTAGTCTAACACAATTATAAATTGGTCTAACTTTAAAAACTGACACTTTTTTAATTAAAACAAGTATTTTGTTAAAAAATTGCCTAACTAATTAGCGAAGATAACCATAACTCAAAATAAAAGCGTACATTTTGTTCAGCTTTATTTCTGTTTAGTAAAAACACACAACTTTAAACTCTTATTAACGTTAATTCTAATGCAACATAAAAATGAAATAATGACACTTTTTGAATTCGGACTATGAAATTAAAATAAAAATGCTTACCTTATTTAAAAACACAGTCACAATTAAAAAAACATCGTTGTACTACACAAAAAACATGGATTATCTCGGATGAAATATAAAGAGACACTGTTCTCTAATCACGAAAAAAAACAAAAATTGATCGTTCCATCTCACTTTCGGTAAAGGAAAAACAAAAATGTATTTATTGCAGGAAATGCAATCGAACATTGCGCATCTTTCTAGCGGGTTAACTCAAAAAGTTGATTTTATTTTTAGTTGTGTCACTGTACTTTGTCATGTGCGCTATTAGAGTTCATTTGACCGAAGTACATAAAATATTCTAATGTGAATCGAAGCATTCGAATAGGAAGTTCTCCAATGAGATAAGGGTTCCTTTTATAAGATTTTATTGGCTTAAACGTTTTTGATGAAAATTGCTAAAAGAGAGTTTTCGAGTACTAGCAATAAATTGCGATTGGACCTGATGTCGGGAGTGTTTTTGTTATGTTTTTAATTGTTTTTCTCAGCTCAAAAAATTTCAAGGAAAATTGTTGAAAGGGGGTTTACGACTGCAATGGGGCCGGATGTAGAGACAAATTTTTCAGGGGTCCTCCGTTAGAGTCCGAGTTCCATTTTTAATTATTTTCTCTTATGCTTATGATAAACATTGATGTACAGGATTTTGAAAATTGAATGCGTTGAAGAATAGTTCCAGGAAAATATATTCATCTCTAAATCTGTTGGTGAAAATGATTGAAAAGGGGATATCTCAAATGTTTTTGTGGCAAACTAATAAAAGCGGTTCTTCGAGTACCACGTGTCGATGGCCAGGTCTCCTGACTTCGAGAAAACTTATTTAGAAGGTCCTCCGAATAGCAGCATGTTTCTTGAAATTCTTCTAGAAAATTGCTAAGTTCAATGGAAATATGATTTTTCTTTCAATAATAGAATTTTAATATTAAAAACCCACTAAACCTTATTTAAATTATTACACAAATCAATAAATTTATAGTATTTTTTCAAATGAATTTTTGTGCAAATTAATAATAACTCGCTTTATTGGGATGTAACATGACAACACTAAAAATTGGTGCATGACCTCCAACCGGTATAGATGTCATTTGGGCGAATTAATTCGAACGGGTTTACCAAAATACAATTTTCTGGTGAATGAAAACAAAAACCAGGCTTTAACGTTATATTAAGAGAAAGTACCGTGGAACGATAAATAATATAACTGCCTTCATAATTACTATTCTGTTTTAATTTATTTTCTGTGGTGTAATAAGAACGTCTCGTACCTACTATTATTTTCTATTCCCGTAAGAGTATTAAAATAGTTTAAATTTTTTAAAGATACGATTTATTTTATATCTTCATGTATCATAAAAGTTTACAAAACTGTTTTTCTTTTAATCCGTACGTTCAACACCGTCCAGGTATATCTATATGCAGCTATGTAGGTAGAAAGTAAGAGAGCAGCTAGTTGTACTATACATAGGACATACATATACATATAATATAATCTTTTCCTCTAACATTAAATTAAATTTGTCTTATTTTGATTTTATATCACGTCCTGAAAGTAACAACAGTAAAACAAAAGCACACAAAAATTATATTACGGCAAAATATAATTTAAAGTACATAAAGTAATACTTAACGTGAGATAAAAATCCTTAATTCCAGGGAATAATATACAATTACATAAAATCTTAAATAAAAAGCGAAAGCACAACAACAACAAAAGTTTTCATGGAAAAATTATACGCTTACATCGCTCGCACTAAACAAGAGTACAAAAAAATACAACAAAACATACCATTTCCGCAGCATATTGTGTAGCAAACAAATTTACAAGAAAGCTCATAAGCAAAAAGTGCTTTTATACTTTGTAAATTTTTCATATAAACAATTTTCCAGATTTTCATTACAAAAACAGTCCCTTTATCCAAATTTATTTTACTTTAAATCACATTTTTTCGTACTTTAATGTTATTTAAAATAAAATAAATAAATAAATAAATCAAACTTTATTTATAATGTTATTTTACAACAACACTTTCTTTTATTTTTTCGCTTGAAGGCATTTCACTTAAAAAACCCAAATATTTTTGGAGCGGGGTTACCAAAATCGGAAAATCGTTGAGCTTTCCGTTATATATACATTTTTATCATACTCGTTTATCTGTTTGTATATGTCCAAAAAATTTTTGAAAACTATCACGTATAAACCATTTACATTTTAGGAAACATGATCATTATGAAAATCAATTTTCATAATCAAAATGTACGAAAATTGTATATCTAGAGTTCGAGAAATACTTAAATTGCATAATTAATAGTTTTTGAAAGCATATTTCGGTTCGTTTCATTAATTTTTAATCAAATAAAATAAAATTTTCTTGGAAGACGAAATATATTTACAACATAAAGTGAAGTATATAGAGAACACGTACGTATTTTTCTTGGTAGGTTAATTTTTTGAGACAAGTTTTCTTCGATGTACATGTATTCATAATAATATATCCGAGTTACACAAAAGCACAGATCTAGCTTTCGCTACTATAAGATAATAAAATTTTCTTCTCTATTATTATGATTTCGAACAGTTTTTCGTCTGAGTTTCTTTTTATCTTGTAAACTAACAAAAAAAAAAATTAAATAAAATAACTATACAATTATCTAACATCCACAGTGACAGCACGAAAAAAAATTTGTCACCACTTGGGATACGCTTCCTTTGTGTGCTTTTATAGAAAATATAAAACTTTTAGGTCTTCTGGAAAAAACGTTCAATGAGATTTAGATGTAAGGAAAAATGTTATAGATTTTTGCAACTAATTTGAAGCCAACAAAATAAAATTTGGTCTAATTCAATTTTACTTGAATGTGTTGCTTGCATTAAAATGATCATTTCAATATGTCCATTGTAAGTGGGGGGGAGGGGAGTTTATATAGTTATAATAGTACGTAGTGATATAATTAAATTAGTTTCGGAAAAGAAGTAAAATTGATTATTGAAATTTATATAGAAACTAATTTGAATTGGGATATTGGAAAATACATGTCGTTTGAATTGAAAAAGTTTTTCTTGCAAAAATTGAAATGAGATTTTGTTCCGTTGTGTAAGTTTGTATGAAAATGTTTGAGACTTGTGAAATAAAAATACGTTAAGAGTATTTACTAGTTTGAGAATTTTTACCAGTTATGTATCATGCTTTTCCCGTATCAGCATACATTTCGAAATAAACACCTTTCTGTATAATATGATGTTTCGCGAAATCGCGAAATAAACAAATTGTCAGTTGACGCGGCTTGCAGCAGGAGAATTTTTGGTAATATAGAAATAAAAACACTAGAAAAAAAAATATCTCAAACACAGTGTTATGCCGTATTTTCTGCACTGCGTAGATAATTAACATTCTACACATGTACAGAATGTTTGTAGACAATTAAAAATTTAAAGTCGACAATGTAAAGAATGTAGACCAAATTATTCGAAAATTATTGTTTCCGTTATCAAACAGTAAAATTTTATGAGTTCTTAGTTTATTTAGCTATTACGGCTTCATGTAGTAGTCCCTCAAAAATTATATAAAGCCTGTAGATCGAGCAGGCAGAAAAATGTTCATGTGGCCGCCATATCGGAACGAAGCCCTTTTTCTTAAGAAATGAATTTTAAACTTGGGTAATGAAGGTCGATACAGTATTCCTTTAGAAGATGTACATAATAGCTGGCATTGCACAGTGTCTATGAAGCCAGCACGTAAAGTTAGCACAATATTTGCGATGGCAACACTCTTGGGTTGAATCTTGAATCTTGAATTTTTAGTACAAGATAGCACGAAAAATTTTAAAATATTATATGAATTTATAAAAGTTAGCACGAAAAAAATTTCAATAATTAAATGCTCAAAAAACTTATGTTGAAAACTTATCAACTTAAAATATGTATACAAAACAAAATTCAGCACGCAAAACGCAGCGGCTGATAAAAAATAATTAAAAACTTCATATAAAAGTCTTTTCCAAGCATTTATCAAACATAAAAATAGATTTTATTGTAGAAGAATCCTTAATGAACTACTTACACAAATTTCAAACAAATCGTATAAGTATAAGACGGCAGTACTAAGAATTTGAGCTGGCCTTTTTTAAGCATTTGTTGGACATGAAATTAATCTTTTATTGTAGAGGAATCCTTAAGAAACTTCTTAGACACATTGTAAAACAATCGTAAGGGCCATAGAACTGTCGTTTGACCGATACGATTGTTTTGAAATTAGTCTACGATGATTAAGGATTCCCCTTAATCCAGAAGAAACCAGCTCGAACCCTTAGTACCGCCGTCTGGCGGTCTAATTATGTCTAAGAAGTTCTCTAAGAATTCTTCTACAATAAAAAAATAATTCTATGTCCGGCAAATGCTTAGAAGAGGAAAACTCGAACCCTTAGTTCTGCCTGCCGTCTGACCCATACGATTGTTTTGAGATTTGGGTAGGAAGTTCATTAAGGATTCCTCTACAGTAAAAAATTAATTTCATGTCTGACAAATACTTAGAAGAGGCCAGCTCGATCCATTAGTACTGCCTTCTGACCCATACGATTGTTTAGAAATTTGTCTGTGAAGTTCATTACGGATTCCTCTATAATAAAAAAAATAATTGTTTTTTCCGATTGTAACGGTGTTATTGTGATTGTTCCGTATATTGATATTTCAGCACTCTCGAATTAAGTACAATACAGAATTTTTATTGTGTTGCATTAAAATTAATAAAAATGACGATTGTGTAAATAAATAATTTATTAAATTATATTTTACAATACACAAACTGGATTTTAGACATAATATTTTTATAACAAAAAAATAATTGCGACATTATCATTTCGGGTTGAAGTAAATATTTTGTTGTTGTTTATTTTCTGCAAAAATAAACTGGGGTATGTTTATTTTAATCAATTATTATTTAATTTTTTTAATTTGCCTAATTATTTAATTTCTCTAATTTATTTCAAAAATATGAACCTTAAAACATTATTTTTCACAAAAATATGTCGTATTTTATCGTTTATTTAATAATTAAAATACAATTTCAATGGTCGCATTAATAAAAATCACAATTTACAGGTCTCCAAAAATATTTGGAAAGTTTTTAATCGTTATTTTAAGAGTAATACTAACAGAATACCAATTAAGATATTATCTTAGCCTCTTAATAGTCTTCAGAAACGCACGGTAGTTTCATTAAAAACATGGTGTTGTTATATTTACATGCAGCGTAAGACAAGAGCGTTGAGATGTATAATTTACGAAATCGATCGATATGAACTTAAATCTAAAACAAGCAGCTTTTGTTAAGTGTTTCTCGCAGAGTGATGCCTCAAACCAATTTGTCGCTAAACTTCATCATCAATTCATTCCAGCCATATAGTGTACGAGAAAGTGGGCAATTTTGATATTCGTTATTTGTTTAACAGGAAGCCGGGGTACGAGTAAGACCAATTCTCATGTGGGTCGTACCCACGCTTTGTGACACTAATCTGGTTACCTTTATAATTGTTTATGGTTTACGATGATTTCTTCAGCTGCAAATAAACTTGTTTTATCCGTTTTTTATGGTACTAAAAATTATAAATAGTCGGGCAATTAATATTTTAGAGAGAAATGAGTCCTTTTGAGATTTTAACTTTAGTGATTTTCAAGATTTGAATTTGTTTCTTTTAGATCTCCATTACTTCGATCATTCAAATTGCCACACATATGGCAATGCAGTATTTGATAATTTCTTTTATTCAGGATGGTTTATTTATAACGAGTAACATTGTTCTAATAAATTAAAAAAATTAAATAAAAGTTCATTTGGTGCACTAAATTAAAAATATATAAAACTAACATATGGATAATTTCGACGCACCGTAAGTTAGTGGGAGCGGTTGTAAACCACGGAAAATAAGGGATGGGATAAGGGTGATTGGAAACGGGAACAGGAGAAAACCAAAAGGTACATTTTTTTAAATTATTTTATAAAACTGTGTTTTCATTAAAATTAATCTTAAATACACAACATAGATATTCTATGAAGAAGCTGCCAAAAATGCCACAGACTTAATCGTAAGTCTAAAAATGCCATTGAATTTTCTAAATTTTTTATGGTTCACGAAGTAAGACCGTACAGGATAAGTTTATTTTAACGTGCTGTACGATTAAACGACCAGAAAGGACTAACAAAAAAATAGTTGGATTACACATAACCTGATCGATAGTTCAGGTTTACCAAGTACAGGGTTGCGGGTGTATGTAAAATGTTTTTTTTTAAATCGAACCATCCCAGTTGAAACTCGTGGATAAGATTGCAGTAGTACGAAATACAATGTAAAAAAATCGCTGTTTAGCCATTCATAGCGAAATTTAAAGTACTTAAAATACATTATTGCCAAGCGAAAAATGGATGTCGTCAAATGTTCAACGTGCCTAACGTATATCGATCAACTAAAATCGGCAATCAAACCCAAAGCAAGAAGCGATATAATGGTACAAAAAAGGGTGCATACTTTGCGAGCTAAGAGTTTTTTTCACATAGCAAGGGAGGAGGTTAATGGAATGTTAACCATATCTTTTGACTGCCAGAAGAATTAGGTACTCCAAAAAGTTCCGGACCAAACAGCATATTATTCAAGGCAACTATATATTTGTACAATTTTGGTGTTGTATACAGGGCTCGGCAAGATCCAGACTTAATGAAAAAAAAACGCTAAACATGGTCAAATTATACCTCTCGATTCAGACACTTCATGCCTTGTCAATTACTGGAAAACAGCTACTGCGGTTTAAACATGCCACCAAAACATAAGCACGTGACCGAATCCTATCTGGAAAACGCGAAGTGTAAAGATTGACAGCATTATCAAGACTACGGCCAGCTTCTCCATAAACTAGGACCATTTCAATTTTTTCTTCTACAGTTAAATACTCCATTTTGAATTGTAATAGCTTTACGCAAACAGGTCTTATTGTTTTCGAAATAATCTTTGCACTGAATCGATATTTTTAAAACAAAAAATTTAATTAATTAATTAAAAGATGATGTAATTTAAGAAATACAATTTATTTAAAACTAATTTCAAGTATTTACATTGAAAACGTGTTAATTTAAATGCAAACATGTTGCAGAATCGTATGCATACTGTTCTTAGTAGTAGAATCCGAAAAAAAATTAATATCGCCTATTACAGCGCCATCTATCATGAATTGAAAAAAAATGTTTCAAGGAAATCCCACGTATTTTTAGCCGTAGAATCCGAATCTGCAATAAAAAAGTTCCTATCTGTGTTTCCTAGTTGCCCCCATCTTGCTTACAAACAGGGGCGGGGGGTCCTAATTTTAACACTAATGTATTTCCCCTCCAGAATGATTTAATTTTGATCATGGTTATTTTTATCGTAGAGGGCTTATTTTCCATGACATTTGAAAGTTTTAGCTCAAAAAACTCACCCAGTATAAGCAGCCTAATTTTAAGAACAAGTGTATTAGTTGTAAAAGGAACTGCCGAAGAAATGTTTTTCGAAATCGATATTCCTGTAAATAAAATAAATATTATCAATATAAAGAAATTTTTACAAGTGTTTTTACTAAAGTAATTTAATTAAAAATTACATGAAGTATTATTCCGATCAAACAAACCGTCATACGCACACAATGAATTTTTTAAAAAGTACTTTTTTGGCTTCGTGGTAAAAAACGATATTTCTGCTAAAATTTTAGAAATTAATAAGAACCGATATTGTTAGAAATTTCATTTATAATCTGTTAGTTCATGATTAACTTCGTCATAATCGTCATTTTATGAGAAAAGCTTAAGTAAAAAGTTTCATACTGATCTGCTTAAATGTTAGAAAACTGATTTGGACCGGTATTGTAGGAAAACTGATCGAGAAGTTTTTGAAAACGATAAACTTGTCAAAATATTTGTGAAAAATGAAAAATACCTCCTAGCTACCATTTTCATTGAACCGATTTTGGCCAAAAATCACAGAGATTTTTTACTTTATTCAAAAACCTAAATGTTAAGTTAGATTCCAATTAGTCAATCAAACAGTGCTCTAGAAAGGACAAAAACATTAACTTAAAAAATTCAAAGTCACTCAATCCGCATGTACTTAACGTGGACCAAATTTCTTACTGAAAACCCGTTTCTTTTCGTTTTCTTTTGAAAACTGACCTATACAACAATACCGTAAAATTAATTTAAAATCACTACCAGTGGAAAAACGAGAACCTCCATTTGACGCGTCACTTCCGGTGTACTGATTTCGGCCAAAATTCACTAGGACCCCCCAATTTGTAGAAAAGCTTAAATCTGAAGTTTTATCACGATCTTCTCTTCAAAACCCTGATTTGTCAAAAATTATATAGTTTCCGCATAAATTTCTGCTTAAAACCGTATATTGTTGCTAAATTTATTTAAAATTGTTTAGTTCATAATCGATTTCTTTTAAATGATATGATTTTCAAAATATTTCCAAAAAACGAAAGCTCTTAATTCCGGTGAACCGATATCGACAAAAATCGCTGGAGGCTGAATTTATGAAAAAATCTTTTCTCTGAATTTTCACTGCGACTAGATAATCCGCCTGGGCTATAGAGAAGACGTAGACATTTAGTCTGCACGCACACATACACGTACGCACGCACACACATATATTTTTTAAAAATTATTTTTTCACTTTAGCTATATTGTGAATGTTAAATCTGCACAAATCTCGAGCTAAAAATTTTCATTAGGACTTTATTTTACAATGCAAATGACAGTAAAAAGAATTTTTTAAATTTAAGGTGGATTGTAAATCACAACCAACAGAAATTTCCTCTTATTGACGAACGCATTTGCAAATATAAACTCATTGTCAGGCACGAGCTTATGGAAAATTGAAAAAAAATTTATAATTTTATTTATAAACAATTTTTTTGGTGCGATAGCTCGGCGAAGTTTATTTATTGAGAAGACACTATTACTGTCATTAAAATATATGTCCTAGAAAGATATATTCTGGGATGTCAAAATTTCTAGGCATACAATAATATCCTGGAATAAAAACTGTCTGAAATTTTGCCATCACGGTTTCGTGCAATAAAAGCTAGGCTAATTTTATATACATAAATCCAGAAATTTCTCATAGTATCTCTTTTTATCTCTAAGTACTAGTCTGGGTCTGGTCTTTCAAATGTTATATATATTTTTTTTAATATTGCACTTTAAAGCATGAATTTTGGGGGACGAAGTTGCAGGTCTGGATGATCTGGACTAGGTGTCGTAAAAGTTATAGAGCTTTGTACCGGCCATTACAGAAACAGCTTCTGTGACACTATTCTGGTAATTCCCTGGGAATAGGGAATTGGGAAAGGAATTTACATATTTGTGATTTCTGTTAAAATATTTTTTCTATGAATGCTTGAAAATTACATACAAATTCCTTCCCCAATTTGCTATTTCCGGGGGACTACCAGAATAGTGCCTCTGAGCACGTATATTCAAAAAATCGTTGGCAATTTTCGCATGCGAAATATAATTTGCTTTAAAATTCTTTATATGATTTGAATTTTTTTCTGGCCACTTTCATTGTTTTTTCAAATTTGCTTGCAAGTTTTTTATTATTTGTTTACCCAACCGGAAATTTCCACCGATTTTTTTTTAGTATGAAGATAAATAATATAAAACTTGCAACCAAATTTGAAAAACCGATAAATGCTGTCTACTCAGATAAATAAAAATTCATATTAAAATAAAAATAAAATAAAACATTCAGTTCAAATCATAGCTACCTAGCTACTCGTTTTCAGTCTATATCTTAATTTGCGTAGCTAAACTGGAGTTGCACATAAAGCTCGAAAGATATGATCATTTTAATTCCTTCAAACATTTAATGATGAAATACTTGTACAAATTGTACACCTGATGCCACAGACATCGGAGTTCATATCCCCCGACAGAAAATTTTGAGCATTCATAACACATTTTCACACGACATACGGAATTGGTTCCGAGTCCATCCAAATTTTTTCAAACGAAAAAAGTTTTCGCACATAAGGGGGTTTGTCGAACTCTTTTTGAATTTCTTATACGCTTTGTGTTGGTGAACAATACTGTAATCACGCTATACACCGGATGTTTCTGTGTGCGCTGGTTCGTGTATCTTTTTTGCAGTTGGCAAAAGTTTTGCAATTGTGTTTGGTTCTTGATATCGCCCTCGGATTATTTTTTGTAATTTTTCCATTTTTTTTAAGTGTTTTCTTTAAATTCTTTCAGCTTTCCTTTCTTCTTTGAAATTTTTCTAGGATATCGGTGTTCCCATCAATGGTTGAAATGTTTTTTGAAGACCTGACAATTTTATCATTAATGGGAGTGTAGGTTTGAGTACCCGAAAATTGACCTAGGTGAGGCATACCTGTGGATTATATTTAGTGGCCATTGAGTATAGTTATGTTTTCAACATCATTTATATTTTCAATTACTTAGTCGCAGTAAACAAATTCGTTAATATTGGCAATGTCTGTGGCAGTGATGCCTTCTAAAGATTGTGATGGAATATCTGTCTACGAACCTTTGTTTTCCGTAGTTCCTTCCACCGTTTTTTTTTAAATTTATTATTCTTAGTATTGGTATAAATCTTATGTAAAGTTTTAAAATCACCTGACCAACCTTCAAAATCTGCAGCGTTTTCATGTGTTTCCAACATTGATACTTTTTCAGTTCCTAAAATAGTACAGCATTTATGAAAAGCATTTGTGTCATCAAAATTTTTAATATTTGGAAAATTCACTACTGAGAGTCTACCTAGGCGCTTGTATGTATTTCTGGCATACTTATTCCAGTGAACGTGCGTTGGCTGCAAAATTCTAGTTGAGTTCGCACACAGAGCAATTTATATAGTCCCAATCCGACGCAAGCCTGGCTAACTTGTAAAGTACGAAGAGTGTTGTGTCCCTCTACAAAATAAATAATTGGGAATTTAATTTTATTATCTCGAAGATGCGGATAAAACACTATCGAAATATATTCGTAAAATGTTTGTTTAGTCATCCATCCGTTTTCGCTAATCCCATAAACCTAAGTATCTGGCACCGTGCTTCTGATTTCTTCTCGCACTCATTTGTGATGGGTAAATATTGAAATCATTAAAGGAGTCATGATTCCCGAGGCTGAGAACGAAAACATGACGGTTTGATTTGATTTTGCCAAACTCCTATCAACTTCGTAGATGTTTTTGGACCCTCTTGTTGCTAAAATACTTTTTGTTTTATGGGACAGCAAGAAATATGTTTCATCTCCATTAGATATGTGGCTGGGATCACTCAAAATAGAAAAATAATCATTCTCCAATAAATAATTTTCTATGGAGTCGAACCATTTGAATATGTCGGTAACTGCGACATTAACACTGGCAGATGAAACAAAATCTAGTACTCTTAGTGTTATGGAGGGGTGTCGTTTTAAAAATGAGTGAAACCAGCCTATTCTCGGCAAGTTACTATACAATTTGGCTGCCAATTTTTTTGGAATTTTACCAGCTCTAACTTTTACCTCAGAGGACATTTTGTAGTTGGCACTCGTCACGAGAGTTCTTCTTTGGCGGCATAATTTTTGAAAATTAACGATTTTACTGTTATAAAATTTGCAAACAAATTTGGAAAAATTGGTTAACCCTAATGTGAGTGACGTTGGTACCCGGATACCATTTGCACTTTTAGACGTCTGTTTTTGTATGTTTTACTTCTAATAAAACTTTGGTAGATTACGATCATATTTAAAATTGAGAAAAGTTACAACTTGGACGAACGTGGAAAAAATAAGTTTCTATACAAAATGCATGTAGGTCACTCAAATTAAGATAATTTTTCTTCACCCACATGAAGGTTACCCCCTCTTCGAAAAATTCGAATAATATAAAAAATTTTAAAGGAAATTATATTTCACATGCAGAAATTTCCGCCGATTTCAAAAATACGCGCCCTCAGCTACAAAAAAATTGCATACCAGAAACTTTAAATGCATAATTTTTACAAACCCTTTGAAAAATTTGAATTCCATTTTAAATCTCAAGTTTCGAAAATATAGTTTTTTTCTCTCTTTTCAATATTCAACCATGCGCATTAAATCGATAGTAATTGGTCACTATCGAGGTAATGATTTTTTCAATCAATGTTTTCCACCAAAATCCCTAAATGCAACTTGAAACCTAACCCTTTATAGCTTTACCAATAACAAATTCTTAATAAACAATTCGAAATAATTTATATCGTTTCTCCAACGAAATTTTATAAATCGTGTCACAAATCATAACGATTTAAAAAAAATCCATCGTGCAACACTTGTTTCAAATCAAAAGAGCTTTTCTAACGTTTATTAATTTTTATAAAGATCATAAACAAAATCAATTATTTATTTATTATGGGTAATAATAAATTAAAATTTGTCATAATATGCTTTTGGTAGTTTAGAGAAAGAAATTAGTGTAGACTAGAGAAAATATGCGGGTAACAGTTGAATTTAATTGGGAAATTGGAAAAATAATTAACAAATTAAAAAAATTGTGACCTAATTATTAAATTTTATTTTTAACATAACGTATTAAAATTTTATTATATGAAAATGGCGCGTTATATCGTATCGTAATAATTTAGTTTATTTCAAGAAAATGCAATTTTCAAAATATATTTTATTCCTTGAATTTGTTGGTGAAAAAATTAGTCTCTTTATGATTATTGTATACACAAACGAAATTATATTTAGAGATTTGAATGTACACATAATCGTATATATTATGGTTGGGAAAAGAGAGCACAAAATGCTTATTATGGTTTTAAACTTAAGTACTGTTAAACCACTTTACAATGTACATATAAATGAATTTGTGAATATACTATTTCTTTATATGCGGTTTGTGCTAACCCAATTTAATTTGGTTCAGATAAACCTTTTTTTAATTTTGGTTTATTATTACCCACAATAAACCTTTGAATTTAAATAATTCCACGTTCTATATATAAATCTAAAAATCTATATTTTTTATTACTCACCACCATTAATCATCATATGTCGTCTGGGGCAATCACGAATTCATCGCAGGCCAACGATTTATTAAGATAAAAACTCGTCATCTAATCCAAAGTGTATATACTTTCTTAATGCATCTAAGAACGTTTTTTTTTTTATTTTCATATTTCAAGACTTGTAAATAAAAGAATCTAAAGAGATTAAATCGTTTTCAATGTTTAATAATAATAAAAAAAAATACGAAAAGTAGGATAAGATTATTTATAAAAGTCTAAAAGAGCAGCCAGCAACAAAACAAATAGACAAAATAAATATAACATTTCTTGGAAAACAATGGAAAGCTCTTGATCTAGATAAATATTTTCACCTTAAAATGTTCTTGTGATTTTCATTTCCAGATGAAAATTAAAATAAAAATTACAAAAATATGTTTCGAATTATGTTTGCTATTTATAACTTTTCTCCATTAAGCCAATTTGTTATATAAATAAAAATTATTTTTTATTTGCTGGTCCAAACATTTATTCATATTTTATGTTAAAGTTAAATATTTTTTTTTTTTAGGTTTTCGCGAGAAAAGTTCACATTAATTTTTCAAATCAACAAATGTGTAATGTTAGGTATTTTTTAGGTTTAAGATGATTTCCTAGTAAGAAAATATTACTGTTTGTGAACCTGGAGTATGCCAGTCATTTCATCTATACAATCAAAGTTTTTTGATGCACATAAAACAAAAATGAGGAAAAATTTTCTCAATTACCAAATACCAGCAATATAATTGGGGACATCTACAACCGTAGTGTTTGTTCATGTACCACAACAAATCATTGAATTTTTGCGTACAAATTACCATACAACATTTCAAGCAACAAATCTTTATGAATAAACGAATTTTGTGTGTGAAGCTAAAATAGTGCTCCGTTTTGTGTACTCAAAAAATATTTCGTCAAATTTGAAACTATTGATCCATTTGAGTATACCTATCAAATAAATGCATTTTGTATTTAAATTAAAACTATAAAACATGTGTGAGTGTAACAATGGATGGATTCACTTCCTGCTTGTGATAATTGTAATCTTATGTTATTTGTGTAAATATTATTGTTATTGCTTGAGTGAAATTGTAGTATATTATATATTCTGATTACATGTGGTTATTTTAATAAAATTTAGTAATATTAATATTCACTTCCTGCATGTAATAATCTGTTTTTATAATTTGCAATGTATGAGTAAAGTGCAGAATATTCCGTGAACTATTGATCCATTTGAGTTAAGATATCAAATAAATGCATTTTGTATTAAATTAAAACTAGAAAAAGAAAGTAGTATGGCAGGGTTGTCTTTTACATTATTTAAATTTAAACCATTATTATTCAAATAATTTTCTACCAATAAATGAAATAAATAAAGAATGAAAAATGGTTTGTTTTTTTATTCTTCAATGCCTATAGGTGATTTCTGTATTGGATTAACTTTACATGATTCAATGTGTTTTTGGTGAACCAGTTTAATTTGGTTTATAGACAATTAACTATTTTTTCACATTTCAGTGGTTGACACTTCTCAATTTGATACCACGCATTCATGCCACATCATTAACTAATTCACCTATTGACCTACTCACACAACTACAGTATACCACCGGCACATTGCAAGCTCCATGTCAACCTGTACATTGACATGGACGGTGGGTCGGCGCTGAATTCTGCACTCCATCAGAGGGTCTCAGTTGTGTTTATCAACATCACCGATTGTACTCGATGATGATTTGCATCTAGCCTCTGATGGGATTTGAACCCAGCACCTCCCGGTCCAAGTGCCGAAGCTTTAACCACTGCACCACTTGTCCGGTAATTGAACTATTTAGTTTATTGAAATTTCAACTCAAATAATAAAGTTTCATTGCAGGAAAAGTGACATTATATATGGGTATTTAATTAATTTTAAATTTTTTTTTCAGGATGCTGATTGATGAACTTTTATACCATAAAACCAAAAATAATTGTGGTAAATATTATGTAACTGTATGTACGAGGGCTGCCTTTTATATTTCGGGATTAGAAAACAAAAACAAATATTAATCATCGAAAATCGCTTTATTGTTTTTCAAAATATTCCCCATGAAGATCTATACACTTTTGCATGCGTTTGAACCAATTGTCGAAGCACTTTTTCCACTCTGATTGAGGTATCTCCAAAACATGCATTCTGAACGCCGCAACCACTTTTTCAGGTGTCGAAAAACGTTGACCCCTCAGTTTGTTTTTTACGTACGGGAATAAAAAGAAGTCATTTGGTGACAAGTGAGGACTATACGGCGGATGACTCATCAAATCGATGTTTTGAGTGTTCAAAAATGCAGTTAAATTGTGATTTTAATACCAGTGTAATTGAAAAATATAATAGGCATTTGTATGAGCATCGAAGAAAAATAAATATGCAATACATTTGCTTAGAACCCATTGTGAAAAAAAAGATCGACAATTATAAAAATTTTAAAGCGCATTGCTTTAGGAGCCACTCTTCACAAAAAACCATAAACACTGTAGTGCATAATAGATCATTTATATGTAGCATTGTCAATTTCAATTTCAAATCTAAATATTTAAAAAATATTAATTCGCATTTAACGAAGCATATTAATTTAAATTGTGAAATATCGTGCCCTGTCTATAGGTGTTCAAAATTTTTTCAAATGGGTCATCCTTCAGATCTCATGTTTCTCGGAAGCATTATGCTAATTTAGGCAATTTAAATGATCAACAGAAAGGTACTTTAAAAGTGGCAAAAACTCAAAGTTTAGAAAATGAACCAATCGATTCCAATTAACCCCAAAGTACCACTTCTATTATTAGCGCAAAACGTTACAATCCTTTCGAAACATTGTTTACAAAACTAACATTTTCTTTTAGAGTTACAGATTTTGCTATACAATTTTTATATAATGAACTTTATAAAACACTAGACATGTCTACGCATAAGCTTGCTGACAAAATACAAAAACGATCTCTCATTTAATTGTTTGACGCAATAAAAAAATTTGGATCTAAATTCAAACGGAAAAGCAACATAAGAAATAAAATGCCTTTTGTAGATCCAATAAAAGTACCTTTGGGTTTTGATAATTATTATAATGAGTGTTTTTCTCACTAACGCATATTTAAGAAACCATTAAAACGTTAATGTCAGACTCTCAATTTTTAAAACTATTTAGAGAAGGCAAAAATGAAAAACACAATGTGTTTTTTGATGGTTCTGTATACAAAAAAAAAATATTCTCTAATTCACGAACTCTTACATAAAGGTATGTTTAGATTAATAATTATGGTAAAAAGGGGCTGAACTAAAACATTTTTGATATGCAAAATCTGTTATAGAGCCACATTTTTAGTTTATTCCCTGTATAGTTCAGTTTATAGAGAACTTCGCACTATTTATTTAAAAGAAAAATTAAATTAAACTATTTACTTTGAGTTTCATCTCATGATGTTGGTACACAAGGATCCAAAATATTACTTGTATATTATTATGTATATGCTTCTCTAAAATCACCAAATTTGGTACAACAGCCTAATATTTCTGGAAGTGTTTTTAATGAAACTGAGTTTGTGGATAAATTACATACTCAGCCGTTTGAAATTAATGGATCTATAATCACCCTACACAATAATCAAGAAGTAGTATCTCGAGGTGATTGAGGAAGAACACCTAATTGAGGAAGAACACAGAGAGATCATAATTTCTACTACAAATTATCCAGAACATGAGGACACTGATATTTTAAGCATATCCAGCTATGACTAAATATATCGTTATAACAAAAAATTGACTTGCATCATACTTCCAAAATAAACGGTTCAGTTCTAAAATTATCGTTTTACAAGGAATTGAAATTTAATATAATAAAAATTTTAAGTGTTCATTTTAATATTTTTTTACATATAGAAATACTATCGATTTGTAATTCAGAAAGCTTAAATTCTGCAACGGGTGTAATAACAATAACAAATGTATTATATTTAAAATGATGTCATTTCAGATACAATAACGGTCGATGATACGTGTGCAATTTATATCTTTTTTGGAAAATTCGAAAATGAAAATGTTTTAGATTTATTTACTTTGTGTATAACGTATTTTTTTTAATTTTAATATAAACCCCAAAGAAATTTCTCAAACTTAAGAATTTCTTTCTCGTTTTGTTTTTAAACACTATATTAATAATATCAGAGGGGAAAAAATCATACAAATAATATATTAAAAATTAATAATTTAATAAACAAATTAAATCCATTTCAATTGATTTTAATTTAAATTTAAATATTTTTAACAGAATTTTTAAAAAATATATATGAATTAATCATTTTAGTTTTATTCAATTTATAATTTTATTTTTATATAATTGTACGGAATATAAATAATAAAAATATTGTGTACTTTTGTATTATATATTTATAACTTAAACCTACTCGTTAATTAATGGATTAAGGACACCAAAGCAAAGACTACTTCAGTAAATAACCTATAAATGGAGCCGGCCAATGGGCGTCTTCTCATTCACAAGTGATTAAATTAAGAAAGAAAAATTACTAGATGAATTGTATTCAGTTGTAATAATTTAAATAAAAAAAAAAAAAAAAAAATATATTATTACTGCATCATATGAAGTAGCTATAAATTAAATCACAAAATAAATTTATTTTATATAACTTATACATTTATTTGTTTATTAATATTTTTTACTTAATTTTAGAATTATATTTAATAAAGTGAAACTCAATTTCTCTTACAAAATTTAATCTAACTAAATTAGATAAGAATTATTTTGTGCAAAATTTGAATCAATCTAGCTTTATATGAATTAAACATTAAATTTAAATTCAAAACAAATGTAATTTATACACACCTGAAATTAAGTATTATGCACATTGCATATCGTATTATTATTTTTAGTAATGTTTTCAAAACTTAATATTAACTTTGAATTTTTGACTTATAGAAATGTGTAAGAATCACAAAAATCAGTTTCGAGCAGATAAGATTATTGATTTGAAAAAATCAGTCTTCTCATCAAGTCGTGACGACTGTTAAAATTAATATATTAAAATTAACGCTACATTTAAAAAAACCTTTAGCTCAAATTTTGTTTTTATATAAGACAATATTAATTAGATTCCAATTATTACACACAGTAAGAAAATCATTTACTTTGTACAGTACTATATATAAAAAAAGCTTAAATTGGAATTATATCTATTTCAAAATTTAAGTTGAAAATATAGTTGAAAAATATACCAGTGTAGTTGATTGGAAATTATTGTTTGTGCTTGCTGTAAAAAGTTGATTGCTAGTGTCCAAGTTGGAGTGGTATGGAAAAAATATATGTGGGAAAATCTCGTATCCATATTGTGTCTGGTACAATATTGTCGAGTGCTGTTTGCAACGGCAAAATTAATTTTGGGTGTCCAATTTTTATGACGCGCAGTCTTTCAACGATAAGTGTACAGAAAGGTGAGTTGGATGGATATTGTTGGACGTTCGCTGGCCACAATCATTTCTTTCTACTGTTTCGAGGAGCTACTTTTAACCCTTGTATCTTAACATACTCCTTTTTATTTAATAATGGGATCGCTAATAGTTCCCATTATTAAACAAGAAGAAGCTAAGTACATTTTATCGGATTAAACAATTTTCCTGTTGTATTTTATGTCCAAAATAACTCACAATTAATGGATTTTAGGGTTTATTGTAGTTTGGTGTAGTGCAACATGGAACCTGATTTTTTTCACCACATCAAAATTGAAAATATATTTCATAATCAGTTTGGGATTGATCGAGTTCCGTCCCAGGTGGCCAAATTCCAGAACTTCTTCCAAGAATCATTTAAGAATCCCATTTCCATCGAACATGCCTAGTCCCATCGTGATCATTTGGGAATTGGCCGAGTTCCGTCCCAGGTGGCCACAATCCAGAACTTCTTCCAAAAATCATTTAAAATTCTTATTTCCATCTAGCATGCCCAATCCCATTATAATCGGTTAAGAATTTAACGAGTTCCTTCCCAGATGGCCATATTACAAAATTCCCCCCTAAAATTATTTAAGAATCCAATTTCCATCCAACATACCTCATCCCATCATAATAGATAACCAAAAAGTGGAAAATAAAATAAAAATCTGTTAATTCAAGCGTCCGTTAAATAGGTTTACCGTCATTGGGTGTCTGCGTATCTATTGATTTTTCGCTTACAGCTCTCATTTTGAATTTGATGCGGTTTTGGATCCTATTATTTTTCACATGGTCTGCGATCACATGGAGGTCCAGGCCTTAACTTTACAGTATTCCAAGCCCAGCTGATGTCACTCTTTCACTTAAAAGGAATTCTTTGACCACTTTCAAACTTGTCTAGGACTATAACCGCGTCATTAGCCTTTTTTACTCTTGCAATAGTATCAGGGTGATGTGTGTTCCTGATCTTAACTGTCCCTAGATCTTTAATTATGGCTGTTAAAAACTATATAAGTTGCTATTTTTGCCATTTTGACCAGTCACGGCCATTTACACTCCATTCACAATAGGCCTTGTTCAAGATTTCTTTTGTGACAACTGCCTTGAAAAGATCGATGAGAGCATTAATTTTGTTTGTGGTTGTCCAGCTTTCGAGGTAGATCGGTCCAGTTTCGTAACTTTATAAGTTTCCCAATGTAGGTTATCAACGATTACAGCCCTAGCTTATGCAGTTTATCAGAGCTGCCGATCTTATTTGAGTGTTATTGCGAAATCTTCCATTTGAATCATGAGACCAGTTTGGCATTGAGTGCAGAACCTTCTTGAGTTTTATGTATTGAGGTGGTTGTTACAAGACAGATGCGCGCCTCGCTCATCTTTGTCCTGGCGAACAAACACAGATTTTGTACTTGTTTTGCGACGCAAATTACCCTCTCTCTCTCTAGCTTTCACATCCCATGAAGGAATTTTGCACTCCCACACTACGGTCCTCTATCCGTCTCGGTCCATTGCTTTCGTCCTCCAGTTCCGACATCATGATACGAGTAAGTCTTGTTCAACGTCGTCGCGCCAGCGCACTCGGGGTCTTCCTAAACGATGCACTCCGGCTGGTTGTTGATGGAACACTTTGTTAATCAATCGTTGTTGTGGAGGCCTAGCAACGTGGCCAAGCCATTTAACTCGATTGGATTTGTTGAATTCGATAATATAGCTACCTCCAGGTAGTTTCTTTATTTCAAGGTTCATACGAATCCAATATTCATTGCTCGCAACTTTAATAGGACCAAAAATTGAACAATCGACCTTCTTTTCCAAGATAGATAACAATTGTAACGATCGCCACGTAGTATGAGTGGGTTGAAACATACCTAGAGCGTGGTTCCTCGCTATAAATACTCGATCGTTATCAGAATTAAGTAATTAATTCATTTGCTAAGAGGCCTCAAGGCGGTTGTTGCTTACCAGCTATGGCTCAGTGGATGGGGTGGGTTAATGAAGCTTTAGCAAACCGATGATTGACCGCCAGGGAAACAGGTTACATGATAAAAGGATACCGGTTGGACGGAGAGTTGGAACCAGGCAATGATATATACCTACCAGAAAGTTTTCACCTCCTCGCTACTTACATGTTGCACTACATTCTCCAAAATCACTAATTTAACTTTAACTCATCTTGTTGAAATTTCATACACTCAGAAAGAAAAATAACGGACCATGTTAACCCAATTAAATAACATAGCCTTAGAAATGAAGATCAAGAAAAGATTTTGATTTTGGATCAATTAAAGCTAACAACGAAATTTTATTTACCATTTGATTTATAGAAAAGAAGAGATTTAGAAAAAAAAAATTATTTAAATAAGATTAGTTTTGTTAGTCGTAAAAATTTAAGTTATTAAATCTAATAATAATTATTTAAGAACAAATTATTTCAAATAATTTAAAATTATTATCTCATCCGTGATAATAATGAAAAAGTAACATTTAAATGATTAGAAAAAAAAATATATAATATTTGAAATATTTTGCCTATGACCCAAAAATATGTTTAGAGAAAAAAAAAATAAATATAAAAATATGATTTAATCTAACTTAATTAAATTAGAAAAAGGAAAAAAAAAATATTATTTCAAATTAAATTAGGTTTTGAATTATATTATTTAATTAATATTGCGGTTTTAAAGTTTGGTAGAGAAATGAACAAAAACCTGATGTTGATGATGTTGCGTCCGGACGGGTCATTTTTATGAAAACGGTACGATATAATCCGTTAAAGTAGCTCCAGGTTATTATCCGCTTATTTTTGCGTAATTTATCCGTTTTTTATTTTTTTTTTTTCAGCCGCACCCCAATATTATTTTAATCACTAATATTTTATTTGGACTATATAGTAATTTCTTAGTTATGTAATCATTATTTTAGTTGTAATTATATTAATTAATAAGTTCGCTAAGTGTAAATTACGTTTATCTCATCCTTGCCATTCGACTATTGGCGGATGTGTCTGCATGCACTCATAGATTTAGTTAGTTTGATTATGCACGGAATTTTTAGGATTGTTTCAAACTTTTGACCTTTCACTATACTACAGTCCACAGAATATAAGGAACAATCATTATATAGGACGTAACTCACTACACTAATGCTTTATGCAATTTTTATATTTCACTAAACAGTTCATGCATTTACTAAGCACAGCATTAATTGAGGCACCACAATTGTTTTTGAAATGCACAACAATTCGTAAAATTAAAAACACTTTTATTGGTGATAAATCGAAGATATTCACAACACAAATAGCTATTATTAATTGCAAGTCCATATATATAGCTTATAGGAATTTAGTGTTATATTAATTTTAGGGGTATATGATATTGATTTAGTTATTTTTGTACGTTCCAAAAAAAAAATTTATTGTAACTTAATAAATTAAATGACTCTTATTCAGATATTTGATTCGTAATAATAATATAAATAAAGTTTCATGCTATATACAATTTTTTTTTTTTAACTTTAATTAATTTTACACTATAACCATATCACATACTTTAGGTTATTTAATTAATTTTTTTTTCTTTCAAATCGTTATGACTCGACTAATTCGCACCAAAAATCAAAAACCGACTCCCCGCAGAGACAAAAATTCGTCTTTTTATAAGTATAGAGACCGTTAGTTAGTAAAATCTCTCTGAGTGTATAAGAGGAACCAACCGCATTACAACCGAGTTGTTTACTAATAAAAAAAAATTTCGGTCAGGGAAGCAAAACCCAAAATCATCTGTTCGATTCCCAAAACTTGTGACGATGATTCGTTACACAATCAACAATCGTTCGAGGTCATGGTCCAGCTCTCGCAACCGAAAGTCAGCCCAGGTCTTATGAGTGCTTTATAAAGTGTGACCTTGCACGACTGCGGTAGGTATTTAGATCGCAATAATTTTGATTAGGCATAGAAAATTTATTGTCCGGCAGCGTTTCAGGTTTTTATTTCTGCCTACATATCATTCATCGATGTTATAACTGACCCGAGGTATTTAAAGTTTTCGACGCTATCAAAATTATGGTTGCCAATTTCGAGATTGGCCATGGAGATTTTCCTGGGTGTTGTTAAAAATTTGATTTTGGTGAAATTTGCCCTTGATGTTGCTAGATCTTCGGCCAAGAAGCGCGATTTAATCCGCATATCTAAGAATTTGGCCTGATTTATTGAATGTATAGCGCGATGTTTCAATTTTGCTTTTCATTTGTCGGCATCGTATCCACAGTATGGCACCGTACCACAAGCGTGTATAAGTCTAGGTTTTAATTTTTTACTGTCAGCTGTTTTATTTAGTAGCAATAAATTTTGATTTCAGTATTTGAGTGAAATTTAAGTATATCATATATTCTGATTACATGTGGTAGTTTAATTAAAATTTACTAAATGCATATTAATATTCACTTCCTGCATGTAATAATCTGTTTTTATAATTTGCAATGTATGAGTAAAGTGCAGTATACTCCGTGAACTATTGATCCATTTGAGTTTAGCTATCAAATAAATGCATTTTGTATTTAAATTAAAACTAGAAAACATATATGACTGTAACAATGGAATGATTCACTTCCTGCATGTAATAATTACAATCTAATTTTATTTGTGTAAATTTTATTATTATTGCTTCAGTGAAATATAAGAATATCATATATTCTGATTACATACATGTGGTTAATTTAATAAAATTTACTAAATGAATATTAATATTCACTTCCTGCATGTAATAATCTGTTTTTATAATTTGCAATGTATGAGTAAAGTGCAGTATACTCCGTGAACTATTGATCCATTTGAGTTTAGCTATCAGATAAATGCATTTTGTATTTAAATTAAAACTAGTATACATATATGACTGTAACAATGGATGGATTCACTTGCTGCTGGTAATAATTGTAATTTAATTTTATTTGTGTAAATATTATGATTATTGCTTGAGTCAAATTTAAGTATAAATATATTCTGATTACATGTGGTTATTTTAATAAAACTTACTAAATGAATATTAATATATTTTATTCTTCATTGCCTTTAGATAGGTGATTTCTGGATTGGATTAATTTTACATGATTTAATATGTTTTTGGGGAACCAGTTTAATTTTGTTTATTGATAATTGCTCTATTTAGTTTATCGAAGTTCAACTCATAATAATATAGTTTTATTGCAGCGAATCTACCATATGTGGGTACTTAAATAATTATTAAATTTTTTTCAGGATGCTGATTGCTGATCTTTTATACCATAAAACCAAAAATAATTGTGCTGTCTTGTGCTTATCAATTTACTAACTATTGACTACTTAGGTGTGTGTAACCGGGTCAATTCTATAATATCTAACAACCTTTCCTAACCCTCCATCTTGTTATATGTAAAAGGGGTGTACGGTAGGCCCGGCGTATCCGGGATCCCTGCTTAGTCTTGGCCGTACATTCTTATCAATCAATCAATCAATCAATCATAACTTAAACCTACTCGTTAATAAAATATAACTGTTTCTTAAATTATATGAATTAAATAACTAACATTTTTAATAAAGATATATTACCTTTAACTATTTTATTTTTATTTTTTTTATATTTATTTATTTAAAGTCACAATCAGTTAATATTTCTAATATTAAGCTTTTGTACGTAAATTTTATTAATAATTTACAACTAAACTGCGTAATTCTTAATGTGATTTAACTATTGAAAAGTGTAAGTTTACATAACTGACCGTAAAATTTGGTGTAAAATTGCTTTTGTGTGGTGTAAATATTGTTTACAAATCAATGCGCAATTCTTTCGAAATACTCTAAGAGAGTAATTTTACTATAATTATCGATGCTATTCTGTTGCCATCGATTATCGAGGCAATTTTACTACAAAAACTTTTTAGAGTGTATTTGAAAGATCAGAGGCTCACGAAAATTGAAGATATGCAAAAATGACTCAATGATTGCTACGAATCAAATATTGATTTGCAATTTATTTAAATTAATGGAATTAGAAACCGCGATACATTAATATTTGCCGATTAATCAATAACACTTTTCAACTAAAAGTTACGGCACTTAGACTTTAATGATTTAAAGCTCTTAACCACAATAAAAACAACTAAATACTCACTTTCTTGCTAGGAGTTGGCAAAATCAACACTAATTTTTGTACGTAGCATATGAACTTGTTTACTTCAAAAGAATGTAGTATCGTATCGTACCGAAGTAGGCTGCATATCATGGGTGTTGAAACTGAAACGCATTCTACAGATTTTCTTAATATTTATCTCTATGTGTTTATTTAAAACTGATCATTTTTTTATCAGAATGGTAAATGTGGCGCAACTTCAGAGAACTAAAATTACACAATTTCGCTGTTTTCCAGAAGCAGTAGTTTCTTTATAATATGATGAGTGATTATAACCGATTTTATAAAACATATCAATATTCAAGAAATAAAATATAAATAATTGACCTGAAGCCACAAAAACGCGCCACTTCACATTAAATGCCAAAAGCTTAATTAAAATATTAACGATTAATTTATATGCAAAAATTCGTAAATAAATTGTTTATGATTTGGCAAAAAGATATTGGTACGATGCAGACGTCAAAAAATAATTTTATGACTACGAGTAGGAGTAACAAAAAAAAATAAACTGAAAGCGATTTCCAACTTTACGAAGCTTCACAAAGAAGGTTTTTTGTTATTTATTTTTGGTGTATCTACAATTGAATTTCTTTTTTTATGTGCTTCATTTCAATTCACTTCTTTCGTTCTTATCCCACAGGAAATAATAATACGATATCTTGATAAAAATGAGAAAAAAAAATTAAAAATTGAAAACGAAAAAAATTGTATGCTTATACGTAGATGCCTTTAAGGTAGTAATAAGAACAGTATACTAAACGTTTATATGCGTCTATTTGGATTATGATCTCAGTAACAGGTTTTTGGGCATGTATCCCAAACATAAATTTATCGTATGCAGATAAAATTGCGAAATAATTTTTGTAATTCAAAATTTATTAAAGTCAATTTGTATGTTAAAAATCTACTTATTCGCATAAAGAAAGCAAATTGTAATTCCCATGAGAAGCCCTGAACGGTATCCTGCTATCAAAAAAAAATAATAATATCATCCATTCAATATTTTAATAATAATATTCAAAAAAGAATAAAAATAAGAAAATTTGTAATAATAATTTTTCAACTTCTCTTTAAAAAGCTCTTTTGCTTATTTTATTAAGCAAATATATATTCCTTGTAATAATCATAATAATTGGTTTTATGTTTCAATTTAATAATCTTATTATTTTGATTGGCTAAAATAAAAAATATTATTCACGCGAATTTTGTGGGGTGAAATAATAAATTTACAATTTTTGGTTGTACATCATCGCAAAAAATGAAAGCTTGTGGAAAATAAATAATTAGCAGAGCACATTTAAAATTATAAAAAACCGTGAAAGCTAAATGATTTATTTTAGAAAGTCAAAACATCATGACCTTGAGTTAAGTGTGTTATACCTGTATAACAACTAATTTCACGGCATGCTATTCAATGGTTTTGGCATATTTCATAAATAATCAATCATAGCCAAGATAGCTACATAATAAAGTACTAAGTGATCAACGTTTTACTTATAGTTTATGATGAAAGGTTTCAACTATTTTTGATCTCTCTAGGTTAAATTTCGTCTTGAGTCACATTAAAAGCGTCTACATCTCACTATTGCGGGGAGAAAACTATAAATATATTATAAATTAATTAGTATTTGCAACGGTGCAACGAGTTGAAAGTTTTACCGGTCAATGGAACTTTCTATACAGGAACACGTTTAATACTAGGTTAAAACAGGGTTTATGAGCTTAACAAAATTGATTTTTCACTATTGAAAGGATGTGAATTTGACCATCATATTGCATTTAAGAGTACAATGCGTGAAATAAAGGAAGCTGATAAGAAATTGCGCATTCCGATCCTCTGGTTTGGGATACAGAAGGTAATAAATTACCAGTATATATTCACCGTATAACCTTTCAAAACATTTACAAATGGGCGGTACCAGTTGGCGCTTTATTCGTAGTTTTTCCGAATTAGTCGCTGGACTTATAGCTTGTTAAAGAAAAGTAGTAAATTTGTGTGGGACCAAACTGCCAACGATGCCTTCGAAAATCTGAAAACTTTATTAGCAACGTCACCAGTTTTATGCAATTAAGACTATTCGCGGCATTTTTACATTTAATGTGATGCCTCAACCACTGGAATCGGAGGTGTGCTATTCCAAAAAACTGATGATAGTTTGGAACGTCCGAAAGCCCACGTTTCAACCAAACTAAACCCTTTCCGTTACTCGATAACCGAACTGAAATGTTTCGCTGCTGTTGTGTTAGTAAAAAAATTTCGACAATATATGGAGGGATTCTCCATCACCATTATAACGAATTATGCCAGCCTTAAGAGGCTAATGGACTCGCTTGAGCTTAAAGCTTCAAAATTACAATTTTACTATCGAGTACCGGAATCTTTATTAAGACAATCTGCATAGGAGTTGGTAGTTACTGAATTGTCGTGAAATAATTTAATTTCCTTTATTGATCTAGATGATGCTGCGTTTAAAAGCAATGCCTATACAACTTTGATGAATACTATTGCAAACCAACCAAATCTAAAACAATGTTTATGTTTTTCGAATAGAAAAATTTATTTCACCCCAATGAGTACTCCCTACGAAGCCGAAACGGATATTCCTTTTTTGAAGTTATACGTGCAAATCGAACTAACAAACGAATTAATTATCGGAGTTAAGTGTCCTTCAAATGCAGCTCATATATGGGTTTTAATAAGACCCTCGGTAATAAGAAGCCTCGGTTATTGGGAATTTTGAGTTTTGAAATCTTCTCACATCATTTTGTAATCGAACCTTGATTGCAGGCGAATGAGGCAACATATTGCACCAATTTGAAAGCAGCGCATCTCTGAATTTCACTATTAATGCAAAACGAGCAAAACATTAAGAATCTGCGACAACAAATTTTTCCCGATAAAAAAAAGTAAGGTTACCAACCATCAGGGATTTTTGCGAAAAATTCGAAATCATTTTATTGTTGAAATTCCGGTTCAAAATGATTATAGGTAATGAGAATGATTCGTTGAGCAAGAAGCTAACGGTAGTTTACAGGTGGAAGCCTCGGTTATTGGGAATTTTGAGTTTTGAAATCCGGTCACATCATTCTGTAACCGAACCTTGATTGCAGGCGAATGAGGCAACATATTGCACCAATTTGAAAGCAGCGCATCTCAGAATTTCACTATTAATGCAAAACGAGCAAAACATTAAGAATCTGCGACAACAAATTTTTCCCGATAAAAAAAGTAAGGCTAACCATCAGGGATTTTTGCGAATAATTCGAAATCATTTTATTGTTGAAATTCCGGTTCAAAATAATTATAGGTAATGAGAATGATACGTTGAGCAAGAAGCTAACGGTAGTTTACAGGTGGAAGCCTCGGTTATTGAGAATTTTACGTTTTGAAATCCGGTCACATCATTTTGTAATCGAGCCTTGATAGCAGGTGAATGAGGCAACATATTGCACCAATTTGAAAGCAGCGCATCTCTGAATTACCCGTATATATTCACCGTATAACCTTTCAGAACATTTACAAATGGGCGGTACCAGTCGCTGGTCTTATAGCTTGTTAAAGAAAAGTAGTGAATTTGTGTGGGACAAAACTGCCAACGATGCCTTCGAAAATATGTAAACTTTATTAGCAACGTCACCAGTTTTATGCAATTAAAATTAAGGTGTCCAAAAAACTGATGATAGTTTCGACCGTCCGATAGCCTACGTTTCAACCAAACTAAACCCTTTTCGTTACTCGATAACCGAACTGGAATGTTTCGCTGCTGTTGTGTTAGTAAAAAAATTTCGACAATTTATGGAGGGATTCCCCATCACTATTATAACGAATTATGCTAGCCTCAAGAGGCTAATGGACCAGCGTAACTTATCGCATAGGCTAGCTCGCTTGAGCTTAAAGCTTCAAACTTACGATTTTACTATCGAATACCATAGTGAAAACTAAGTACCGGAATCTTTATCAAGACAATCTGCATAGGAGTTGGTAGTTACTGAATTGTCGTGAAATAATTCAATTTCCTTTATTGATCTAGATGATGCCGCGTTTAAAAGCAATGCCTATACAACTTTGATGAATACTATTGCAAACCAACCAAATCTAAAATAATCTTTATGTTTTTCTAATAGAAAAATTTATTTCACCCAAACGAGTACTCCCTACGAAGCCGAAACGGATATTCCTTTTTGGAAGTTATACGTGCAAATCGAACTAACAAACGAATTAATTATCGGAGTTAAGTGTCCTTCAAATGTCTCGTTCCAGTAATAACTGCATTTTTATAGTCATAGACCATTTTTCGCGCTGTATCCTGCTAGAGCTGATAAGAGATGCAATTTTGAAAACAGTTATTAAGTATCTGGAGACAATTTTTAATTTATTTTCGGTAACCGAGGTGATTTTAAGTAATAATTGAGGCAATTCAATTCTAAACTCTTCCAGGATTTTATGAAGAAGTACTCTATCAAACACGTTCTTATTCTTCAAAGTACTCGCCGAGGCGAACGCTTCGGAGCGGATCAATCGGTCTATTGTTGCGGCCTAAGATTGTACCTTAAAGATGAACACTGAAACTGGGACCATTATAATGACGAAATTAGTTCTGCATTGCCGAAATTCGTCGAAGCAAAAATAATGAACCCAATTGGTAACGTGGCATTTGACCTTTTCGATAAAAACGAGAAATCGTTAGGCGTATACCACGTTAAAAATATAAAAATGTAATAAAAATTTGCCCGCTCATCCATTCATTTGCCCGGCCTAATTAATGAGACTTCTCTCATGGGTGTAGGTTATCCCCACGATTTGTAGCGAATATTGTACGCTACAAGTGAGGGTTAATATTTCAAGTTGAATCAACATTCAATTATTTTCGGTTTACGTCCGTTTATGTACTAAAACAGAAAACACAATTAAAATCAACAACAACAAATTACAATTAACAAAAAAAATACGAGGTTTGTTAGGATAGGTAAATTAAATTTTAGTTACTAGGTTCGATCTGGCTTAAAATGGGTCTTTCAGTTTTTTGGGGAAAAAATACGTTTTATGTACATACATAAAAAAAAACTTTTGCGACATTTTTGTTGGGAAAACTAACAAATGGTAAATACCACATTGAAAAATAATTTGTAAATAACAAATAAATAAAACCTGAAAAAAAGTCAAGGTCAAATTTCAGTGTCTTGAGAAAATGTCGGCACTTTCCACGGGACATTTAATTATTTTTTTTGACCCGTGATACCATGGGTATTACAAAACTGTCTGAGTGCTAAGTATTATAAAAGACCTTAAATAATAAGCTAACATATAAGCTAATGATAAATTAAGCCGATTAAATTATATAATAATAAATAAAAAAAATTAATAAAAAACGAATTATAATACAATAATACACTTGGGTGCAAAAAAATCGCACATTGCCCAATTGTCCACAAAAGTATCAAAAAAAATCCAAAATTCGATTCAAAGTCTATTTCAATACCTATGCAGTGGTACGTTTTTTGTATTTATACGTGCCATCAAACTGATTTTTTGGGGGTAAACATCTGAGGTATACGTTTTTGTGAATTTGTCAGCATGAAAATTAAGGGTAAAAAAAATCGAATTAAAACATGGTAATAAACAAAAAAAAAACAGTTTTATTAATAAGAAATATTTTCAAATAACAGCTTCCATTCGATGCTGCATTGATTTCACCAAAGTGTTTTACAAAACCTTCAGATATTGCCTCCCTTTACTCTACGATCGCCTGTTGCAGCTCTTGGAGACTCGTTGGAGCAACATCTCTGGCTCGAACCCTTCTTTTCAACTCGTTGAAAAAATGTTCGATAGAGAAAATTTTCGCCAATAAACCCGGAAAAAGGTACAACGATCTCCTCGAGTACTTCTTCAATCATGAGAGTTCATTCCTCTTGATCGACTGCCAGTATTGGCTCGTGTGATGAATACCTTTCTAGAACATGCACGACCCAACACCATACGAGACACGTTCTTCAATGCAACATTGTGCATATCACTCTGCTTGTCTGTAGTATATACTCTTCCGCGCACATGGGTGCCATATAAACACATTCTGCATTCGTCAGAGAACACGACTGTTCTCCATTCTTCTTCTGTCCAATTCAAATGCTCTCGAGCGTAAGTTCTGTGGGGAGTCAGATAACTTCTCGAAGTCGTCTTCTAACCCAGTTGAACCGCATTCATATGGCGATTTCGCAACGAAGTTGTTACAAGAAAGCAGTCATCACATTGTGCTGAAGCACGCGTCGGCCAGATCCTTGTCGCCGGCTGAAGTCACCAGTTTTCTGATATCTCTGCGACACTCGACGAACGGAAAATCGGCTCAAATTTAGTTGTATTGGATTCATTTGATATTTTTGAACTTTTGTGGAAAATAGCTAATAATTAAAACAACTTGAAACTAACCTACGCCAGTATCTATGAATTCGAATAGCGGAATTATCATACGTTCGAGTCCCGCAAGATTATATATGCATATATAATTAAATAAAAATGTTAATTTTTTTTAATATTTAAAATTTAATAGTTTTAGATTTTGATGCTGAAATAATAATTGTTCAGCATTTCGGGATAACAAGCTGCTTCTACGATGTTCATAAATAATTTCGGCTTAAATAAACATGCGCTCACTAGGTATGCCTGTTGGAAGTGACGCCAATACTCCTAATTTACAAAAATTGTGTAAGTTTTTGCCCACCAAGCAATAAGATTTTCTTTCATAGACATGTTTGGGCCTTTAATTTAATTTTCAAGATCAAGCACTTCAATGGTTGAGTCATGTAAGTTTTTCTGACTTTCAGCAGGATTTTACGTTCCATTTTCTTTTGAAATTTCTTTCATACATGACCATATGACCATACGTCTTGAACTGTATCATCTTCAAGTAAGTTAGCGTCTTCAATATTTCCAAATATCGATTGAATTTGAGTATCAAGCAAGATCAACTGGTACGGCAGTTGAAGGAGATAAAACTCTAATTTCTGCTATAGTCCAATTTTGCGCATCGTCTTTCAAGTTAAAATTTTTAAATGAAAATTTAGAACGAGGGTTCAAATCTCAATGGTAATAATTTAAGTAATGATTTCATAGTAACCGTCCCGTCGTTATTTTAATTATTTTTTTTTTTTTTTGAGAAAGCGTTCCAGTGCTGCCAAATTCGAAATTAATATATAAATAAAAGCCTTTTCAGAGCTCGTTTCAACTGCGACATTAACAAATTGTTCTAACACTACATAATTATGATCAGTTTAATATAATATGATTGCTCGTTTTTATTCCCGTATTCTCTTCATCATATGATACGTTGAATTGCAGCGTGTTACGACGTCTTGAACGAGTTTGTTTATGCAAGCTTGAGAGTGATTAAAATGCGTTACGATATGTATGTTACACAACCACTAGGCACCAATTGCGGAGCATGGATAGAACATGACTCATTTATTAAACCAACAATGTTCGCCCCACTAATCATATTATGGTGCGATGTCTCGTAGAAGTAGATGAATATGATTTTCAATATTTAGGTCCCACAATTTTAACATATCATCAAAGCAATTACTATAATGGAAATACCACTTACTTCCGGGAAAAAGAACGAGCGTTAAACACTACATACATTTTGTCTAATTTGTATAAGTCAACCAGGGACCACTGAGACTTAAAAATGTTTCATGCGTTTCGAATAGGTCCATACGTCAAATGTCAAAGAAATATAATTAAATTGCAATTTTTCAATGTCAATTTTGTATATAAATTTATTATTATAATATTAAACAATTAAAAACGATCCTCACCTGACAAGTCTCCAAATAGAAAGAATTATTATCTTATTAAAAAGCAGCTAAACAATTGAGCAACAAAATTAAGCAAAAAAAAACATATTGAGACCTTGTCATTATTATGAATTAAATTATTGTGAACCTGTCATACATATTAAGGCAATTTCACATATAACTAGTTACTACATTAATTGACCTCGTTCTGACGTGAATAATAATAATAACAAATATTTGACAAGAACAACAAAAGGTAAATAAGAATATGAATCGATTTTCAATTTGTTAATTAATTTCTTTTTACTTTTAGGAATTCTTAACATACTGCCCCCAAAAAGGAATTAATTAATTTATATTGAGATGATCATTATAAAAATTATGGATAGTAATGAATTCGAGTGTGATCTGTTATTTAATTACTCCACGGGAAGTGGACAGATTTTAGTTATAGGCCGTCGCAGCTCTCCTTTCAATGTTTTGAGTGTAACCACTCGAGTTAGGCCATCCCTTCCTACATGTAAGTGAGTAACTCGTCCCATGGCCCACTTTGATGGTGGTAGATTATCTTCTTTGATCACCACAAGCTGATTGATGCGAGGTTGTGCTTCAACGTTTGCCCATTTGTGTCGTTGTTGTAATGATGTTAGATTATCCATTGATTAGGTCTTACAAAAGCCCTGAACGCGCTGTTGAATATTTTGCAATCTGCTTAGTCGTGATTCAGGTAAGTGAGTGAGCTCTGGTTCCGGAATCGACGTTAAAGGTGCCTCGATTAAAAAGTGACCTGGCGTTAGTGGATCGTATACGGTTGCGTCTTCACTTAACGGACACAGAGGTCTGGAATTCAGTACAGCTTCAATTTGCGCCAAAAAAAGAGTACTCATCTCCTCGAATGTTAGTGTTGTGGAACCAGCTACTCTATGCAAATGATGCTTCGTTGATTTAATGTTGGCCTCCCAGAGGCCTCCGAAGTGTGGAGCACTTGCAGGATTGAATTTATGTTTAATTTTGTTCTGTGTGAGAAATAAAGAAATCGTATTAATATGGTGTTGATTTTTGAACAGTTCATAAAGTTCGTCTAGATATCGTCGACTGCCAACCAGATTACTTCCATTGTCACTAATTATTTCTGTAGGAGCCCCTCTCCTCGCTATAAATCGCCTTAATGCTGCGATGTAAGCTTCTGTCGTCATATCGCTAACCAGCTCAATGTGTACTGCCTTCACCGCGAAGCATATAAATAGTACGATATATCCTTTTACTATCTTCTTTCTGCCGCGACTATTGTCAGCTTTGATGTATACCGGACCAGCCAGATCGACACCAGTTGTCAGGAACGGTCTTCCAGAAGACACCCTTGATCTTGGCAGATTGCTCATCTGTTGTGTACAGGTTACTGAATTTTGACGGAAGCATACCATACATTTGCTAATATAATTTTTGACCATGTTTTGAGCGCCTAATATCCAAAATCGTTGACGGAGCAAACTCAACAATAAAGTGGGTCCTGGATGAAGATATTTCTCGTGATGTTCTGCAATATAATTTAAACTTATTATATGATTTTTGGGCAGAATTAGGGGATGTGTAGTGTCAAAAGGACATGATGACTCTTCTAAGCGCCCACCAACACGAATTAACCAATATTCGTCTAAAAATGGAGCTAACGAACGTAGCGAACGATTTTTTAGTGGGTGGCCCGATTTAACTGCTTCGATTTCTTCGCGAAAGGTAGAGTTTTGTGCCCATTTTATGAGTAATCGATCAGCGGCTTGCATTTCATCTAATGTAGGCGGTCCAATCCTTATGGTTAATGAGCTTAATTCTGGTGTATCCGACCTTGTTGCACTTCTTAACTTGTAATGATATCTGAAAATATAGCTCATGATTCGTTTAATTTTTGCAAATGAGGAGAATTTTACAAATAGTTCTTTAATAAAATCAAAATTTAACTGTCCATGAAAAATATCTATAGTCCGATTACGTTTTGCTAGATCACATAATCCTTCACTTTCACTAATCTGTACATCATGAGTTGATATAAGGAAGGTCAGGTGTTGCGATGAATTTGTAACCAAGGTGGCCCTTGCCACCATAATTTGTTGCCGATCAGTTTTGATGGTGGTATGCCTCTTGTCGCACAGTCCGATGGGTTGTCCTTTGATGATACATGGTTCCAAAATTGACGTGGTATATCTTGGAGAATTTGAGACGTCCGATTCGTAATGAAGGTTTGCCATTTTCCGGGGTGTTCTGAGAGCCAAGCAAGTACAATCTTCGAGTCGGTCCATGCGTGAGTGTATTCAAACTTTACGGATAGTGATTTCTTGACCAATTTTACTAGCTTACAAAGTAGATAGGCTCCGCAAAGTTCTAGCCTCGGTAGAGATACCTGTTTCAATGGTGCTACCCTTGTTTTTGCTGCTATTAACCTAGTGATGATGTCACCAGAATCCATTTCGACGCGTACGTAAACACAGCAAGCGTAGGCTAATTCAGAAGCGTCGCAAAATGCATGTAGCTCGATGGTTTTTGAATCTTTTGTGGTAGATAGAGATCGAGGAATATGAATTTTCTCTAGCTCCGGTAGTTCTCGTCTCATATTCCACCAGTTTTGTTCTATTTTGACCGGCAGCTGGTCGTCCCAGCCAAGTTTCAGTAGCCATAGACGTTGGAATAGAATTTTTATCTGGATCGCAGTAGGCGACAACCATCCCAATGGGTCAAATAACCTTGCAGCTTCTGACAGTACGTTGCGTTTGGTTGCTTTTCGGTATTCGTCGAGATGAACCTTGAACTGGAATGTGTCTTCCTCTGGATTCCAATTTAGGCCAAGTGTTTTAATCCCAAATGATTCATCATCAAATTCCAAGGGTTTGGTTTCCTGGTGTTCCAGCGGTATGCTACTGAGAAGTTCTTGCGAATTTGACATCCATTTTCTCATGTTGAAACCGCCCTCTTAACATAGAGCGATCGTTTGTTTATATATTTCAAACACCTGTTCTTTGCCTAGTACGGGTGCGGCTAATGGATAATCGCTTCCGTGATCAGTCACCAGTTGCTGGACAGATCGAACTGCGAGGAATGAAGCTGGTGTTGTTCCATATGTGACCGTGCACAGACGGTAGTGCGAGATGGGCTCATAAGCATTTTGTCTCCAGACAATTCTTTGGAAATCTCTGTCCGATTTATGTACCCACACTTGTCGGAACATTTTCTCCATGTCAGAAGAAATGGCTATAGTGTTCTGCCTAAATCTAAGCAATATGTTGACGAGATTTTGTTGAAGTCTTGGACCAGTTAGCAGAGTGTCGTTTAGAGACTGGCCAGAACTAGATCTCGATGAGCCGTCGAATACTACCCTCAATTTGGTAGTTGTACTCGACATTTTTATAACCGCGTGATGAGGCAGGTAATATTTTAAGTTCCACTGTATGTCGACCTCAGAATCTGGAACCTTTTCCATGTGACCTAATCGAATATATTCTGCCATGAATTCCGTATATGAAGTTTTTAAGTATTCGTCTCGTTGAAATTTTCTCTCCATAGAAAATAAACGCGTTATAGCTGCGTTAAATGAATTTCCTAGGGCAGGTGTATTTCGGAACGGCAAACGTACTACATATCTGCCGGCTAGGTCACGACTATGATTTCCCAAAAAAATAGTTTCACACCGTTTATCTTCTAGAGATGGTTGTGGTAAGATATTGATATCCTCCAATTGCCAAAATTTTTCGAGGGTTGAATGTTGATCCGTATGGTGGCAAAGAAGGTGATTACTATTAACCTCCGATTCTTTGTCATTTTGCTGCTCGTAGAATTGCCCACATAATATCCAAACAAATATTGTAAGCTGGGCGATTGGATGACCATCCGAAATAATAAGCTCGCTACACAATATGTTGAAGAACACATCAGCACCAATTATAATCTCGATTTGGCTGGGATGGTTGAATTGTGGATCCGCTAGTTGTAAGCATTGAAGGTAAGTCCATTTTCTTTTTCTCGACCTTTCTTGATGGTACATTAGACGTAAGTCTGTTGAGGATTAAAGCAGAAACCGAAATGGTGTTTTCTGCATTATATCGGGAAACAAGTTGTAACTACACTGTCCCCTTTGTAGTACCAGCTTTCGCCATGGCTAGACCGTTAACTGAGATGCAGGAATACGTTCTGGATAATCGTAGGCGTTGGACACAGTTTTCACTTATAAACGTAGATTGAGAGCCAAAATCTAACAGGGCTTTTACGACTTGCAGTTTGCCGGTGGCATCTTTTATGTTGATCAATGCAGTGGGTAACAACGTATGCATTTTAATTCTTGAATTAGAGAACAGATTTTGAGAACATTGTTTTGTTGTGTTTGTCAGGTGAGAATACGAATTAGGCTTAGTCGTGTTCGTAACAAGCGCGTGATTGCTTTCGATTGATATATCGTTGATTGCGATGTTGGCAGTAGTGGTATTCTGTGGGGTAGAAGTATGATTATGGAGCAGTGTGTGATTCGGCTGAGCACAGATTGAACATTTATAACTCGAGGGACACTCCTTTTCACAATGATCACTGCGTAAACAATTCATACAGACCCTGTGGCTAGCAATAAATTCCATTCTTCCTTTGTGATCAAGCGCTTGGAACCGGAAACATCTGTGAAGAAAATGCCTCGATTTACACATCGGACATGATATTGCTAAAGACGATGCATGCGAAAACGTGGATTGCCGTTTGTTATTAAATGGTGCAGGTTTAGTGAATTTTTTTGTTTGATCTTGTATTGGTTGGCACGCTTCCAAAATATTACACCTCTTCACTAAGAACCTTACAAGATTATTAAATGTTGGGTAATCGTCATCGTTTGACTCTTCAGCCCAATGCATGCGGGTTTCGTTATCCAACTTTTCGACTAAAATATATATTAACCAAACGTCTCTGGTCTCTGCCTCCTTGCCTATTGCCCTTAGACCTCGAATTACTTCGTCAGCATTTTTCGTTATTTCTCTCAGTGTTTTGCTTCCTTTACTGATGACACCCTGCTTCATAAACTTGTTAATTAGAGCTTGTATAAGGATTTTAGGTTTGCTGTACTTTTCACTTAGCGTTTCCCATGCACTAGGATAATTTGCATCGGTTACCGGAATATTCACGAGAAGTTGGTGCGCCGAACCTTTCATAAAACTCTATAAGCATTTAAATTTTTGCACATTAGATAACTTGTCGTTATTGTGTATCGAAGACAAATAAAGGTCTCTAAACGTCATCCAAGATTCATAGTGTTACGGATGGAATAGTTAGCTTCTGTTTAAAACAAATGAAACCTGCATAAATGGGAATGGCTATGAATTTTGCTCTACCCTAATATTTGAATTATATGAAATATCTCTCAAATTACTGGTTATGAGTGAATACACTACAACGTTTGTTCTTATCACCAACATTATTAATTATCCGATGTATTGTGCATAGAAAATATTAATATTGCATTAAATGAGATGCGACATTATACGGCTTGCTCTCTTTGCGTTGTTAATGTTCTTATTTTTACACAAATACATCCGAATAATTATTTTTGTTTTAAGATTAAAAATCTAATTTTTGTTTTGCAATAATAGATCAAGTAGTTAGTTGATTTGAGGCCTCACATCGAGTACCTCTCTAGTGGTGACTATAAAGTGTATCAAGTGAAAAAGTAGTTCTATTTAGAAAAGCTTAATTGGAAACCATAACCTATAAGCTAAGAACTAAGTAAATTTGTTGGAAGTATCCAATTATTACTGCCAGTAAGCGCCGTGGTAGTAGCAAGCTACTCAATCGTCCTTCAAGATACCATACGCGGATGATTTCACATCGACCGGGAATTTAATATTCAAGTCGGTTGTAATAAAAAAAAAAACACAAGTACATATATAGGTATTTCGGATAATTGAGTTTTGGGGCCTCATATTAAACTTACTGCGCGAAGTATATATGCTAACACACGAAGGATTTAGCAGCACCAATAATTGAACTCGAGCGCTGGAAACAAACAGTATTAATTTTAGTGTGGAATAATTGTGCTCTGACGTGACGTCAGAGATAGTTCGGCTTGTCAATTTGAAAACTCTGTTTTTTTTGTGGCCAAGTGTAATTGGCTTGCACGTTTATAAATTCTAAATTCATTTTTTTTGTTAAATTTATTAATTCTGATTTAATTTATACACATAAGTGATTTGGTAAGAAAGTCGAAATAGTGATAAACGGTATAAAAAAAAATAAGAAGCGGTGCGCGGTACTAATAAAACATTACTTTTAGCTACTGTGTCCAACTGAAGAGCGCTCGTCAGACCTACTGGAGGCAGGTAAATCGTAAGTTTTCGTTTGATTTTTTTTATTATAAAAATTTTTCTTAAAAATAAATTGCATTTATGCAGGTCGCTATTTCACACGAGTGTTTTACGTTCTTACTAAATTCCCTATGATTTTTTTGTTGTTTTCTTAAGCATATGTACAAATTTTAATTTTGGTTTTAACAAATATGATTTATGTTTTTTTTTTAATAATTATTTAATATATTAACATGAAATAGTGTGTTTCCTTTTTGGATGATGATGATTATTAGCTTGTGGCCAATCCTGAGTTTTACTAATGTGTTTATTTTGTTGTTGTAATACACGTATGGTTTGTCGATCACAAATTGTCCGGTGACATGGAACCCCCCTATATCTACCGTTATAGTCTACCCCATCAAAAATGTGTAGTCACCGAGTGGTCGTAACAATAGTTACCATTGAAAGGTTCAATTGTAATGCGCGGTGGCCGTAAATCGACTGTTTGAGCCCTTGAAAAATCAGTAAAGCCGTCGAAAAATGATCGCTGCTGTTGTACCAACTGGTCGATGCTTGAAGTTAGCCTAAGTGTTTGATCGTTTGTTGAGCCGGTAGCAGGCTCGTTGCGAGATCTTAGGTAACGAGCAAGCAGGGCCTTGGTTTCGAAAAACTTGTCATGAAAAGTGTCAGCATCCGATTCACCGCCATTCATCGAGATTTCATCATTGACTTGATTGAAATCGTCCCAAAGTGTATCAAGCTTTTCTAAGCGCGCCTCCATTTGCTCAACAAAAACTGTTTGATCAATTTTATCGACCCATTTCCGAATATTAGTCAGAATACCCTTTAAGTTACCACGCTTTTGGGTTAAGCCGCCAAGATCCGCCATTTGCACTACACAGAAAATTTTTCAGAATACACTTTTAGAGGGCGAAACTCGTGAACAAAATTCGTAGCAATCTATACAGAACACAAAATCACTATATGACTAGCCTAATAATTGTCTATAATATTATTAAATTTTAGTTTTTATCACAATTGTTAAACACTAATTCACTATAGCACTTTCCGGATAGCACGATGTTTTGGCGTAAGCCTGGCGAATTACCGAATACGTAGCACTATCCGGCTCGAAGGACAATGGAACGGCGTGAGCCTGGTGAAATTTCGAATGTTTTAATTATATGCGAACGCACAATTGTAAAATACTATAAGGATTTATAATAGTTTAAATAAAACAATAAAAGGTTAAATTGTCTATCAAAATTTTCCTTGTGATTTATTCTATACACCATTAATTTATTATAGATAAATAATATAAATGAATATATGTCCTATATATCCTGAAACACCAATAATTTTATTTTACATAGATATTATATATGCACAAAGTAATTTCATACAAAGTGTATTATATTACTGATTGATTGATTGATTGATTGATTGATTAGAATGTACGGTCAAGACTAAGCAGGGATCCCGGATACGCCGGGCCTACCGTACACCCCTTTTACATATAAAAAGATGGAGGGATAGGAAAGGTTGTTATATATGATAAACATGACCCGGTTACAGACAAATAAGTAGTCAATAGTTAGTTAATTGTTAGGCACAAGACTGCACAATTATTTTTGGTTTTATGGTATAAAAGTTCAGCAATCAGCATCCTGAAAAAAATTTATAATTATTTAAGTACCCATATATGGTAGATTCCCTGCAATAAAACGTTATTATTATGAGTTGAACTTCAATAAACTAAATAGTGCAGTTGTCCATAAACAAAATTAAACTGGTTCCCCAAAAACATATTAAATTATGTAAAATTAATCCAATCCAGAAATTACCTAGCTATAGGCATTAAAGAATAAAATATATAAATATTCATTTAGTAAGTTTTATTAAAATAACAACATGTAATCAGAATATATTTATACTTAAATTTCACTCAAGCAATAATCATAAAATTTACACAAATAAAATTAGATTACAATTATTACAAGTAGGAAGTGAATCCTTCCATTGTTACAGTCATATATGTTTTCTAGTTTTAATTTAAATACAAAATGCATTTATTTGTTAGCTAAACTCAAATGGATTTATTAGTTCACGGATTTTATTGCACTTTACTCATACATTGCAAATTATAAAAACAGATCATTACATGCAGGAAGTGAATATAAATATTCATTTAATCAGAATATATAATATACATAAATTTCACTGAAGCAATAATAATAATATTTACACAAATAAAATTAAATTACAATTATTACAAGCAAGAAGTGAATCTATCCATTGTTACAGTCATATATGATTTCTAGTTTTAATTTAAATACAAAATGCATTTATTTGATAGCTTATATAAATAAAACAATTAAAATAGAAAAAAAATTTAATAATAACAATTAGATTTAAACATATGTAATAATTTCAAAACTCACTCGTTGTGCATGCGATAAACCGTAGTATCCATATAAACCGTGGTTTCCGTATAAACCGTAGTATCCGAGAAAATTAGAATTCTTGCGATGCCTTTCAAGTATTTACAACGTGGGTTTCGACATGTTGTATAGGCAAACATATAGCCATGTGCTTAGATAAATCCTCTATATGGTCCAATCTGATTGATCAAATAATTTGCTCGTGTATTATATTATGTATATAAATTTATTATTATAATATTAAACAATTAAAAACGATCCTCACCTGACAAGTCTCAAATCCAAATAGAAAGAATTATTATCTTATTAAACAAATATTACTAAACAATTGAGCAACAAAATTAAGCAAAAAAACATATTGAGACCTTGTCATTATTATGAATTAAATTATTGTGAACCTGTCATACATATTAAGGCAATTTCACATATAACTAGTAACTACATTAATTGACCTCGTTCTGACGTGAATAATAATAATAACAAATATTTGACAAGAACAACAAAAGGTAAATAAGAATATGAATCGATTTTCAATTTGTTAATTAATTTCTTTTTACTTTTAGGAATTCTTAACAAATTTAATTTTTGATTTTTAGCATTTCTCATAAATATCAAGAATAATTTTTGTAGTAATAAATTACCTTGGTGGCAATTTTTTTTGAGGTTCTAATCGTTTAATCTGATACCCGGTTAATTACTCGGTTTATTACCCGGTTTACTACTCGGTTCGGTTCGGTTCGGATTTTCCCGGTTCTGGTTATCATTTAATCTAAATTGGTTATCCATAATCCGGTTTTTCAAAAATTTGGGATCCGGTGCATCGCTAGAATGCAGTTTACATTTTGATTTGTAAAGTTGATGTGTGCAAATTTGGTTTCGTTTAATAAGAAGATGTTAACTGCATTTTGAAGTTTGCTTGTTACTTTCGAAATATGTTTTCCATCTGCTGGAGTAGCTGCATTGCCTGTATATGTTGTTACTGTAGTACCTTCAATATACGATACACTCAGAAAAAAACTTGGGTCAAAAGAAACAAAAACCCTAGTCTATTTTGCCAAAATATTGGTGAGTTTCTATCAACAAAATCTCTTAGTTAAAAGAACGAACAAGATCTTAATTGAATAAATATTTAAATTTAAATAACAAAATCGTGGTCATTTAATTTTTAACTTAGTTAATATAACCAAAAATATATTATGGTTCATTTAATGTATAGAAGTGGAAACAAATTGGTAACAGTGACCAACTATTTTGTTAAATCAATCAAGGGACAAATTTATTTTACAAATGACTTGTTAATTCTACCAAATTTTCTTAGTAAATGTAACCAAACTAACGGTAGATGTTTCAACCAAGAGAAGACGTTAGAATTTCTATCTTAGAAGTTTGGTTTCGAACTAATGAAACATTGAATTCTTTATATTAAAAAATTCTGTCGTCTCATCAGACTGCAGTGACCAAACTACAAAAATATTCCAAATATTTTGAACTAACATTTAAAGTACAATATAATCATAAAATTCAATTGTCGACTCCTACGTAAAACTTGTAATTTTTAACATGCCTTAGTTAATTTGCCTAAGATTATCCAAAATACTTTGTTAGTTATAACAATACAATTGTTCACCTTACAATATCTTTTTGGTTAAATTAAATAAAGCTATGTACCAACATTGTGGTAACTCAAATTTCATTTGAACAAAATACTAAATTTCGAAATTAAACAAGAGATTTGGTTTATCTAGCTCAGAATTTTGTATTAAAACAACAACGTAAATTAATTTAACTAAATATTTGGTAGTAATCTTATTTCTTAGTATAAGTCTCTCGTATAAAGAATAATCATAATAAGACCAAGTACCTTACCTTGTGGTATACCTGCTGATATTCTCTTTATTTCAGAGTACTCATTTTCAAATTTGACCCTAAACTGTTGATCTGCTATGTACGATTTAAGAATTTGATAAAATTGCTTAGGCAGGTCTCGATGCAGATTAAATTCCAGCCTTTGGTGCCAAACTTTGTCGAAAGCTTGAGCTACATCTAAGAAAATACTGAGAAAATAAATACAAACTTAATAACATTTAAAAATTAAAATATGCCTTTAAAATATATTTCAGCTATATAAAGTATACACGTATTTGGGTTTAAAACATTTATTATCATATAAAAAAAAAAATTATAGAATCTCCATCCATGCGTTTATTGAAATTCATTCACCGTATGGTGACAATACAGCTCAATAGCAATAGTAATACAACAAAAATATGACAATAAGACGTAAAATGAAAGGAAAACAACATCTTGCGAAAATCTACTCTAAACCTTTTTATAAAGTTTTTCTCGTATTTCCGTTAAATTATAAATTACAATAAATTATTATCACGATGGAGGCAATAATTCTGAGAGAGGGTTGAGAATGTAGAATAAATACTTTATTCGTTACTTGCTTTTGGTATTATTAAGATAAATTAAAAAATAACTTAAAGGAAAGAATTTTTTATGTAGCTGTTGCGAGTATATGTTCCGTGATTATTGAAATAAAATAAAAATTATATAATCGAAAACGAAAAAATTAAATATTGAAAATTTAAATTCCATCCCATTTAGAAATTTATATATATAGAAATGAGATTGTACTCATCTACATAATCTCCACAAATTAGAGTAATTGGAATTTATGCCCGAAGCGGTTAGTTCATATTTTCTGAATTACGAAAAATTCATTAATAACCGTATCTATATCAACTCAACAACGAGTTTAATATAATTTATAGAAAAATAAAAAAAAATGTTAATGGCAAAAAAATGTTACAAATATTTTTAAATAATTAACAAATAAGCAAATTAAAACAAACAAAATATATAGGGTGTTGATTTAGTATTAACTGATAACTGAATAATTTTTCACCAGCAATCTACGCATCTACATACGAATAATTGCACGGTCAAATTTCATACCATACACAAATACAAGTTGAAATTAAATAATGGAAAACACATTTAAAAAACAAGCTTTCCAATTAAAAAAGTTCAAACATAAATCAATTTTACTCTTTTGAAATACATAAATGCTTTATCGTGATTGTGATATACGAGTACTGTACTCGTAGATAGTTTTAAAATGAATAAAAAAAATCAAATTTTTTGTGAGTATGTATTTTGGAATAATTTATGAAATAATAAATTCTGGACGAATATAAATTGTAAATATAAATAAAAAAGTTAATTTTATAATTTATGGTTTATTAAAAGCACGAGAGTTATATTTAATTCTTTGGTGTTATTTTTGTTTTTGAATTTTAATTGGTCTGTATATTTAGTGTACATTAATATATGACGTTATAGCAGCAGATATGCTGCCAAATCCACACTCTTCGGAGGCAGACCCAACATATTCTGGGGTGGGCCAATCATTGCTTAACCGATTTGGACAAAATTTGAAATTACCAAGATCAACAAGATCTTCAATTGGAAATATATTTCAGGACGAGAAAGAAAGGGTCAGACTCCATGAACAACTAAGAGAAATAAAGCAAGTAAAACTTAATTGAAGGAAGAATTGACAATATTAAAGAAAGAACATGAAGAACTGAAAAAAACAGTTGAAGCATATGTGCAGAACTTGGGACGCCACCTAGCCCTTCAACCGATGATGACATTAATCAAATCGGATGTCATGGATGAAAAAGAATTAGAAAAAAAAACAAATTGGATGTTGAACCGGAGTAAAAGATCAAGTAAGAAAAAGAAAGCTCAACACTCACCATGAGGAATGGCAGAAACATTACCATCTACTTCAAAAAAGGGTTTCTAGAAAATAGTTAATTATCAAGAAACAACTAGTTCTAGAACAACAACCAGCTAAACCAAAAATGTCGTATGGATATGCAATCTCTTCACTGTACAATCGATTATGAAATCGGCTACATCGCTTATTTTTGAGGGACATCAATGGTTTACCTATGAGGATAAGAATGATCGCCTAATCAAAGTTATGAGAGGTATTGACCCAACCTGCGCAAAAAAAGAAATTATTGAGCATCTCTTGCAAAAGGGTTATCAAACAGAAAATGCTGTGAATAACATTAAGAAAGAAAAAATCGAAACTGAACAAGGAGATTAAATTAACAAACCTCTTTGCTTCCACTGCTAACTTTTAATAAAAAACACAAAGTGCAAGATGTGTATAATATCAAGGCAATACTAAACATGAGAAATAGAACCATTGAAAAAAATATTTTTAATACCGCAGTGCAAATACTGTCAAGGTTTTATTCATACGCAGAAATATTGTCAACGAGAAACTAGATGAGTGAAATGTGCCAGAAAGCATCATGTCCAAGTATATGCCCGGTTAGTAAAACTATTCCTGCAAAATGTGCTAATTTCAATAAGCCACATTCTGCAAACTATACCGAGGATGTGAACTAGCTACAAAGAATAAGAAATAAAATGCGAATACAAAATCCAGGAATATCGGAAAAAATTAATCAAAAATTCACCAAAGAAGAACCGAAACCTTATGCCAAAAATGAAATGAAATCCATTCTCTATTAAAATGATGTGAACAACAACAAATAACATTAAAAATAGCAACCTGGAATGCAAATGGGCTAATGTAACATATTCCAGAATTAGAAATTTTCCTAAATACTGAAAAAATAGTTATAATCCTAGTATCCGAAACACATTTTACTTCAACTTCATATTTAAAAATATATGAATACAGCTGTTACCACGCCATTCACCCAGCAGGAAGGTTAAGAGGAGAATCGTCGCTGTTTATAAAAGAAAACATCAAACACTTTATAATCTTAATTTTAAAGAAGAATTTATGCAAGTAGACATACCTTAAACGTATTTAGAAATAACAACAACGTCAATATATTGGCCCTCCTCCACCTCTTCCTCCCCTTTCAAGATATAATTTAATTCTAGAAGTCTATTTCACATTATTTAAATCACCTGTATATCAAGTTTCATAATCAGAGGTAATTTTTATGTTAAAACTACCTACTGGGGATCAAGAACCTCTAAAAAAGTAAGAGAACTGTTTGCAGCAGGAGGACAATACAGTTGCGATTTTCATTTTGAAGATCAACCAACTTATTGGCTTTACAAAATACCCGATATCATTGACTTCTGTGTCACAAAAGGTATAGAGGAAAACTACATATACCTAGAAAGGACCGAGGGGATTGTAGTGCAACGATTTTTTTGAATTATTTACTTATGGATTGGAAATTTGAAAGAATCACAACAATCAGCTTCGAGCGGATGAGATTATTGATTTAAAAAAGTCTGTCTTCTCATCAGACGGTGTATTTCTACATTGGAATATTGTCTATATACACTGTGGTGCAGAACCATATAGACTCATCTACTTTTTAAAAAATCGCACAAACACTCTTTGCTTTCAAGAAAATTTGAGGTGAAGCGAATGGTACAGTATAAAAGAGCATAATACAACAACAACATTTACAAAGAAAATTGAAAACTTCATTTATTTGATTCACCGTAATAGTTCAATGTTTAATTTTCTAGTAGTGCACAACTATAGACACGCGTTAATAGGGAACATAAAATAAAAAATTAATTCACTTTAGTTAAAACTAAAATAAAATTAATAACGAGTAGGGCCTGTTTTGTTCTGAATAAGCTCAAATATGATGTTCGGTATACTCTCAACTTAGGTTACTCGAACATATTCACCAATTAACTCAAAAGCTACAATCATGGCCACTTTAAAGTCTGAAACTTTTTTATGTTGCTTGTCTCAGCAAAAAAAATTTTTACTATGATTCCCCACATGTTTTCAATTAAGCTTAGGCCTGGTAAGCAGACTAGCCATTGCAATTCTTCAACATAATGCGCTTCTAGCCATGAGCGTGCCTCTTTGCTCTGTGTACTGAAGCGTTATCTTGCTGAAAAGTTATATTTTCTGTCGTGTGCGTCTCTAAATATGAAAGAAGATTGGTTTTTACTATTGTTGTAAATTCTTTGGAGTTCATGAGGGTAGGTGGGAAAGCCAACTCTAGCATTCCATCGATTAAAAAAACTCCCTAAACCATATAGAAAGATGGATTGGCTGTTAGGAAGAAATTCTGAGATTAACATAATAAATTGTTATACATGTAAATCCTAAAACTTGTGTGGACTTACGGTATTCAGCTCTGGAGCTGCACAAAGAGAACCAATGTCAAAGTCTTTAAGTCATTCCAAAGCAAAGTCCTACGTCGAATAGTAAATGCACCGTGGTACATAAGAAATGACAACCTACGTCGAGTTCAGAAGTGCAAAAATCTTCTAAAAAATAAAAACAAACTTTCAAAAGTTTACCGTGAAAGATAAAAGGCCTTTAATAGTAAACAGAGAGATATTTTCGATATCGCACATACCGATGCCTCGTTCATGATGACCAGTGAAGACAACAAGCGATTCCTTTTATCGCAGCGTGAGAAAGGGCATCCCGGATATTTGACTGGAGCAAGACAATATTAAGCTGAAAAAGAAAAGCGTAAATCGGAACGTCTAGGCAGAAAAGGATCGATGCAAAAAAAAAATCGTAAACGAAGATATCTAGAATTTAAATGAGAATCAGTTCCAATAGACTAACAAGCATTATTTTCGTCATCGGAGAGTGACAGCATAAGATTTCTGTGGTGGGATGTTGTATAACATTATATTTTTCGATACTATCGAAATTTACATCTCTTTCATCACAAATTAAATTTATCGTTTTTCCATTTTTTAATTTCATTGCTTCTATTGCGATCTCTACCTATTCGAATAAAACATTATGTCGTTCTACTCTTATTGTATCACCTACTTATTTTACGAGTGATGCTTTATCGAAAAACCAAAAAGAGATAAACAAACAATTTATTCTAGTAGTGTGCGATCGCAATAAAGAAAGTAAAATTGAAAAGTGAAACGACGAGTAATTTTGTTTTAGGAAAATGAGAAATAATAAGGAAAGTGATGTCACAACATCCCACCGATGATAACGACATGATTTTTTAAGTGATAAATTTAATTTAAAAATAATTTTGATACCGATTTAATTTCGATTTCAATTTAATATAATTTTGATTTAATTTAATTTCGATTTCGATTTAATTTAATTTCGATTTCGATTTCGATTTCCATTTAATTTAATTTTGATTTTGATATAATTTAGTTTCGATTTAAATCCATATAATTTCGATTAAATTTCGATTTAGTTTCAATTTAATTTTGATTTTATTTAATTTCGATTGAATTTAATTTCGATTTAATTTAATTTCGATTTAATTTAATTTTGATTGAATTTAGTTTCGAATTAATTTAATTTTGATTCAGTTTAATATAATTTCGATTTAATTTCGTTAACTAATTTAAATTTAGTTTAGTTCAGTTTAGTTTAGTTTAGTTTAGTTTAGTTTAGTTTAGTTTAGTTTAGTTTAGTTTAGTTTAGTTTAGTTTAGTTTAGTTTAGTTTAGTTTAGTTTAGTTTAGTTTAGTTTAGTTTAGTTTAGTTTAGTTTAGTTTAGTTTAGTTTAGTTTAGTTTAGTTTAGTTTAGTTTAGTTTAGTTTAGTTTAGTTTAGTTTAGTTTAGTTTAGTTTAGTTTAGTTTAGTTTAGTTTAGTTTAGTTTAGTTTAGTTTAGTTTAGTTTAGTTTAGTTTAGTTTAGTTTAGTTTAGTTTAGTTTAGTTTAGTTTAGTTTAGTTTAGTTTAGTTTAGTTTAGTTTAGTTTAGTTTAGTTTAGTTTAGTTTAGTTTAGTTTAGTTTAGTTTAGTTTAGTTTAGTTTAGTTTAGTTTAGTTTAGTTTAGTTTAGTTTAGTTTAGTTTAGTTTAGTTTAGTTTAGTTTAGTTTAGTTTAGTTTAGTTTAGTTTAGTTTAGTTTAGTTTAGTTTAGTTTAGTTTAGTTTAGTTTAGTTTAGTTTAGTTTAGTTTAGTTTAGTTTAGTTTAGTTTAGTTTAGTTTAGTTTAGTTTAGTTTAGTTTAGTTTAGTTTAGTTTAGTTTAGTTTAGTTTAGTTTAGTTTAGTTTAGTTTAGTTTAGTTTAGTTTAGTTTAGTTTAGTTTAGTTTAGTTTAGTTTAGTTTAGTTTAGTTTAGTTTAGTTTAGTTTAGTTTAGTTTAGTTTAGTTTAGTTTAGTTTAGTTTAGTTTAGTTTAGTTTAGTTTAGTTTAGTTTAGTTTAGTTTAGTTTAGTTTAGTTTAGTTTAGTTTAGTTTAGTTTAGTTTAGTTTAGTTTAGTTTAGTTTAGTTTAGTTTAGTTTAGTTTAGTTTAGTTTAGTTTAGTTTAGTTTAGTTTAGTTTAGTTTAGTTTAGTTTAGTTTAGTTTAGTTTAGTTTAGTTTAGTTTAGTTTAGTTTAGTTTAGTTTAGTTTAGTTTAGTTTAGTTTAGTTTAGTTTAGTTTAGTTTAGTTTAGTTTAGTTTAGTTTAGTTTAGTTTAGTTTAGTTTAGTTTAGTTTAGTTTAGTTTAGTTTAGTTTAGTTTAGTTTAGTTTAGTTTAGTTTAGTTTAGTTTAGTTTAGTTTAGTTTAGTTTAGTTTAGTTTAGTTTAGTTTAGTTTAGTTTAGTTTAGTTTAGTTTAGTTTAGTTTAGTTTAGTTTAGTTTAGTTTAGTTTAGTTTAGTTTAGTTTAGTTTAGTTTAGTTTAGTTTAGTTTAGTTTAGTTTAGTTTAGTTTAGTTTAGTTTAGTTTAGTTTAGTTTAGTTTAGTTTAGTTTAGTTTAGTTTAGTTTAGTTTAGTTTAGTTTAGTTTAGTTTAGTTTAGTTTAGTTTAGTTTAGTTTAGTTTAGTTTAGTTTAGTTTAGTTTAGTTTAGTTTAGTTTAGTTTAGTTTAGTTTAGTTTAGTTTAGTTTAGTTTAGTTTAGTTTAGTTTAGTTTAGTTTAGTTTAGGTTAGTTTAAGTTAATTTCATTTAACGTTTAAGTGGGCCTTGCTCTACACGGTAATGAAGAATTTCCTAAAACCTTCTTAAATTTAAAATCGATTGATAGTATTAGTAAATCTTTCAAAAATGCTAATAATAAAGCAATCAATAAAATAATTGAATATAACAATTATCAAACTACTACAATAACGAGAGTGAGAACTTTAATAAAGAAAATTTATTCATCATCTTTTGGGGATTTTGGGGTCAGTTTTGATTAAAACTCCAATATTTGATTGTTGGTCAACTGAATCGTTTTGTATTCATAATTTTGCTTTTCTAAACCACCTTAAAAAAATTAAACTGGCCAATATTGGTCTGAAAATATTCGCTTATTGATGCTTTCGAACTCAAAGGTAGTTTAGCGAAGCATAATTATGAATGCGAAACGATTTAATTGATCTACAATTCAATTATTGGAGTTTTTATCAAGCTGACCCATAAATTCTTAAAAGATTTTCTTTAAACTTTTTGCATAGCTTAAACTGACCAATACCCATCTACAAATATTCGCTTATTGATGCCTTCAAACTCTATGGTAGTTTAGGAATGCAAAGATCATAAATTGTATGTGTTTGAGTATATGAATTAGTGATTTATACTGCCCTTAGACCATTCTGGTCCCCTTAACTCACCATACTTCATTCTACTTTATAGAAAAGAAAATTAAAGAATATTCTTCTTCAAGGATTTGCAATTTAGATAAACAACTTCATTTAAATAATTTAAATCGTTCAAATTTATATATTCACCGCCCAATTAAACTATTTATTTATGGCTTCATAATCATTTAATTAATTAAACAATTTTTCGTTTTTGTTTTAATTCCTCCGCCCACGCAAAAAACACAAAAATCTTAGCATTTATTGTCTAAATTACATCAATTAAAATCAAAAATAATTTTCTTATAATTTATTATGGTAATTTAATTTTTCAACTACTAGTACTCTGAGTTGTCATTGTGCTGAACGAAAATGACAAAGTGGTGACAAAAATGATAACAAAATTTTTTTTTGTATTTTGTTTTTGCAATTTTCATTTGTATTGTGATACCGTTTTTCTTTTAATCCGCGTCTCGTTTGTTCGAAATGGATAAAGAAAAATATTTTCTGTTAATGCTAAAAGGGAGTTTAATTATTTATAATAATTTACATTGCGTCTTGTCTCATTTATTTCATATTATACTCGTTTTATATACAAAGATTTTAATTAAATTTCAGTTTTTTTTCTTTTGCATACGAATAAGTAAATAAGTCAACACTCTCGACTAGAATTTCACATAAATGTAGATAAAGGAATCCGGCTAACCATCCTACAATTAACTACTCATCTTATCTGTTAATTTTAATAATTGAAAAAACAAATATAAAATAATCACGCGTGAACATTTTAGCTCTCACATAAATAAAAACAGATTTATCGAATAATGCTATACGCCATTAAAATTGATTTAACGATGCTAGAAATAAATAAAAGATATAACAATAAAATAAAATTTATTGAAGAACAATGGAAGATATTGCAACATTCTTAACGGCATAATAAAATACGCTAAATTAAAATAATAAATACTAAGTAATGTAACTACTACAGCAATAATAGTTTATACTATGTTGTTCGTAATTGATAGAATACAGCAATTGTTAGGCTTTTAAAATCAGAGCTGTCATTGCCATAATGAAAAAAATTTTCTCAGCACTAAACATTTTCTTAGCTTGCGAACTACTGCTATGTATTGTTAACATTAAAGGATAAATTTATTTTATTATGAAAATGTCGGGATATGAATTAAGCAACTTGTTTGGTTGGATAATAAAATTAACTACCATAAAATGTACCAAAATTAATTTCCAAACATTTAAAATAATAACATTGACTTGTAAGAATTTTGGCGTACGTACGACAAATGGGAAACTTAATGATGATATATTTCCGTTTCCTTATTATGCGAAACTGGCATAAAAATGTGGTAAATAAAAGTGACTATTTAGTAAATCTAAAGCGGTGTATGCAAAATATAAAATTTGTTATGTGAAAATATCATTCCAGAACTTGTTCTTCAGTATAATTATATTAAGCATACTGATTTTTATATCAATCTGTAATTCATTATCCTATCTATGAAGTGGAATGCAAATTCAAGCAACTAAATCATAGTAACATAATATATCAGGAATTTATGGAACACAATTTTAATACAGTGATAGACATTCGTATAAGCGCACTATGTTTTTTTATTATATTTCTACAACCAGACCTATCTAATTAATAGAATAATCTAATAGAAACTAGAAAACATATGTGACTGTAACAATGGATAGATTCACTTCTTGCTTGTAATAATTGTAATCTAATTTTATGTTTGTGTAAATATTATTATTATTGCTTGAGTGAAATTTAAGTATATTTATATTCTGATTACATGTGGTTATTTAAATAAAAATTTTCTAAATGAAGATTAATATTCACTTCGTGCATGTAATAATCTATTTTTCATTTTTCTCATTTGCAGTGTATGAGTGAATGTTCATTATATTCTGTGTGATTGATCAATTTGAGTTTAGCTACCAAATAAACGCATTTTGTATTTAAATTAAAACTAGAAAACATATATGACTGTAACAATAGATGGATTCATTTCCTGCATGTACAAAATTGTAATCAAATTTTATTTGTGTAAATATTATTATTATTGCTTGAGTGAAATTAAATTATATATATATATATATATATATATATATATATATATATATATATATATATATATATATATATATATATATATATATATATATATATATATATATATATATATATAGATATATATATATATATATATATATATATATATATATATATATATATATATATATATATATATATATATATATATATATATATATATATATATATATATATATATATATATATATATATATATATATATATATATATATATATATATATATATATATATATATATATATATATATATATATATATATATATATATATATATATATATATATATATATATATATATATATATATATATATATATATATATATATATATATATATATATATATATATATATATATATATATATATATATATATATATATATATATATATATATTTAGATTACATGTGGTTATAATAATAAAATTTACTAAATGAATATTAATATGCACTTCGTGCATGTAATAATCTGTTTTTCTAATTTGCAGTGTATGAGTGAATGTTCAAAATATTCCGTGAACTATTGATCCATTTGAGTTAAAAAAATATTTATGCCAGGGATGGCAATGACTTTCTTTTACATTATTAAAATTTAAACCATTATTATTCAAATTATTTTCTACAAATAAATGAAGTAAATACAGACTGAAAGATGGTTTGCTCTTTTATTCTTTAATGCCTGTAGGTGATTTTTGGATTGGACAAATTTCACATGACTGAATATGTTTTTAGGGATTCAGGTTTAATTTTGACAATTGAACTATTTAGTTTATTGAAAGTTTAAATCATAATAATAAAGTTTTAGTGCAAAAAATGTACCCTTATATATGGATGCCCTAATAATTATTTAAAAAAATTTCAGAATGCTGATTGCTGAACTTTTATACCACCAAAAGAAAATTGTGCTGCCTTGTGCCAAAAAATTTACTAACTATCCACTACTTAGATGTCTGTAACCGGGTCAAGTCTATCATATCTAACAACCTTTCCTCCCCTTCACCTTGTTATATGAATAAAGGGTGTATAGTAGGCCCGGCGTATCCGGGATCCCTGCTTAGTCTTGGCCTTTCATTCTAATCAATCAATCAATCAATCAATTTTATCTAAGATAAGTAGTTAAGATAACAAGTTAATGAAAATTATAATATTTGACTTTATTAAAATGGAAAACCTAAAATTTATTTAGACATTCATATAAACGCACTCGGGATAATTAAAACACCAGTAAGCAAAATTTGTTTTTTTATTCATTTAATATTTTGTAAGACCTCCACCACTTTGTATTACATCGAAAACTCGATTTGGCATTGAATCTACTAAATTGTTCATTGTTTCTAGATCAGTTTTTGCCCAACAATCCATTGCACTTTTCAAGTCATTAACATTATCAAATTGGCGACCATTTGCATAGACTTTGCCAGTCAGGATACCCCAAAGGTTCTCTCTTTCAAATTTTTTTGTGGTCTGCCTTTTCCGCCCTTAATTTTACGCCGTTGCCAGCCAATTTGAGGATGTACGGCTATTTGTCCAATTTTATCGTTATCAGTTCATTGCATAGCTCCATGCCAGCCTCCAACAGGGGGTGTTTAGCTGTGTTCCATTTTATCACAGATCGTTATTTGATCTAAACACCAAGGCCTCAAAAAAAAAGTTTTCCAAACTTTTTATAAAACATCGAAAATTATTTTTAAAATTTATTTAAATCTTCTAATTCTTTGTCGGTTTTGTAAACGTTACACCTTACAAGACCATTGCAGAAAATGAGGAGGCTAATATGAAAGATACCACTTCTGGTACACCAATTTTTTTTTTAAATGTCCTAACTGTCTCAGGGACAGGAATAATGTTTATGAGTGAAAAAGGAAATAGATAGAAAACATTCTAAGTTAAATTTGCAACATTTCCGGATTATTTTTCAAAAATTTAAACTAAATGACGTTTTTTGATATAGAACTGTTTTAAATAAAAATTTGGCTCTAAGCCCAGACGAATTTGATCACTGGGATGGAACTTCATATTAAAATTTCTAAAATTTTATCGAAAATGATAAAAAATCGTAAAACACCCGTTTTTCTTGTGTAATAATCAAGAAAAAATTCTACCTCGTGCGTGTATGATGTCTTACCGACCAAATGTTGTTATTACCCTACTGCCTAGTTGGAACAACTGATTGGGGTGAAACTACGTATAAGAAGTTAGCCCAGAATTTTAGAACAGAAAATAAAAGTAATTAATTAGGCAACACTATTAAATTAAAACCTCATTTACTGTTATGTGAAATTATCCCAGCCTAGGAATTTATAGAATTTACTTGTATTTTAAGTTGTTGGAATTTTTTCCAGCCCAGAAAATAAAAAAAAAATCATTGTACTATGAGGTAAGTCTTAGTCCAAAAATTTAAAAATATTACATTATTAATGAGAAGTTAGCCCAGCCGAGGAATATTTCAAAACAAATGAGTAGTTTAAAATATTTAAATTTTAATTTATATCTAGGATTAAGACACACATCATTTTGTAATCGAACATTGATTGCAGGCGAATGAGGCAACATATTCCACCAATTTGAAAGCAGCGCATCTGAGAATTTCACTATTAATGCAAAACGAGCAAAACATTAAGAATCTGCGACAATAAATTTTTCCCGATATAAAAAAGTAAGGCTAACTAACCATCAGGGATTTTTGCGAAAAATTCGAAATTATTTTATTGTTGAAATTCCGGTTCAAAATAATTATAGGTAATGAGAATGATACGTTGAGCAAGAAGCTAACGGTAGTTTACAGGTGGAAAGCTCGGTTATTGGGAATTTTGCGTTTTGAAATCCGGTCACATCATTTTGTAATCGAACCTTGATTGCAGGCGAATGAGGCAACATATTGCACCAATTTGAAAGCAGCGCATCTCTGAATTTCACTATTAATGCAAAATGAGCAAAACATTAAGAATCTGCGACAACAAATTTTTCCCGATAAAAAAAAGTAAGGCTAACCATCAGGGATTTTTGCGAAAAATTTGAAATCATTTTATTGTTGAAATTCCGGTTCAAAATAATTATAGGTAATAAGAACGATACGTTGAGCAAGAAGCTAACGCTAGTTTACAGGTGGAAGGCTCGGTTATTGGGAATTATGCTTTTTGAAATCCGGTCACATCATTTTGTATTCGAACCTTGATTGCAGACGAATGAGGCAACATATTGCACCAATTTGAAAGCAGCGCATCTCTGAATTTCACTATTAATGCAAAATGAGCAAAACATTAAGAATCTGCGACAACAAATTTTTCCCGATAAAAACAAGTAAGGCTAACCATCGGGGATTTTTGCAAAAAAATCGAAACCATTTTATTGTTGAAATTCCGGTTCAAAATGATTATAGGTAATGAGAATGATACGTTGAGCAAGAAGCTAACGGCAGTTTACAGGTGGAAGGCTCGGTTATTGGGAATTATGCTTTTTGAAATCCGGTCACATCATTTTGTAATCGAACCCTGCACCAATTTGAAAGCAGCGCATCTCAGATTTTCACTATTCATGCAAAATGAGCAAAACATTAAGAATCTGCGACAACAAATTTTTCCCGATAAAAAAAGTAAGGCTAACCATCAGGGATTTTTGCGAAAAATTCGAAATCATTTTATTGTTGAAATTCCGGTTCAAAATGATTATAGGTAATGAGAATGATACGTTGAGCAAGAAGCTAACGGTAGTTTACAGGTGGAAGGCTCGGTTATTGGGAATTTTGCGTTTTGAAATCCGGTCACATCATTTTGTAATCGAACCTTGATTGCGGGCGAATGAGGCAACATATTGCACCAACTTGAAAGCAGCGCATCTCTGAATTTCACTATTAATGCAAAATGAGCAAAACATTAAGAATCTGCGACAAAAAATTTTTCCCGATAAAAACAAGTAAGGCTAACCATCAGGGATTTTTGCGAAAAATTCGAAATCATTTTATTGTTGAAATTCCGGTTCAAAATGATTATAGGTAATGAGAATGATACGTTGAGCAAGAAGCTAAGGGCAGTTTACAGGTGGAAGGCTCGGTTATTGGGAATTATGCTTTTTGAAATCCGGTCACATCATTTTGTAATCGAACCCTGCACCAATTTGAAAGCAGCGCATCTCAGATTTTCACTATTGATGCAAAATGAGCAAAACATTAAGAATCTGCGACAACAAATTTTTTCCGATAAAAAAGTAAGGCTAACCATCAGGGATTTTTGCGAAAAATTCGAAATCATTTTATTGTTGAAATTCCGATTCAAAATGATTATAGGTAATGAGAATGATACGTTGAGCAAGAAGCTAACGGCAGTTTACAGGTGGAAGGCTCGGTTATTGGGAATTATGCTTTTTGAAATCCGGTCACATCATTTTGTATTCGAACCTTGATTGCAGACGAATGAGGCAACATATTGCACCAATTTGAAAGCAGCGCATCTCTGAATTTCACTATTAATGCAAAATGAGCAAAACATTAAGAATCTGCGACAACAAATTTTTCCCGATAAAAACAAGTAAGGCTAGCCATCGGGGATTTTTGCGAAAAATTCGAAATCATTTTATTGTTGAAATTCCGGTTCAAAATGATTATAGGTAATGAGAATGATACGTTGAGCAAGAAGCTAACGGTAGTTTACAGGTGGAAGGCTCGGTTATTGGGAATTTTGCGTTTTGAAATCCGGTCACATCATTTTGTATTCGAACCTTGATTGCAGACGAATGAGGCAACATATTGCACCAATTTGAAAGCAGCGCATCTCTGAATTTCACTATTAATGCAAAATGAGCAAAACATTAAGAATCTGCGACAACAAATTTTTCCCGATAAAAACAAGTAAGGCTAGCCATCGGGGATTTTTGCGAAAAATTCGAAATCATTTTATTGTTGAAATTCCGGTTCAAAATGATTATAGGTAATGAGAATGATACGTTGAGCAAGAAGCTAACGCTAGTTTACAGGTGGAAGGCTCGGTTATTGGGAATTATGCTTTTTGAAATCCGGTCACATCATTTTGTATTCGAACCTTGATTGCAGACGAATGAGGCAACATATTGCACCAATTTGAAAGCAGCGCATCTCTGAATTTCACTATTAATGCAAAATGAGCAAAACATTAAGAATCTGCGACAACAAATTTTTCCCGATAAAAACAAGTAAGGCTAACCATCGGGGATTTTTGCAAAAAAATCGAAACCATTTTATTGTTGAAATTCCGGTTCAAAATGATTATAGGTAATGAGAATGATACGTTGAGCAAGAAGCTAACGGCAGTTTACAGGTGGAAGGCTCGGTTATTGGGAATTATGCTTTTTGAAATCCGGTCACATCATTTTGTAATCGAACCCTGCACCAATTTGAAAGCAGCGCATCTCAGATTTTCACTATTCATGCAAAATGAGCAAAACATTAAGAATCTGCGACAACAAATTTTTCCCGATAAAAAAAGTAAGGCTAACCATCAGGGATTTTTGCGAAAAATTCGAAATCATTTTATTGTTGAAATTCCGGTTCAAAATGATTATAGGTAATGAGAATGATACGTTGAGCAAGAAGCTAACGGTAGTTTACAGGTGGAAGGCTCGGTTATTGGGAATTTTGCGTTTTGAAATCCGGTCACATCATTTTGTAATCGAACCTTGATTGCGGGCGAATGAGGCAACATATTGCACCAACTTGAAAGCAGCGCATCTCTGAATTTCACTATTAATGCAAAATGAGCAAAACATTAAGAATCTGCGACAAAAAATTTTTCCCGATAAAAACAAGTAAGGCTAACCATCAGGGATTTTTGCGAAAAATTCGAAATCATTTTATTGTTGAAATTCCGGTTCAAAATGATTATAGGTAATGAGAATGATACGTTGAGCAAGAAGCTAAGGGCAGTTTACAGGTGGAAGGCTCGGTTATTGGGAATTATGCTTTTTGAAATCCGGTCACATCATTTTGTAATCGAACCCTGCACCAATTTGAAAGCAGCGCATCTCAGATTTTCACTATTGATGCAAAATGAGCAAAACATTAAGAATCTGCGACAACAAATTTTTTCCGATAAAAAAGTAAGGCTAACCATCAGGGATTTTTGCGAAAAATTCGAAATCATTTTATTGTTGAAATTCCGATTCAAAATGATTATAGGTAATGAGAATGATACGTTGAGCAAGAAGCTAACGGCAGTTTACAGGTGGAAGGCTCGGTTATTGGGAATTATGCTTTTTGAAATCCGGTCACATCATTTTGTATTCGAACCTTGATTGCAGACGAATGAGGCAACATATTGCACCAATTTGAAAGCAGCGCATCTCTGAATTTCACTATTAATGCAAAATGAGCAAAACATTAAGAATCTGCGACAACAAATTTTTCCCGATAAAAACAAGTAAGGCTAGCCATCGGGGATTTTTGCGAAAAATTCGAAATCATTTTATTGTTGAAATTCCGGTTCAAAATGATTATAGGTAATGAGAATGATACGTTGAGCAAGAAGCTAACGGTAGTTTACAGGTGGAAGGCTCGGTTATTGGGAATTTTGCGTTTTGAAATCCGGTCACATCATTTTGTAATCGAACCTTGATTGCGGGCGAATGAGGCAACATATTGCACCAATTTGAAAGCAGCGCATCTCTGAATTTCACTATTAATGCAAAATGAGCAAAACATTAAGAATCTGCGACAAAAAATTTTTCCCGATAAAAAAAAGTAAGGCTAACCATCAGGGATTTTAGCGAAAAATTCGAAATCATGTTATTGTTGAAATTCCGGTTCAAAATGATTATAGGTAATGAGAATGATACGTTGAGCAAGAAGCTAACGGTAGTTTACAGGTGGAAGGCTCGGTTATTGGGAACTTTGCGTTTTGAAATCCGGTCACATCATTTTGTAATCGAACCTTGATTGCAGGCGAATGAGGCAACATATTGCACCAATTTGAAAGCAGCGCATCTCTGAATTTCACTATTAATGCAAAATGAGAAAAAACATTAAGAATCTGCGACAACGAATTTTTCCCGATAAAAAAAAAGTAAGGCCATCAGGGATTTTTGCGAAAAATTCGAAATCATTTTATTGTTGAAATTCCGGTTCAAAATGAATATAGGTAATGCGAATGATACGTTGAGCAAGAAGCTAACGGCAGTTTACAGGTGGAAGGCTCGGTTATTGGGAATTTTGCGTTTTGAAATCCGGTCACATCATTTTGTAATCGAACCTTGCATGCAGGTGAACGAGGCAACATATTGCACCAATTTGAAAGCAGCGCATCTCTGTATTTCACTATTAATGCAAAATGAGCAAAACACGTGAGCACATCATTTTGTATTCGAACCTTGATTGCAGGCGAATGAGGCAACATATTGCACCAATTTGAAAGCAGCGCATCTCTGAATTTCACTATTAATGCGAAATGAGCAAAACATTAAGAATCTGCGACAACAACTTTTTAGCGATAAAACAAAGTAAGGCTAACCATCAGGGATTTTTGCGAAAAATTCGAAATCATTTTGTTGTTGAAATTCCGGTTCAAAATAATTATAGGTAATGAGAATGATACGTTGAGCAAGAAGCTAACAGTAGTTTATAGGTGGAAGGCTCGGTTATTGGGAATTTTGCGTTTTGAAATCCGGTCACATCATTTTGTAATCGAACCTTGCATGCAGGTGAATGAGGCAACATATTGCACCAATTTGAAAGCAGCGCATCTCTGTATTTCACTATTAATGCAAAATGAGCAAAACACGTGAGCACATCATTTTGTATTCGAACCTTGATTGCAGGCGAATGAGGCAACATATTGCACCAATTTGAAAGCAGCGCATCTCTGAATTTCACTATTAATGCGAAATGAGCAAAACATTAAGAATCTGCGACAACAAATTTTTCCCGATAAAACAAAGTAAGGCTAACCATCAGGGATTTTTGCGAAAAATTTGAAATCATTTTATTGTTGAAATTCCGGTTCAAAATGATTATAGGTAATGAGAATGATACGTTGAGCAAGAAGCTAACGGCAGTTTACAGGTGGAAGGCTCGGTTATTGGGAATCATACTTTTTGAAATCCGGTCACATCATTTTGTATTCGAACCTTGATTGCAGGCAAATGAGGCAACATATTGCACCAATTAGAAAGCAGCGCATCTCAGAATTTCACTATTAATGCAAAATGAGCAAAACATTAAGAATCTGCGACAACGGATTTTTCCCGATAAAAAAAAGTAAGGCTAACCATCAGGGATTTTTGCGAAAAATTCGAAATCATTTTATTGTTAAAATTCCGGTTCAAAATAATTATAAGTAATGAGAATGATACGTTGAGCAAGAAGCTAACGGTAGTTTGCAGGTGGAAGGCTCGGTTATTGGGAATTTTGCGTTTTGAAATCCGGTCACATCATTTTGTAATCGAACTTTGATTGCAGGCGAATGAGGCAACATATTGCACCAATTTGAAAGAAGCGCATCTCTGAATTTCACTATTAATGCAAAATGAGCAAAACATTAAGAATCTGCGACAACAACTTTTTCCCGATAAAAAAGTAAGGCTTATCAGGGATTTTTGCGAAAAATTCGAAATCATTTATTGTTGAAATTCCGGTTCAAAATGATTATAGGTAATGAGAATGATACGTTGAGCAAGAAGCTAACGGCAGTTTACAGGTGGAAGGCTCGGTTATTGGGAATCATGCTTTTTGAAATCCGGTCACATCATTTTGTATTCGAACCTTGATTGCAGGCAAATGAGGCAACATATTGCACCAATTAGAAAGCAGCGCATCTCAGATTTTCACTATTAATGCAAAATGAGCAAAACATTAAGAATCTGCGACACCAAATTTTTCCCGATAAAAAAAGTAAGGCTAACCATCAGGGATTTTTGCGAAAAATTCGAAATCATTTTATTGTTGAAATTCCGGTTCAAAATGATTATAGGTAATGAGAATGATACGTTGAGCAAGAAGCTAACGGTAGTTTACAGGTGGAAGGCTCGGTTATTGGGAATTTTGCGTTTTGAAATCCGGTCACATCATTTTGTAATCGAACCTTGGTTGCAGACGAATGAGGCAACATATTGCACCAATTTGAAAGCAGCGCATCTCTGAATTTCACTATTAATGCAAAATGAGCAAAACATTAAGAATCTGCGACAACGGATTTTTCCCGATAAAAAAAAGTAAGGCTTATCAGGGATTTTTGCGAAAAATTCGAAATCATTTATTGTTGAAATTCCGGTTCAAAATGATTATAGGTAATGAGAATGATACGTTGAGCAAGAAGCTAACGGCAGCTTACAGGTGGAAGGCTCGGTTATTGGAAATTTTGCGTTTTGAAATCCGGTCACATCATTTTGTAATCGAACCTTGATTGTATTCGAATGAGGCAAAATATTGCACCAATTTGAAAGCAGCGCATCTCTGAATTTCACTATTAATGCAAAATGAGCAAAACATTAAGAATCTGCGACAACGAATTTTTCCCGATAAAAAAAAGTAAGGCTAACCATCAGGGATTTTTGCGAAAAATTCAAAATCATTCATTGTTGAAATTCCGGTTCAAAATGATTATAGGTAATGAGAATGATACGTTGAGCAAGACGCTAACGGTAGTTTACAGGTGGAAGGCTCGGTTATTGGGAATTTTGCGTTTTGAAATCCGGTCACATCATTTTGTAATCGAACCTTGATTGCAGACGAATGAGTTAACATATTGCACCAATTTGAAAGCAGCACATCTCTGAATTTCACTATTAATGCAAAATGAGCAAAACATTAAGAATCTGCGACAACGGATTTTTCCCGATAAAAAAAAGTAAGGCTTATCTGGTATTTTTGCGAAAAATTCGAAATCATTTATTGTTGAAATTCCGGTTCAAAATGATTATAGGTAATGAGAATGATACGTTGAACAAGAAGCTAACGGCAGTTTACAGGTGGAAGGCTCGGTTATTGGGAATTATGCGTTTTGAAATTCGGTCACATCATTTTGTATTCGAACCTTGATTGCAGGCGAATGAGGCAACATATTGTACCAATTTGAAAGCAGCGCATCTCTGAATTTCACTATTAATGCAAAATGAGCAAAACATTATGAATCTGCGACAACGGATTTTTCCCGATAAAAAAAAGTAAGGCTAACCAACCACCGGGGATTTTTGCGAAAAATTCGAAATCATTTTATTGTTGAAATTCCGGTTCAAAATGATTATAGGTAATGAGAATGATACGTTGAGCATGAAGCTAACGGTAGTTTACAGGTGGAAGGCTCGGTTATTGGGAATTTTGCGTTTTTAAATCCGGTCACACCATTTTGTAATCGAACCTTGATTGCAGGCGAATGATTCAACATATTGCACCAATTTGAAAGCAGCACATCTCTGATAACCATCAGGGATTTTTGCGAACAATTCGAAATCATTTTATTGTTGAAATTCCGGTTCAAAATGATTATAAGTAATGAGAATGATACGTTGAACAAGAAGCTAACGGCAGTTTACAGGTGGAAGGCTCGGTTATTGGGAATTATGCGTTTTGAAATTCGGTCACATCATTTTGTATTCGAACCTTGATTGCAGGCGAATGAGGCAAGATATTGCACCAATTTGAAAGCAGCGCATCTCTGAATTTCACTATTAATGCAAAATGAGCAAAACATTAAGAATCTGCGACAACGGATTTTTCCCGATAAAAAAAAGTAAGGCTAACCATCAGGGATTTTTGCGAAAAATTCGAAATCATTTTATTGTTGAAATTCCGGTTCAAAATGATTATAGGTAATGAGAATGATACGTTGAGCAAGAAGCTAACGGCAGTTTACAGGTGGAAGGCTCGGTTATTGGGAATTTTGCGTTTTGAAATCCGGTCACACCATTTTGTAATCGAACCTTGATTGCAGGCGAATGAGGCAACATATTGCACCAATTTGAAAGCAGCGCATCTCTGAATTTCACTATTAATGCAAAATGAGCAAAACATTAAGAATCTGCGACAACGGATTTTTCCCGATAAAAAAAAGTAAGGCTTCTCAGGGATTTTTGCGAAAAATTCGAAATCATTTTATTGTTGAAATTCCGGTTCAAAATGATTATAGGTAATGAGAATGATACGTTGAACAAGAAGCTAACGGCAGTTTACAGGTGGAAGGCTCGGTTATTGGAAATTTTGCGTTTTGAAATCCGGTCACATCATTTTGTAATCGAACCTTGATTGTATTCGAATGAGGCAAAATATTGCACCAATTTGAAAGCAGCGCATCTCTGAATTTCACTATTAATGCAAAATGAGCAAAACATTAAGAATCTGCGACAACGAATTTTTCCCGATAAAAAAAAGTAAGGCTAACCATCAGGGATTTTTGCGAAAAATTCAAAATCATTCATTGTTGAAATTCCGGTTCAAAATGATTATAGGTAATGAGAATGATACGTTGAGCAAGACGCTAACGGTAGTTTACAGGTGGAAGGCTCGGTTATTGGGAATTTTGCGTTTTGAAATCCGGTCACATCATTTTGTAATCGAACCTTGATTGCAGACGAATGAGTTAACATATTGCACCAATTTGAAAGCAGCGCATCTCTGAATTTCATTATTAATGCAAAATGAGCAAAACATTAAGAATCTGCGACAACGGATTTTTCCCGATAAAAAAAAGTAAGGCTTATCTGGTATTTTTGCGAAAAATTCGAAATCATTTATTGTTGAAATTCCGGTTCAAAATGATTATAGGTAATGAGAATGATACGTTGAACAAGAAGCTAACGGCAGTTTACAGGTGGAAGGCTCGGTTATTGGGAATTATGCGTTTTGAAATTCGGTCACATCATTTTGTATTCGAACCTTGATTGCAGGCGAATGAGGCAACATATTGTACCAATTTGAAAGCAGCGCATCTCTGAATTTCACTATTAATGCAAAATGAGCAAAACATTATGAATCTGCGACAACGGATTTTTCCCGATAAAAAAAAGTAAGGCTAACCAACCACCGGGGATTTTTGCGAAAAATTCGAAATCATTTTATTGTTGAAATTCCGGTTCAAAATGATTATAGGTAATGAGAATGATACGTTGAGCATGAAGCTAACGGTAGTTTACAGGTGGAAGGCTCGGTTATTGGGAATTTTGCGTTTTTAAATCCGGTCACACCATTTTGTAATCGAACCTTGATTGCAGGCGAATGATTCAACATATTGCACCAATTTGAAAGCAGCACATCTCTGATAACCATCAGGGATTTTTGCGAACAATTCGAAATCATTTTATTGTTGAAATTCCGGTTCAAAATGATTATAAGTAATGAGAATGATACGTTGAACAAGAAGCTAACGGCAGTTTACAGGTGGAAGGCTCGGTTATTGGGAATTATGCGTTTTGAAATTCGGTCACATCATTTTGTATTCGAACCTTGATTGCAGGCGAATGAGGCAACATATTGCACCAATTTGAAAGCAGCGCATCTCTGAATTTCACTATTAATGCAAAATGAGCAAAACATTAAGAATCTGCGACAACGGATTTTTCCCGATAAAAAAAAGTAAGGCTAACCATCAGGGATTTTTGCGAAAAATTCGAAATCATTTTATTGTTGAAATTCCGGTTCAAAATGATTATAGGTAATGAGAATGATACGTTGAGCAAGAAGCTAACGGCAGTTTACAGGTGGAAGGCTCGGTTATTGGGAATTTTGCGTTTTGAAATCCGGTCACACCATTTTGTAATCGAACCTTGATTGCAGGCGAATGAGGCAACATATTGCACCAATTTGAAAGCAGCGCATCTCTGATAACCATCAGGGATTTTTGCGAACAATTCGAAATCATTTTATTGTTGAAATTCCGGTTCAAAATGATTATAGGTAATGAGAATGATACGTTGAGCAAGACGCTAACGGTAGTTTACAGGTGGAAGGCTCGGTTATTGGGAATTTTGCGTTTTGAAATTCGGTCACATCATTTTGTATTCGAACCTTGATTGCAGGCGAATGAGGCAACATATTGCACCAATTTGAAAGCAGCGCATCTCTGAATTTCACTATTAATGCAAAATGAGCAAAACATTAAGAATCTGCGACAACAAATTTTTCCCGTTAAAAAAAAGTACGGCTAACCATTTTATTGTTGAAATTCCGGTTCAAAATGATTATAGGTAATGAGAATGATACGTTGAGCAAGAAGCTAACGGCAGTTTAAAGGTGAAGGCTCGGTCATTGGGAATTTTGCGTTTTGAAATCCGGTCACATCATTTTGAAATCGAACCTTGCACCAACTTGAAAGCAGAGCATCTCAGAATTTCACTATTAATGCAAAATGAGCAAAACATTAAGAATCTGCGACAACAAAAATTCCGGTTCAAAATAATTATAGGTAATGAGAATGATACGTTGAGCAAGAAGCTAACGGCAGTTTACAGGTGGAAGGCTCGGTTATAGGGAATTATGCTTTTTGAAATCCGGTCACATAATTTTGTAATCGAACCTTGATTGCAAGCGAATGAGGCAACATATTGCACCAATTTGAAAGCAGCGCATCTCTGAATTTCACTATTAATGCAAAATGAGCAAAACATTAAGAATCTGCGACAGCAAATTTTTCCCGATAAAAAAAGTAAGGCTAAAAAGTAACCATCAGGGATTTTTGATAAAAAAGTAAGGCTAAAAAGTAACCATCAGGGATTTTTGCGAAAAATTCGAAATCATTTTATTGTTGAAATTCCAGTTCAAAATAATTATAGGTAATGAGAATGATACGTTGAGCAAGAAGCTAACGGCAGTTTACAGGTGGAAGGCTCGGTTATTGGGAATTATGCTTTTTGAAATCCGGTCAAATCATTTTGTATTCGAACCTTGATTGCAGGCGGATGAGGCAACATATTGCACCAATTTGAAAGCAGCGCATCTCTGAATTTCACTATTAATGCAAAATGAGCAAAACATTAAGAATCTGCGACAACAAATTTTTCCCGATAAAAAAAAGTAAGGCTAACCATCAGGGATTTTTGCGAAAAATTCGAAATCATTTTATTGTTGAAATTCCGGTTCAAAATGATTATAGGTAATGAGAATAATACGTAGAGCAAGAAGCTAACGGCAGTTTACAAGTGAAAGGCTCGGTTATTGGGAATTTTGCTTTTTGAAATCCGGTCACATCATTTTGTATTCGAACCTTGATTGTAGGCGAATGAGGCAACATGTTGCACCAATTTGAAAGCAGCGCATCTCTGAATTTCACTATTAATGCAAAATGGGCAAAACATTAAGAATCTGCGACAACAAATTTTTCCCGATAAAAAAAAGTAAGGCTAACCATCAGGGATTTTTGCAAACAATTCGAAATCATTTTATTGTTGAAATTCCGGTTCAAAATGATTATAGGTAATGAGAATGATACGTTGAGCAAGAAGCTAACGGCAGTTTACAGGTGGAAGGCTCGGTTATTGGGAATTATGCTTTTTGAAATCCGGTCACATCATTTTGTATTCGAACCTTGATTGCAGGCGGATGAGGCAACATATTGCACCAATTTGAAAGCAGCGCATCTCTGAATTTCACTATTAATGCAAAATGAGCAAAATATTAAGAATCTGCGACAACAAATTTTTCCCGATAAAAAAAAGTAAGGCTAACCATCAGGGATTTTTGCGAAAAATTCGAAATCATTTTATTGTTGAAATTCCGGTTCAAAATGATTAAAGGTAATGAGAATAATACGTAGAGCAAGAAGCTAACGGTAGTTTACAAGTGGAAGGCTCGGTTATTGGGAATTTTGCGTTTTAAAATCCGGTCACATCATTTTGTAATCGAACCTTGATTGCAGGCGAATGAGGCAACATATTGCACCAATTTGAAAGCAGCGCATCTCTGAATTTCACTATTAATGCAAAATGAGCAAAACATTAAGAATCTGCGACAACAAATTTTTCCCGATAAAAAAAAGTAAGGCTAGCCATCAGGGATTTTTGCGAAAAATTCGAAATCATTTTATTGTTGAAATTCCGGTTCAAAATGATTATAGGTAATGAGAATGATACGTTGAGCAACAAGCTAACGGCAGTTTACAGGTGGAAGGCTCGGTTATTGGGAATTATGCTTTTTGAAATCCGGTCACATCATTTTGTATTCGAACCTTGATTGCAGGCGAATGAGGCAACATATTGCACCAATTTGAAAGCAACGCATCTCTGAATTTCACTAATAATGCAAAATGAGCAAAACATTAAGAATCTGCGACAACAAATTTTTCCCTATAAAAAAAAGTAAGGCTACATCAGGGATTTTTGCGAAAAATTCGAAATCATTTTATTGTTGAAATTCCGGTTCAAAATGATTATAGGTAATGAGAATGATACGTTGAGCAAGAAGCTAACGGCAGTTTACAGGTGGAAGGCTCGGTTATTGGGAATTATGCTTTTTGAAATCCGGTCACATCATTTTCTATTCGAACCTTGATTGCAGGCGAATGAGGCAACATATTGCACCAATTTGAAAGCAGCGCATCTCTGAATTTCACTATTAATGCAAAATGAGCAAAACATTAAGAATCTGCGACAACAAATTTTTCCCGATAAAAAAAAGTAAGGCTAACCATCAGGGATTTTTGCGAAAAATTCGAAATCATTTTATTGTTGAAATTCCGGTTCAAAATGATTATAGGTAATGAGAATGATACGTTGAGCAAGAAGCTAACGGCAGTTTACAGGTGGAAGGCTCGGTTATTGGGAATTATGCTTTTTGAAATCCGGTCACATCATTTTGTATTCGAACCTTGATTGCAGGCGGATGAGGCAACATATTGCACCAATTTGAAAGCAGCGCATCTCTGAATTTCACTATTAATGCAAAATGAGCAAAACATTAAGAATCTGCGACAACAAATTTTTCCCGATAAAAAAAAAGTAAGGCTAACCATCAGGGATTTTTGCGAAAAATTCGAAATCATTTTATTGTTGAAATTCCGGTTCAAAATGATTATAGGTAATGAGAATGATACGTTGAGCAACAAGCTAACGGCAGTTTACAGGTGGAAGGCTCGGTTATTGGGAATTATGCTTTTTGAAATCCGGTCACATCATTTTGTATTCGAACCTTGATTGCAGGCGAATGAGGCAACATATTGCACCAATTTGAAAGCAGCGCATCTCTGAATTTCACTATTAATGCAAAATGAGCAAAACATTAAGAATCTGCGACAACAAATTTTTCCCGATAAAAAAAAGTAAGGCTAGCCATCAGGGATTTTTGCGAAAAATTCGAAATCATTTTATTGTTGAAATTCCGGTTCAAAATGATTATAGGTAATGAGAATGATACGTTGAGCAAGAAGCTAACGGCAGTTTACAGGTGGAAGGCTCGCTTATTGGGAATTTTGCGTTTTGAAATCCGGTCACATCATTTTGTATTCGAACCTTGATTGTAGGCGAATGATGCAACATATTGCACCAATTTGAAAGCAGCGCATCTCTGAATTTCACTATTAATGCAAAACGAGCAAAACATTAAGAATCTGCGACAACAAATTTTTCCCGATAAAAAAAAGTAAGGCTCATCAGGGATTTTTGCGAAAAATTCGAAATCATTTTATTGTTGAAATTCCGGTTCAAAATGATTATAGGTAATGAGAATGATACGTTGAGCAAGAAGCTAACGGTAGTCTACAGGTGGAAGGCTCGGTTATTGGGAATTTTGCTTTTTGAAATCCGGTCACATCATTTTGTAATCGAACCTTGATTGCAGGCGAATGAGGCAACATATTGCACCAATTTGAAAGCAGCGCATCTCTGAATTTCACTATTAATGCAGAATGAGCAAAACATTAAGAATCTGCGACAACAAATTTTTCCCGATAAAAAAGGTAAGGCTAACACCATCAGGGATTTTTGCGAAAAATTCGAAGTCATTTTATTGTTGAAATTCCGGTTCAAAATAATTATAGGTAATGAGAATGATACGTTGAGCAAGAAGCTAACGGCAGTTTACAGGTGGAAGGCTCGGTTATTGGGAATTTTGCATTTTGAAATCCGGTCACATGATTTTGTAATCGAATCTTTATTGCAGGCGAATGAGGCAACATATTGCACCAATTTGAAAGCAGCGCATCTCTGAATTTCACTATTAATGCAAAATGAGCAAAACATTAAGAATCAGCGACAACAAATTTTTCCCGATAAAAAAAAGTAAGGCTATTAGGGATTTTTGCGAAAAATTCGAAATCATTTTATTGTTGAAATTCCGGTTCAAAATGATTATAGGTAATGAGAATGATACGTTGAGCGAGAAGCTAACGGCAGTTTACAGGTGGAAGGCTCGGTTATTGGGAATTATGCTTTTTGAAATCCGGTCACATCATTTTGTATTCGAACCTTGATTGCAAGCGAATGAGGCAACATATTGCACCAATTTGAAAGCAGCGCATCTCTGAATTTCACTACCCTGAACCATCAGGGATTTTTGCGAAAAATTCGAAATCATTTTATTGTTGAAATTCCGGTTCAAAATGATTATAGGTAATGAGAATGATACGTTGAGCAAGAAGCAAACAGCAGTTTACAGGTGGAAGGCTCGGTTATTGGGAATTATGCTTTTTGAAATCCGGTCACATCATTTTGTATTCGAACCTTGATTGCAGGCGGATGAGGCAACATATTGCACCAATTTGAAAGCAGCGCATCTCTGAATTTCACTATTAATGCAAAATGAGAAAAACATTAAGAATCTGCGACAACAAATTTTTCCCGATAAAAAAAAGTAAGGCTATTAGGGATTTTTGCGAAAAATTCGAAATCATTTTATTGTTGAAATTCCGGTTCAAAATGATTATAGGTAATGAGAATGATACGTTGAGCGAGAAGCTAACGGCAGTTTACAGGTGGAAGGCTCGGTTATTGGGAATTATGCTTTTTGAAATCCGGTCACATCATTTTGTATTCGAACCTTGATTGCAAGCGACTGAGGCAACATATTGCACCAATTTGAAAGCAGCGCATCTCTGAATTTCACTACCCTGAACCATCAGGGATTTTTGCGAAAAATTCGAAATCATTTTATTGTTGAAATTCCGGTTCAAAATGATTATAGGTAATGAGAATGATACGTTGAGCAAGAAGCAAACAGCAGTTAACAGGTGGAAGGCTCGGTTATTGGGAATTATGCTTTTTGAAATCCGGTCACATCATTTTGTATTCGAACCTTGATTGCAGGCGAATGAGGCAACATATTGCACCAATTTGAAAGCAGCGCATCTCTGAATTTCACTATTAATGCAAAATGAGCAAAACATTAAGAATCTGCGACAACAAATTTTTCCCGATAAAAAAAAGTAAGGCTAGCCATCAGGGATTTTTGCGAAAAATTCGAAATCATTTTATTGTTGAAATTCCGGTTCAAAATGATTATAGGTAATGAGAATGATACGTTGAGCAACAAGCTAACGGCAGTTTACAGGTGGAAGGCTCGGTTATTGGGAATTATGCTTTTTGAAATCCGGTCACATCATTTTGTATTCGAACCTTGATTGCAGGCGAATGAGGCAACATATTGCACCAATTTGAAAGCAACGCATCTCTGAATTTCACTAATAATGCAAAATGAGCAAAACATTAAGAATCTGCGACAACAAATTTTTCCCTATAAAAAAAAGTAAGGCTACATCAGGGATTTTTGCGAAAAATTCGAAATCATTTTATTGTTAAAATTCCGGTTCAAAATGATTATAGGTAATGAGAATGATACGTTGAGCAAGAAGCTAACGGCAGTTTACAGGTGGAAGGCTCGGTTATTGGGAATTATGCTTTTTGAAATCCGGTCACATCATTTTCTATTCGAACCTTGATTGCAGGCGAATGAGGCAAAATATTGCACCAATTTGAAAGCAGCGCATCTCTGAATTTCACTATTAATGCAAAATGAGCAAAACTTTAAGAATCTGCGACAACAAATTTTTCCCGATAAAAAAAAGTAAGGCTAACCATCAGGGATTTTTGCGAAAAATTCGAAATCATTTTATTGTTGAAATTCCGGTTCAAAATGATTATAGGTAATGAGAATGATACGTTGAGCAAGAAGCTAACGGCAGTTTACAGGTGGAAGGCTCGGTTATTGGGAATTATGCTTTTTGAAATCCGGTCACATCATTTTGTATTCGAACCTTGATTGCAGGCGGATGAGGCAACATATTGCACCAATTTGAAAGCAGCGCATCTCTGAATTTCACTATTAATGCAAAATGAGCAAAACATTAAGAATCTGCGACAACAAATTTTTCCCGATAAAAAAAAGTAAGGCTAACCATCAGGGATTTTTGCGAAAAATTCGAAATCATTTTATTGTTGAAATTCCGGTTCAAAATGATTATAGGTAATGAGAATGATACGTTGAGCAACAAGCTAACGGCAGTTTACAGGTGGAAGGCTCGGTTATTGGGAATTATGCTTTTTGAAATCCGTTCACATCATTTTGTATTCGAACCTTGATTGCAGGCGAATGAGGCAACATATTGCACCAATTTGAAAGCAGCGCATCTCTGAATTTCACTATTAATGCAAAATGAGCAAAACATTAAGAATCTGCGACAACAAATTTTTCCCGATAAAAAAGGTAAGGCTAACACCATCAGGGATTTTTGCGAAAAATTCGAAGTCATTTTATTGTTGAAATTCCGGTTCAAAATAATTATAGGTAATGAGAATGATACGTTGAGCAAGAAGCTAACGGCAGTTTACAGGTGGAAGGCTCGCTTATTGGGAATTTTGCTTTTTGAAATCCGGTCACATCATTTTGTATTCGAACCTTGATTGTAGGCGAATGATGCAACATATTGCACCAATTTGAAAGCAGCGCATCTCTGAATTTCACTATTAATGCAAAACGAGCAAAACATTAAGAATCTGAAAAAAAGTAAGGCTCATCAGGGATTTTTGCGAAAAATTCGAAATCATTCATTGTTGAAATTCCGGTTCAAAATGATTATAGGTAATGAGAATGATACGTTGAGCAAGACGCTAACGGTAGTTTACAGGTGGAAGGCTCGGTTATTGGGAATTATGCTTTTTGAAATCCGGTCACATCATTTTGTATTCGAACCTTGATTGCAGGCGGATGAGGCAACATATTGCACCAATTTGAAAGCAGCGCATCTCTGAATTTCACTATTAATGCAAAATGAGAAAAACATTAAGAATCTGCGACAACAAATTTTTCCCGATAAAAAAAAGTAAGGCTATTAGGGATTTTTGCGAAAAATTCGAAATCATTTTATTGTTGAAATTCCGGTTCAAAATGATTATAGGTAATGAGAATGATACGTTGAGCGAGAAGCTAACGGCAGTTTACAGGTGGAAGGCTCGGTTATTGGGAATTATGCTTTTTGAAATCCGGTCACATCATTTTGTATTCGAACCTTGATAGCAAGCGACTGAGGCAACATATTGCACCAATTTGAAAGCAGCGCATCTCTGAATTTCACTACCCTGAACCATCAGGGATTTTTGCGAAAAATTCGAAATCATTTTATTGTTGAAATTCCGGTTCAAAATGATTATAGGTAATGAGAATGATACGTTGAGCAAGAAGCAAACAGCAGTTTACAGGTGGAAGGCTCGGTTATTGGGAATTATGCTTTTTGAAATCCGGTCACATCATTTTGTATTCGAACCTTGATTGCAGGCGGATGAGGCAACATATTGCACCAATTTGAAAGCAGCGCATCTCTGAATTTCACTATTAATGCAAAATGAGAAAAACATTAAGAATCTGCGACAACAAATTTTTCCCGATAAAAAAAAGTAAGGCTATTAGGGATTTTTGCGAAAAATTCGAAATCATTTTATTGTTGAAATTCCGGTTCAAAATGATTATAGGTAATGAGAATGATACGTTGAGCGAGAAGCTAACGGCAGTTTACAGGTGGAAGGCTCGGTTATTGGGAATTATGCTTTTTGAAATCCGGTCACATCATTTTGTATTCGAACCTTGATAGCAAGCGACTGAGGCAACATATTGCACCAATTTGAAAGCAGCGCATCTCTGAATTTCACTACCCTGAACCATCAGGGATTTTTGCGAAAAATTCGAAATCATTTTATTGTTGAAATTCCGGTTCAAAATGATTATAGGTAATGAGAATGATACGTTGAGCAAGAAGCAAACAGCAGTTTACAGGTGGAAGGCTCGGTTATTGGGAATTATGCTTTTTGAAATCCGGTCACATCATTTTGTATTCGAACCTTGATTGCAAGCGGATGAGGCAACATATTGCACCAATTTGAAAGCAGCGCATCTCTGAATTTCACTATTAATGCAAAATGAGCAAAACATTAAGAATCTGCGACAATAAATTTTTCCCGATAAAAAAAAGTAAGGCTAGCCATCAGGGATTTTTGCGAAAAATTCGAAATCATTTTATTGTTGAAATTCCGGTTCAAAATGACTATAGGTAATGAGAATGATACGTTGAGCAAGAAGCAAACAGCAGTTTACAGGTGGAAGGCTCGGTTATTGGGAATTATGCTTTTTGAAATCCGGTCACATCATTTTGTATTCGAACCTTGATTGCAGGCGGATGAGGCAACATATTGCACCAATTTGAAAGCAGCGCATCTCTGAATTTCACTATTAATGCAAAATGAGCAAAACATTAAGAATCTGCGACAACAAATTTTTCCCGATAAAAAAAAGTAAGGCTATTAGGGATTTTTGCGAAAAATTCGAAATCATTTTATTGTTGAAATTCCGGTTCAAAATGATTATAGGTAATGAGAATGATACGTTGAGCGAGAAGCTAACGGCAGTTTACAGGTGGAAGGCTCGGTTATTGGGAATTATGCTTTTTGAAATCCGGTCACATCATTTTGTATTCGAACCTTGATTGCAAGCGACTGAGGCAACATATTGCACCAATTTGAAAGCAGCGCATCTCTGAATTTCACTACCCTGAACCATCAGGGATTTTTGCGAAAAATTAGAAATCATTTTATTGTTGAAATTCCGGTTCAAAATGATTATAGGTAATGAGAATGATACGTTGAGCAACAAGCTAACGGCAGTTTACAGGTGGAAGGCTCGGTTATTGGGAATTATGCTTTTTGAAATCCGGTCACATCATTTTGTATTCGAACCTTGATTGCAGGTGAATGAGGCAACATATTGCACCAATTTGAAAGCAGCGCATCTCTGAATTTCACTATTAATGCAAAATGAGAAAAACATTAAGAATCTGCGACAAAAAATTTTTCCCGATAAAAAAAAGTAAGGCTAGCCATCAGGGATTTTTGCGAAAAATTCGAAATCATTTTATTGTTGAAATTCCGGTTCAAAATGACTATAGGTAATGAGAATGATACGTTGAGCAAGAAGCAAACAGCAGTTTACAGGTGGAAGGCTCGGTTATTGGGAATTATGCTTTTTGAAATCCGGTCACATCATTTTGTATTCGAACCTTGATTGCAGGCGAATGAGGCAACATATTGCACCAATTTGAAAGCAACGCATCTCTGAATTTCACTAATAATGCAAAATGAGCAAAACATTAAGAATCTGCGACAACAAATTTTTCCCTATAAAAAAAAGTAAGGCTACATCAGGGATTTTTGCGAAAAATTCGAAATCATTTTATTGTTGAAATTCCGGTTCAAAATGATTATAGGTAATGAGAATGATACGTTGAGCAAGAAGCTAACGGCAGTTTACAGGTGGAAGGCTCGGTTATTGGGAATTATGCTTTTTGAAATCCGGTCACATCATTTTCTATTCGAACCTTGATTGCAGGCGAATGAGGCAACATATTGCACCAATTTGAAAGCAGCGCATCTCTGAATTTCACTATTAATGCAAAATGAGCAAAACATTAAGAATCTGCGACAACAAATTTTTCCCGATAAAAAAAAGTAAGGCTAACCATCAGGGATTTTTGCGAAAAATTCGAAATCATTTTATTGTTGAAATTCCGGTTCAAAATGATTATAGGTAATGAGAATGATACGTTGAGCAAGAAGCTAACGGCAGTTTACAGGTGGCAGGCTCGGTTATTGGGAATTATGCTTTTTGAAATCCGGTCACATCATTTTGTATTCGAACCTTGATTGCAGGCGGATGAGGCAACATATTGCACCAATTTGAAAGCAGCGCATCTCTGAATTTCACTATTAATGCAAAATGAGCAAAACATTAAGAATCTGCGACAACAAATTTTTCCCGATAAAAAAAAGTAAGGCATCAGGGATTTTTGCGAAAAATTCGAAATCATTTTATTGTTGAAATTCCGGTTCAAAATGATTATAGGTAATGAGAATGATACGTTGAGCAAGAAGCTAACGGCAGTTTACAGGTGGAAGGCTCGGTTATTGGGAATTATGCTTTTTGAAATCCGGTCACATCATTTTCTATTCGAACCTTGATTGCAGGCGAATGAGGCAACATATTGCACCAATTTGAAAGCAGCGCATCTCTGAATTTCACTATTAATGCAAAATGAGCAAAACATTAAGAATCTGCGACAACAAATTTTTCCCGATAAAAAAAAGTAAGGCTAGCCATCAGGGATTTTTGCGAAAAATTCGAAATCATTTTATTGTTGAAATTCCGGTTCAAAATGATTATAGGTAATGAGAATGATACGTTGAGCAAGAAGCTAACGGCAGTTTACAGGTGGAAGGCTCGCTTATTGGGAATTTTGCTTTTTGAAATCCGGTCACATCATTTTGTATTCGAACCTTGACTGCAGACGAATGAGGCAATATATTGCACCAATTTGAAAGCAGCGCATCTCTGAATTTCACTATTAATGCAAAATGAGCAAAACATTAACAATCTGCGACAACAAATTTTTGCCGATAAAAAAAGTAAGGCTAAAAAAGCCGATAAAAAAGTAAGACTAACCATGAGGAATTTTTGCCAGAAAATCGAAATCATTTTTTCTTAGCTGACCAATACCCTAGACTTGTTGCACACGATGGAACTCTCTTTTCTCTTTCGACACCATATCGAAATTCTCCGGTTGGTCAAATTTTTGGAATGCTTGCACACTTTTTACAGAGTATTCTAATTGTCTATCTCACTTGCGGTAAACTGAAATATTAATGATGGCCTTTAATTCATTTCACAGTTAGACTAATTATGACACGTCACGACTATTACAAAATACCAAGTCGTAAATTATTTGTCGTCATCACAAGGAATGGGGCTCGATAACGTCGAATAAGAAAACAAACGATTTATTTTATCGGTGTTCGATTGCCATAGTTTATGGTGCCACGCCATAGTTTGTAGCAATTCACTATAAATTCAAAGAATTTCAAATGGACAACAAATTCATTCTAACACTTACCATTAGCATTTATATGCTAATTCTTATCTCAGCACAAATAAAACAACATAAAATCAAACATAAATTTTGTTTGTAGGAAATTTTGTATCTTTTTTTCTTTAAATTAATTAATTAATGTAATTGTTTTATTTAATTTTTAAATTATTATAATATTAATTTTAATTTATTTAATTAATCTTAAGGCTTTTTCATAATATCACAGTGTTGGTTCTTTTCAATGATACAAAATTATAAAAAACATTGGGAATTAAATTAATTTATCTTAAAAGTTTAATTTAAATAATTATTAAAAATTTGATATTATAAAATTAAAATATCCATTAAGTCGTTTTAGTATAAAATATAATATTATGGAAAAAGAAGTAAAGTTAATTTTTTTTTAGTTCGTTTTGTTTAAGGACAGTCAAAATTTATAATTTTGATTAATTTTCTAATTTTTAATTAATTTGATTATCTACGGTATTTTATATAGGTTTTTTTTGTTAAATATCTATTATAATATATACTTTAATAATAATTTGAATTAATTAATTAATTACATCGAAAAAATATGTATTCTATATATTATAATTTTATTTTATGTTAATGTTAATTAAATTTTTTGATTATAAACATAATTTTTGTTATGTGTTAATTTTATATTTAATTTAATTACATTTAAATTCAATTTGTTAATGATTGTTAAATTTTATAAGAGTGATTTTTTTATTCGTTTTTGAGCGATTTTTTTTTTAGAAAAGTTTTTTAAATTAATTTTTTGGTGTTTTGAAAATTGTTTTTTAATTAATTATTTGATTTTTATTTTATTTTTTAGTATGATTAGAAATTTTTTGTGGTCCACATATAATTATTAATTTATAATATAATATATTTTATGAATGTACCAAAAATAGAGATATAAATTATTAATTAGTTTTATTTACATTAAAAATTATGTAACAATTTTTTATTTAGTTTATAAAGTAAGCGAAATATTTTAATTAACTAATATATAATTGTTTCATTTTATAATAAATGAATTAAGGGCTCTGGTTTATTATAAAACGAGTCAATTATAATTTTGTAAAATTTTTATTAAAGTTGAGATAATAATTTTAAATAAAATATTCTTTTTTTTATTATGTTTTTTAAATAAAAAAAAAATATTTTAATTTATTTTATTACAATATTAATTACACGTTGTTAAATTTTTTTAGACTCCAATTATTTAAAAAAACATTTATCTTTAATTATATTTATAATTTTATTAATTACCCGATTTAATGAACTTTTTTGAAATATTTTTTTCATTTTAATAATTTTTTTTACAAAAATTTACAAATTTAACTAAATTGTTAATTGTTTTTGATATTATTATTTATATTGAGTATATTTTGAGGGCGGAGGATTTTCGGTTTCACATCAAAGTATTTTTGTAACGGTTAATTAATTAATTGGTTTGGTATATCATAATAATCATATATGAATTTGAGCTACACAGATTCTATTTATAAAATTTAGTCGTGGTGGAATAGTAATTTATTGTCGATGTGGCAATTTGTAATAATAATTAAAAATAGTTTTGGTATCGAAATTAAAAAATCAGTTAGATAGTTTTGTTATATAAATTAGTTAGAATTTTATAGTTTTGTACGTTTAAAATCTAATCATCGTTAAATTTGAGAACAGAAAATCAATTAAGAATTATGGAAGCTTGACTTAAATAAATTTTATTTATTTACATTATCCGAATAATTATTATATTTTGATTACGCTAAATATAAAAGATTCCTTTTTTGTAATGGACGTTTTGGGTAATTCTCATTTGAATAAAATTCGACGAAAAGCTCTACGAAAGTCTTTGTTAAAAATTGTATAAATAGCAGGATTTAATGCGGAATTCATGTAACCCAACCAAAATGCCACGGTGAAACCAGAATCGGGTATTTTACATTTCTTGCATGCTGGTATTAAAATGTACAAAAAGAAAAATGGTAACCAACACGCAATAAAACTGCCCATAATTAATCCTAGTATTAGGGTAGCACGTTTTTCTTTTTTACGCGCAATGCGTCGCTTTTCTTTTTCTGGGTCCCGCGATTTTTGCGGTTTCGGTAGCGCTGGTTCCAATTCAGCTAAATCGTGTGTCTTGGTTTGAATTTCATTTGGATTTGGTTTACTAAAAATTGACTGATACAAACGAAACTTACGTGGCTTAACCACAGCACATTTGCGTGCAACACCTGAATCACTGCTGGACGGTTCAAATTCACTTATCATATCGGAATCGATGCCAACCGAAAGTGCACGCGTTCTATTGAAGGCCGGTGATATTGATAATTCTTTATTATTACTTGCACCATTCAGTGATGATCCTCGCAGCTCTGCCGACAAATACAAATGTGTCGTAATCACTGCGTTAACCCTCAGTGTATGCTTATTATTATCGATTGGTTGATTGTCTAAATCAGTAACAGTCTCATTGGGTGAATGGTCTGATGCCAGATCACATGTCACAATTGGTATTGAAAGTGGATCGTTCGGCGTTTCGATTGTTGATATTTGTTGTTCGAAACCCGATTGTAGTGCGTTATGTGGATTAATCGAGTTTGACGTAAAACTGGTAACCTGTATAAATAGAAAAAAAAATTATTGTTTTTATTTTTAACATGAAAAATGATTTTCACAATTTTGTACAATAAGATAATTATATGTATATAAAATTATAAAGACACGTAATTTGTACAAAAAAGCTTTCGTGTTGACAGGTAATGTCGCGATTTCATATCTAATTTATTCCATTTAACAACTTGTAGCCTATACAATGTGTATGTAGGTTTTTGTTGCCTATGTCCACATATACGCGACATATATTTACTTTCAAGTAAAATGATAGTCATTATTAACAACAACAATTTTCAATACTTTCCTTTGCCAAATTTTATGAAAATGTAAATGTCAGCTTAGATTTATCAATGCACTATGACAATAAATAAATTAATGAATTCGTTGGCTAAAATGTACGACCAAGAATAATGCGGGCCAACTGTACACCCTTTGACCCGCTTTGAAACGCCTAAGTAGTTAGTAGCTAGCTAAAGGTTAGTACGATAAATATTTAGCAAATTATTAAAACCACAACACAGGAACAGTTTGCATGAAATGTAGAAACTGCTTACAATTTAATCATGCCCTATTGAAAATTATAATTAACAATCATTTGTATAAAGAAGTAGAACAATTTTCAATATACAATTTTATCCGGTGTCATCCGGTGGGGCCCTGATCCTGTTTTCTAATTTCTTTTTTGGTTCGCACGATTTTATTACAAACTAGTGAAGAGGGGTTTTTCCTTGCCAGAAATAGATTGAAATTGGTCTAGATTTCAGGAAAATTCGTTCAGCAGGTCGAACGGTAAGCACCGTGGGCCCCTCTCTGAATTTATTTTTCGACTTCCAAGATGGATGCTAATTTTTAGAAAATCCGTTCTGATGGTCACCCAATCGATTGTATTGGGTTTTGATTTCTGGAAAATTAATTTAAGGGGTCATCCGATGGGGCCCGGGTCCCGTTTTTCATTTTATTTTTAGTCTTACGATATTGATAAAAGTTCGTAAAGGTTTTTATAATATCCAGGAATCGATTGCGATTTGTTGAAATTTCCGGAAAATTCGTTCAGAAGGTTAAACGATTTGCTTTCCTTAACATTTCGTAGGTTTGCTCGAATTTTATAAACATTTGTGACGTAGTGTATGGAGAGCCAGGGGCCGATTGCTATGGATACTTATTGCTGGAGAATCCATTCAAAGGGGTCCCTTTCTTTAGTTTTTTCAGCTCCGATAACGGATTTTGATGTGTAATTATTTCGAGAAAATTCAGGTATGCGGTTAGCCGGGTGGGGAGGAAGGATGGCTGGGAAGCTTGGAACAGATTTCAGAACAATTAATTTAAGATTCCCCGGATAGGCTGTCATGTTGCACCGAATCATGTTGCCAGATGTTGCGTCGTGTTGACCCATATTGCATGATATTACATCATGTCGCAAAATGTTGCACTACGTGATACTGAAAACACAATACAAAACACGAATTAACATAACGCAACATAGTACAAAATCGCATGACATGGTACAATTTGGTACACATGACGAAACATGGTGCACTATTACAAGATGTTGCGCGATGTTTTCTATGTTGCGTAATATTGCACGATGCTGCGTTTTGTTGCATCATGTTGTATGATGTTGTGGTACATTGTAAGATGCTGCATCATGCTGCATGATGTTGCTTGATGTTGCATCTTATAATAAAGTTCGGCGGGACAGGGTTTTCGAATGCAAGGAATTGATTACAAGGAATTCTGATTTATGGATAATAAATTTATGAATCCTTTGGATTGGCCATCATGTGGTACCAAGTTGCGGAATGCTTCACCATGTTGCATGATTTTGTACCGTGTTTTGTCAAGGTTAATAATGTAACACCATGTTGTAAGATGTCGCACCATGTTGTTCAAAGTTGCATCATGACGTGGGATTTCGCTAGATATTTCACAGGTTCCATCATGTGTACCATGTTGTACCATAATGTGTGGTGTTGCACCATGTTGCGAGATTTTGCACCATGTTGCGTCAAGTTGCTTCGCGTTGTGCCTTGTATTTTTCGTTAATCCACATATCTAACATTAATCCGCCTAAAACGGTTTAGATGTAGTCTAGTGCAGCCCGGATCTTTTAATTTAATTTTTTTCGCCAAGAATGATTTTGAAAAAGTTTGGTGGAAGCTCAAAAAATCAATTGCTCGGAATCGATTTCGGTGACACTTCGGTTGATAATTTTTAAAAAAATGATGTAGAATGTCCCTCCGCGGGTTCCAGGACCCTTTTTAAATTCTATTCGGTTTGACGTTCTAGATAAAAAATGCTCTGAAAAGGATTTTCCAATGCCAGGAATTGAGTGCGATGAGTTCTGATTTTGAAATTGATTTACGGATTTCGAGTGGAACGACATTTATTAAAAACTTGATGAGATAAGATTTAAAGTGCTAAGAATCGATTGTAACGAGTTCGTAATTCGTAAAAATTTATTTAGGGGGTTCTCAAATGAGATCTGGGCTCCTATTAAACAAAAGATCTGCTCGAACGATTTTGATAAAAAAATTGAGAAGGTTATTTTCTAATGTCAGGAAATGATTGAAATGTATCATGAACTTGAAAAATTTGAAAAGGTGTGCTCCGGTTTAGCCGCTATGGTGCATCTTGTTCCACAATATGTCCACTATGTTATCTCAAGCAAAGAGGATGCAACTCAAAATGCATGCCTCTGGAAAATTTTCAATTTAAATTAACCTACATAAGCTATTTCTTAACTTATTGAGATACAACTCTAATTTTAAGCTAAACTCTGTTGGTGCTATGAAAATATCTAATTTGATTAAAATGAAATCGCGGATTATTTCGCAGATTTACCATTCGCCGCTACCGAAGTTCAATAGAGTGATTTTCGAGATGGTGACTATCTGCTTCTATACTCTCTACAGCTCAGAAGGATTTAGTGATTTGGATGAAACTCCATACTTTCCTTTTCCTTAGTTTTTTCATAATTTGGGAGGTTCCAATGAAATGACGAAAATCGGCCAACCGTAAATGCATATAGCATCTGCGGAAAAATCGATTAAAAACAAAAAATTCTAAATTGAAATTTTCACAAAACTGGTTTAAATCGTTTCTCCAAATTTAGGCTTAATAACGATTTTTAATAATAGACTATTATTTAACCATAACCATGACTTCTTTACAATCCCACAAGGCTGGCCCCATGATTTTCTTCATTTAGGATTATCGTATAAAAACCACATTTAATTATCCGTAATGATTTTGTGCAAAAAATTCGTACCGAGAAAGCAAATTCATACAAATGACAACTCTTCAGTTTTTGTTTTATTCGGTCAGTTTATGACTAGCCCATTGTCCTTCTGTATTTTTCCATTTGAATGCAGTCCAAGTTATATTGCTTGGTGAGTAACTCCTATCTGTTCTGTACGCTCTTTTTGAGTCTAACACGGATCTTCATCCAGTAAAACTTTAAGTTCTTCGCATTCAAATTGTTTTACGACACTTGCACGTGGATCGTCCTCAAGACTAAAATTGCGATCGCGATATCTTGCAAACCACTTCTTTACTATGTTGAATGACGAACAGAATGCTCGCTTAAAAGTCTAATTAATCAATTCCATAGCTTGAGCAGCATGTTTTTTCCTCGAAAACAGAACAGAATGCAGGGAAGTAAAAAATGTTGATGCTAGTAAAGTTTATCCAAACTAATCCAAAAAATACAACAACAACAAACTTATTGTAATAGTATTGGTGTAAATAAATATTCAAGCGAATTTATACTGTGTAATTTAGCCGAGGTGTGATTTTTTAATTAGCCTTAGATACATTCCAAAGTCATTCTAAGTATTTTATAAGCATTTAGCATGAACTTTAGTGATTTTTATAGACCGCTAAAATCCAAACGAGTGTGGCTAGTAAATTATATGCTTTTGTAATCGGTCTGAAAGGGTGTCCCATGACATTTAAAAATATGATTTTTAATGGGCCCTAGGTACATTCCAAAGTCATTCTAAGCATTTTGCATGAATTTGTGGCATTGGTAGATTGTTTAGATCCAGTGAGTGTCCAGTGTAAATTATATGATTTTCTAATGCGTCTGACAATTAAAAATGAGATTTTTTTAATGGGTCTTAGGTACATTCCAAAGTCATTTGGAGTATTTTCTACAGCAGACTGTCTAAACCCAAACGACTGCCCCTGGTAAATTATATTGTTTTCTAATGGATCTGAAAGAGTGTCCCATGACATTTAAAAATGTCAATTTTTAATGAGCCTTAGGTACATTCCAAATTCCTTTTAAGTATTTTCCAAGCATTTAGCTCGATTTTTTGCGAAATTGGTAAATTACACAGCCCAAACGAGTGCCCATAGTAAATTATATGATTTTCTAATGGGTAAGACAGGGTGTCCCATGACATTTAAAAATGTGTTTTTTTAATGAGCCTTAGGTACATTCCAAAGTCGTTCTAAGTCTTTCCTACAGTGCCATTGGTATACTGTTTAAAGCCAAACAAATGTCTCTAGTAAATTATATGATTTTTTAACGGGTCTGACAGGGTGTCCCATGAGACTAAAAATGTGATTGGGCCTTAGATACATTCCTTAGATACATTCCAAAGTCATTCTAAGTATTGTATTTTCTAAGCATTTAACATGAACTTCCGTTACATTGATAAACTGCCTAACCAAATCGAGTGTCCCTAGTTAGTAAGTTGTATGATTTTCTAATGGGCATGACAGGGTGTCCCATGACATTGAAAAATGTGATTTTTTAATGGGCCTAAGGTACAGTCCAAAGTCATTCTATTTTTTACAGTGACATTGGCGAACTGCCTAAACCCAACCGACTGACCCTGAGGGTGTCCCTTGACATTTAAAAATGTAAATTATTAATGAGCCGTGGGTACATTCCAAAGTCCTTCTTAGTATTTTCTAAGTATTTAACATGAATTTCTGTGACATTAGTATACTGTCAAAAACAAAACGAGTGTCTTAAGTAAATTATATGATTTTCTAATGGATAAAACAGGGTGTCCCATGACATTTAAAAATGTGATTTTTTTAATGGGTCTTAGGTACATTTTAAAGTTATTCTAAGTATTTTCTAAGCATTTACCATAAATTTCGGTGACTTTGAAAAACTGTCTAAGCCTAATTGAGTTTCCATAGTAAGTTACTAGATTTTCTAATGGATATGACAGGGTGTCCCACGACATTAAAAATGTGATTTATTAATGGGCCTTAGGTACATTCCAAAGTCCTTTTAAGTATTTTCTAAGCAATTTTATGAACTTCAGTTACCTTGGTAGACTGTTTAAATCCAAGCGAGCGTTCCAAATATGTTATATGACTTTCTAATGGGTCTGACAGGGTGTCCCAAGAGATTTCAAAATATGATTTTTTAATGGGCCTTAGGTACATTCCAAAGTTTTTCTAAGTATTTTCCAAGCATTTAGCATAAACTTCTACGATATTGGCAGACTGTCTTAATCCAAAAGAGTGACCCTTTACTATGGTTTTCTAACGGGAATGACAGGGTTTTCTCATGATATTTTAATTGGCATTAGGTACATTCCCTAGTCATTCTTAGTGTTTTCTACAGTGACATTGGTAGATTGTGGTCTAAACCCAAACTACTGTTCCTGGTAAATTAAATGATTTTCTAATGAGTCTGACAGGGTGTCCCATGACATTTAAAAATTTTATTTTTAATGGCACTTAGGCCCCCATTATAAGTTTTTCTAAGCACTTAGCATGAAATTTTGTGACATTGGTAGACTGTTCAAATCCAATCGAGTGTCCATAGTAAATAATACGATTTACTAATGGATCTGACAAGGTGTCCCGTGACATTTACAAATGCGATTTTTTAATTGGGACTTAGGCACATTTCAAAGTCTTTCTAATTATTTTCTAAGCATTTAGCATGCTTTTCAGTAACATTGGTAGACTTTTTAAATCCAACGAGTGTCCCTAGCAAATTATATGATATTCTAATGGATCTGACAGGGTGTTCCATTAGATTATTATTTACCAAGAACACTAGTTTGGATTTGAACAGTCTACTAATGTCACTGAACTCCATGCTTATTGCAAAGAAAATACTTAGAATGACTTTGGGATGAATCTAAGGCCCATTTAAAAATCACATCTCGTCTAAATTACACAATATAAATTAGCCGGGCTGTTATTACACCAATAGTATTACATTAAGTTTGTTGTTGTTGTATTTTTTGGATTAGTTTGGATAAACTTTAGAATAAATTTTGCTTATTGACATCCAGCTTTTAAAATTTATGCACACGGAACGACAGCTTGCAAATGACTAAAACTTATGTCATAAAAACAGCAATGACTAAGCCAACCAACTACAACCTCAGAGTCGAGTTTCTACTTGCACACCTAATACTACGATGCACCTGACGATCCTAAAAATTGGCAGTTGGCAAAATTCTTTTTGAACTAACTTGTATTTGTGGAAAATAGTTCCGAGACCTTAGTCGAAGTCACGCACACACCACAACGCTTCAAATTAAAGAGAGTGTGATGCTAAACTGCATTTAACCAACTCGGTTGCAAAAATACACTCACAACTTGAACCATCTCTCTAAAATTATATTCCGATAATTATTCTACAAAAATCACAAAATTGAAAGATAAAATATTGCAAAGGTAAACGAAAAAAAAATCCAACAAAAAGTAAATCCTATTCTTAAATACTTAAACAACAAGGTTTAAGTCAATTGTCCAATAATCACAAAAACCATAATATACACAATACACATACATACATACATACCTGATCATTTTGTGATTTTCGAAATTTTTTAATCCCCCGTCGTGCTCTCCGCTTGGCCGCATAATAAATTCGTATGTACACAAAAACCATAATACAGCTTGGTATATAAAATGATCCTAATGCTGAATATAATACGTATCCTAAATCTTCACTAAGCTGAAATTAAATAAGAACAAAACAAAAAAAAAGGAAATCAATAATTTTCAATTTTCAACATGAATTGATTAAAAATGTTAGATAAAAGTTCGAAGAAAATTGTTAATAAAAGTACTGGAGATGGAGATGAACGAGAAGATAAACATCTTAATTAATATTGTATTATGTAAGAATAATATATAAGGTGAACACAAAAAAGGGTTGAGAGTACAATATTTTCCTATGTTTACTGCGATGATGATTCCAATTCAATTGGGACATTATTAGTTTTTATAAATAAAAGAAAATTAAAATAATAAAAAATTTTAAAATCAATAAGATTTACTTTTGTGTTCAATAGCGAGAATTTTTTCTTCTATGTTAAACTTTTTTTTACTTGAAGTACATTCCGTTTTGTTGTTTACAAAAGTAGTTTTAATATAATTCAATTTGTTTCAATTATTACTAGAAAAACAATTGATGTGCTTCAACTGATAAAAATAATTATGTTTACGTTAAAGTTTGTATGAGCTTATTTTGTTTATTTGACGTTAACCATAAATGTTTGTGCATAATGATCAACTAACCCGTACTATCTTGTTCATCGTCATCGTACATAAAGCATGAGTTTTTGTGCAATGCAATGCCCAAATAGGCATGTATAAAAAATTACAGCACAAAACTAAGGTCAGCTTAGACAAAAATTAAAAATTTTCACTTAGAGCTATTGGGGGTTCAAATAAGTTTTTAGGGTTTTTATAACTTCGAAGCTTTATTCAGGAAAACTGGTACAATATATTTTATTCAAAGTATTGACCATATCGTTAGCTACGACTGTTTTCCATCTTTTAGGCAGCATACGGATTCCGCGTCGAAAACATTCCTCGTGTTTTGAGGTGATTCAAGAATAGCCAATTTATGGTTTCTTCATAAGCAATGAAGTGCTGCTCGGCAAGACCAAGAGTCACCTGTGCCATGTCTTTTGGCATATTGTGGGCATTGGAGTAGCTCATACTGGATCACTTCGAACTGATCCCACGAAATTTACTTCATTAGCTTGATGCAAAAAGCTCGCCACGATTCGATGTAAAAAACTCTAACGATTTTTTTCTTTCTAGCAGAAAAAACGATGTTAGGCGTATCTTGGGTTGAGTTCATATAGGGAACTGAATTTCCTAGTTTTGCACTCCCACAGATTCAGCGAGTTTCTCTTGAGTTTGGCATGAATCATGATTCAATTTCGTCTCCAACTCAGCGTCTTTAAACTTTACTGGTTCACATTTTTTTTTAATCAATTGTTTCAAGTTTTCAGATATTTAATTTTCTTTGAAAAAGTTTAAAAAACCCCTCGATCAATCGACTTATTAGATCTTCATCAGGAGTGTGTACTGATTTGTAAAAATAAAAAATTAGTAATATATAGTAGGAAAATGCAATAAAAAAAATAAAAAATAAAAGAAGAAGGGACATAAAATAGGCAATAAAAATCTATCTATTAATCGTAACAACAATCTGCTGTTTATACGGAAATATGGTGTGATTTTACTTTCCGTATACATCGATTAAATCAGGTAGGGAGTATAAATTTTGGAAATTTTTAAATGCAGGATTGTTTAGTATCAGTTTTTTGGAAGGGGTAATTTTTCCGGATTTTTTTTTTGATTTTCCGGAAAAATTTTCGTTTTTTTTTTTCTTTTGAGGAGTGTGCAGTTGTTTTGGTACTTTATATAATAAGCACAAGTTTACAATCCAAGCGGGGTGCGTTGGGCTCAGAATATATCAAAAACGTACGTTAGAAAGAATTTTTTAAATACTCCTAAAATAGTTTCCACGTTCCCCAATAGAAAAAAATCATTTCTAAACATTACAAGATTTTAGTAGTGTAAAAATAAATTGTTTTTTTTCGACTTCTGTGTACGCGATCATTTGTCAAACAATGAGCATTATTATTAATCAAATTGGTTCGGTTAGGGCTACAAATTTTAGCACGGGCACAGAATATACTATATTCTTTGGCCCGGGTGTCAAGTATGCCCAGATCAATAAAAAATATTGTTTCCACGGATTACGTGATTAGAATCTACCTCACCGATAGTGCAACGTTGTTCAATTCAGCCGAGGCAACCTAATTATTTGAATTCGTCATCATGCTATATCAGAATCAATTTAATTTATTCGACATCGGCATAATGTTTCAATTGTGCGTTCGAGAAGTCTGACATGGGAGCACCAAAAATTGCGTCTCGAAGAATTCCAGGGACAAGACACATTAAACTAATTTTAACCATACGCTTAACGAAACAATGGCGATTAAAGACCGGTAAAAATGCTGTTGGATTTTTTGATGATGTAAAGCGAATCAATATAGCAATTTCACGTACTCGAGCATTACTTGTAATCTTCGGTTATTCCTATTTATTGTGCATCAGCACATTGGTAGTTATTCTGTTAAGAACAACACTTATGCCGAATGTAGTTAACCTGAAGTTTTTAAAATAAAACAACTTGACTAATCGAAATTTCCGGCTTTTTACTGAAAACTTAATTTTTAAAAATTCAGATTGAAAAAAATGTGCATAGGTTCCACAAATTGTTTAGTAGTACTTTGAATTAATTTCACCAATTTCTTGTGCTTTCGGGTTTCTTTCTTCAGTACTAGTGATAGCTTCCGAACAAACCGAAATGGAATATGGTGACAAAGGTTGCGTTCCCGTTACAATATGTCCCAATTTTTAGTCAACTTTACCATTGAGTCCAGCATTATGGATTAAAGTCACAATCCGGTATTCAGCTTCCTATGATTACAAGTTTAATTTATCATGCAACATACGTATGGTAACGCATTGACGAATTCTGCAAAATGTTCCAAAAATCATTAATCATTAATCATAGCCCCTTCAAATATTCAAAAAATCGAATTTTTTTTTGTGATAGAATATGTTAGAATAAACTTTTAAAAACATGATTTTAATGATGTAAATATGAAAATCTCAAAAAAAAATTATTTATATTTTTATTTTATTTATTGCAAAGCGCGCCTAATTTAAAGCGCGATAAATTAAACGCGATTATCTCGAAATGACGTTTTTCAAGTTGGCGTGCAAGATTGAGAAAAAACTACTTATCCAATCGTTCTAAAATTTTAACACGTTGATCTACATATATTTCTGCTCAGAATGAACTACGGAAGGAATAATTGGCTTTCAATTTTTTGAGTTACAACTTAATGGGGGAGGGGACAAAAAAGCTGCCTTTTCGATAAAATGCCGCCATTTTTTTATTTTTCAACCACTGAATAAAACCCCGTTTTTTTAGACGTTTCTGAGAGCAGTTATGATGCACGTTGCGAATTTTCATTGTTTTTGGAAAACCCTTGTAGCAGACGACAGTGGGCTGAAAAAAATCTAAAAAAAAATTGTTTGTATACTTTCAGTTAAATAAAATGTCAATGGAAAATTACATTATGATATCTCTTTTTATTCCAAAAAAAAATCTTTGAAAAACTTTTTTTTTCAATTTTGAAGGTGCTATGTCCCCTTAAACGGGCATTTTCAACAAATTCATTTAAATAATCGAAAAAAATCGTTGATGATTACTGTTTGGCATTCGTGGTTTCATCCGAGCCCCTTCGAAATAGATTACATATAAATGCTCCAAGAATTTCGTGATTGAAAAACTTTAATCAAATCTTTTAGTGCATTACGCCGTCCTTCAACTAATGCGAGAACACAGAGAACACATTGTCTGAATGGCATTGAAATAGTGGTGTGTACAGAAACATTTCGATAATCGCCTCATCAATCAGTGTGATTAAAAAACCATTGTTCACTTCATTGTATCAATTAGGCCCGTCGCTTAAGAGCTTGCATATCTTTGGAATTGTGGTTGTCGATATACTAACCCTCCCGTGGGCGATTTAAATTTTTCAATGCCGACCCGCCAGTAAAAGACTAAGATTTTTGATGCCAAATATCCACATAATACATTTAAGTAATTTATATCGGATGGTTGGTAAAAGGCAAAAATATAAAAACGGCATTGAATCCTGATGGTCACTTCTCAGCCTTTTTTAGTCACAGTAGATTCAGTAAATTGTAAATGTCCCACTCGCCATACACTCCAACCACCACGTTTTACTGTTGGTATTAAATTTTCTTTGTTTATTGCTGTACCTGTTTTTCTCCATATTTTTTTCCTTCCTCGAAAATGCAAATTTTGCTCTTATCTGAGAAATTGACTTTCTCCCAGATGGTTTGGCTTACTAGTACGCTCATTTGCAAATTTTATTCTTTTTAACTGATTGCTTTCTAATATAAATGGGGGTTTTTAACACGGCTTTGATACCTCTCCCTGTATAGAAATTTTTCAGCGGTATCAGAACAAATTTTTTTATTAAACTTTATTCCAATATTCTTGGCAATTCGGGAAGCTGTTGTTTGTGTATTTTCCTTAACCGTTCTTGTTATATCAAATTTTTTGCGACATGAAAATTTCGATGGATGGCCACACCGTGGTTTAGATGTAAGAACTCCTGTTTTTTTTTTTAAATTATTCACTTCTCTCTGAATAAATGAATGGTTTCTTTTCACTAGTTTTCCAATTTCCCGAAAACTTTAGCTTTCTTTCTATAAATCTGTAATTATTTTTAGTTCACTTACAGCAATTTTTTTTCCTTTTGAGCTCCATAAAGAAAAACTTTCACTGGAAATGACTAACTTGCTTCTATCAGCCTTCAAGTCGAAATTTTAAGCATATTTAATATTAAACGAGAATATATCAACATTTTACGAATCAATCTGTGATGGAAATTCCCTAATTGCATAATCGTACGCAAACTTGTTCCGCCCAAATTTTGTATTTTTTTTTCTATTTTATTGATTCAATTTTGTATAAATTTAAGAAAAAAAAAATATAAATAACGTGTACGAAGACTTTTTCTTGCGAGTGTACATACAAAAATTACAAACCTATTGGTATTTAGAGAAATATTTTTTTTTTTAATCGATCGAGCACTCCGGCAAATTACTTGATTCTGAAAATTAATTTTTTTTTTCGTAAACTTGAAAAACTGCGTAAGAAAGAGGACCAACTAGGGACCAAAAAATTTTCTTCGGTCTGTAAAACCAAGTTATTGAAATCCTGAAAAAATAACGTTTTGAAGCCCACTAATTCAACAAATGAAAAAAAATTTATATTCATCTAGACGTCTGAATGTCTGGACAGATTTCTGTACCGATTATATCTGATGATCTCTACCTGTACGTGTGATAGAAAAACTCGGATTCGGAACGTAATTAGAAGACATACAAATAAGAAGGGGGAGAAACATGTATTATTATTATTTTTTTATTATTCTTATTGTCATTGCGATGCAAAGATCGAACTATATTGCAGTTCGGCAAATTTGGAACAACAATTATTACCCGCTATTTCGAGCAACTACACCATTCTGACCTTACCACAATTTAACGAGTTTTATTCGGTTTGATTCTAAAGTAGATTCTAAAGGAGAAAAAATTGATATATTTTGTTTTAATAAAAAAAAAAAAGTATTAATTATCCAATGAATTAAATGTCCTTTTAAGGTCAATTAATACTCCCCTTTTGATTTACGCACACACTCACCTATTCACCTGCTCAAACAATTAGATTATACCACCTGCACGTTGCAAGTTCCATGTCAACCTGCACACTGACATGAACGGTGGGACGGCGCTGAACTCTGCACTCCAACAGAGGGTCTAAGTTTTGTTTATTGTCATCACCGACCGTAGTCGACGAAGAAAATCTGCTTTACTTTCTGCCTGGCATTTGAACCCAGTACCTACCGGTCCAAGTGCCGAAGCTTTAACCACTGCACCACAGGTGAACCATAGTAAGATGAGCTGTATGAGCTGTGGCTCCATCTTCTTGAAACCACAATTCTGGAATGTTCTCTACCTCTGGCCTTAAAAAATGTTCAGTCATTTTCCGATATTGAATGCACATTAACCGCAACTTTTTCATCGTTTTCGAAAAATATGGTCTAATGATCCCTTCTGAAGTTATTCCACTAAATACTGTGCATCTTAGCGCGGATGCATTTAATCTTCAAAAATTATTTTTGGATCTTGAGTGAACATGTTTCCTAGACACAAATCTTGAAAACGGTGGCTATATTGAATGCGTATTGGTGGAAGTTTTGTAGTTTTCGTCAATACTTGCTTACATCCGTGCAATGTTCACATTATTTCGAACTGCACGAGATTTTCCAGCACACGGAAGGCCACAGACAGCCCCTTGTTGCCGAAAACGCTGAACCAATGGGTAAATAAAAAGAGCGCTAGGTGCATTTCGTAATCATGAAAAAAATTTCGATTTGATCTTTGTGTCTTTATAGTCGAATGCTTACTTTCAAAATAAAATCGAACAAGTTCTGAAGCCTTTCATCATAAATTTCCCAAGTTTTTCAAAGTTGGATGTATTCATTAATTAAATCATAACGTTAATGATGCACACCCTTTACGTTTCGAAAAACAATACATTTGTTGCATTACTTCCTAAACGAACTGACGTTTCCCGTTCAAAACTTAAACCAGACATAATTTTATATTACATTTTAAATAAAGGTGCAGTGGACACAATGGACAAAATGCGTTTGCAATATACGCATCAAGAGAAAGACAAGCCAGCCGTCACTGGAAATGTTTTTTATAACATTTATGATATGGCGGTTAACAACGTTAAAAATGGTCATCGTAGGCACTGTAACGCTCCTTGAGCAGTATGAATGGGTCCGGTTCACCGAACAGTAAACCTATCCCAAGAATACTGGAACGTTATAGATTTGAAGAGTTACTTCATTTACTAAAGGACTCCGAAGGCGGTTTGCTTCTGCCAGCTAATGCTCAGTGGATGGGGTGGGTTTTAATTCGGAGTGTTAGTAAATCTTGCTTAACCGCCAGAAAGATGGGATTTATTTAAGGGAAAGGAAAACAAGGGATAGGATAGGACAATAGACCAGACAATGACCCACCAACGTTTACTCACCTGTTTCTGTCACATCCTCCAATTGAGCGAAAAATTTATATCATTTTAATTTATTACACTAATTACTTTTGCACAGAATGCCATATTTGGCTGAGAGAAAATTTCTACAACCCATAGAGAAAACCACAAATATGTTTTAAGAAAAAGAAATTAAATTAAGAAAATACGAAATTTGAGTTTTGAACAAAATAAGTATAAAAGAAAATTTATTAAACATAAATATTAAATTCAAAAAGTTTAAATAAAAATAAAAATTAATTTTAAAAGAAAATTGATTTGTTATTGTTAGTAATGGTTAATAAGACTAATACTAAAAAAAATCTGTTAGCAAATTATTTCTAGCCGAAAATTTTCATCAAAGCATTATCTATAACACCGAAGATAATGATTGACTATTCAAATAAATGGACATGAAAAATTGCATCTAAAAATCATTTGCTAATCCATTGAAGGAGAAAAAAAATTTTAATAGAATTATATATAAAAATTAATAAAAAAAAAATATATAAATTTTACTTAAATTAAATTAACGGTGGATATATTCATCTAGACGTCTGAATGTCTGGACAGATTTCTGTACCGATTATATCTGATGATCTCTACCTGTACGTGTGATAGAAAAACTCGGATTCGGAACGTAATTAGAAGACATACAAATAAGAAGGGGGAGAAACATGTATTATTATTATTTTTTTATTATTCTTATTGTCATTGCGATGCAAAGATCGAACTATATTGCAGTTCGGCAAATTTGGAACAACAATTATTACCCGCTATTTCGAGCAACTACACCATTCTGACCTTACCACAATTTAACGAGTTTTATTCGGTTTGATTCTAAAGTAGATTCTAAAGGAGAAAAAATTGATATATTTTGTTTTAATAAAAAAAAAAAAGTATTAATTATCCAATGAATTAAATGTCCTTTTAAGGTCAATTAATACTCCCCTTTTGATTTACGCACACACTCACCTATTCACCTGCTCAAACAATTAGATTATACCACCTGCACGTTGCAAGTTCCATGTCAACCTGCACACTGACATGAACGGTGGGACGGCGCTGAACTCTGCACTCCAACAGAGGGTCTAAGTTTTGTTTATTGTCATCACCGACCGTAGTCGACGAAGAAAATCTGCTTTACTTTCTGCCTGGCATTTGAACCCAGTACCTACCGGTCCAAGTGCCGAAGCTTTAACCACTGCACCACAGGTGAACCATAGTAAGATGAGCTGTATGAGCTGTGGCTCCATCTTCTTGAAACCACAATTCTGGAATGTTCTCTACCTCTGGCCTTAAAAAATGTTCAGTCATTTTCCGATATTGAATGCACATTAACCGCAACTTTTTCATCGTTTTCGAAAAATATGGTCTAATGATCCCTTCTGAAGTTATTCCACTAAATACTGTGCATCTTAGCGCGGATGCATTTAATCTTCAAAAATTATTTTTGGATCTTGAGTGAACATGTTTCCTAGACACAAATCTTGAAAACGGTGGCTATATTGAATGCGTATTGGTGGAAGTTTTGTAGTTTTCGTCAATACTTGCTTACATCCGTGCAATGTTCACATTATTTCGAACTGCACGAGATTTTCCAGCACACGGAAGGCCACAGACAGCCCCTTGTTGCCGAAAACGCTGAACCAATGGGTAAATAAAAAGAGCGCTAGGTGCATTTCGTAATCATGAAAAAAATTTCGATTTGATCTTTGTGTCTTTATAGTCGAATGCTTACTTTCAAAATAAAATCGAACAAGTTCTGAAGCCTTTCATCATAAATTTCCCAAGTTTTTCAAAGTTGGATGTATTCATTAATTAAATCATAACGTTAATGATGCACACCCTTTACGTTTCGAAAAACAATACATTTGTTGCATTACTTCCTAAACGAACTGACGTTTCCCGTTCAAAACTTAAACCAGACATAATTTTATATTACATTTTAAATAAAGGTGCAGTGGACACAATGGACAAAATGCGTTTGCAATATACGCATCAAGAGAAAGACAAGCCAGCCGTCACTGGAAATGTTTTTTATAACATTTATGATATGGCGGTTAACAACGTTAAAAATGGTCATCGTAGGCACTGTAACGCTCCTTGAGCAGTATGAATGGGTCCGGTTCACCGAACAGTAAACCTATCCCAAGAATACTGGAACGTTATAGATTTGAAGAGTTACTTCATTTACTAAAGGACTCCGAAGGCGGTTTGCTTCTGCCAGCTAATGCTCAGTGGATGGGGTGGGTTTTAATTCGGAGTGTTAGTAAATCTTGCTTAACCGCCAGAAAGATGGGATTTATTTAAGGGAAAGGAAAACAAGGGATAGGATAGGACAATAGACCAGACAATGACCCACCAACGTTTACTCACCTGTTTCTGTCACATCCTCCAATTGAGCGAAAAATTTATATCATTTTAATTTATTACACTAATTACTTTTGCACAGAATGCCATATTTGGCTGAGAGAAAATTTCTACAACCCATAGAGAAAACCACAAATATGTTTTAAGAAAAAGAAATTAAATTAAGAAAATACGAAATTTGAGTTTTGAACAAAATAAGTATAAAAGAAAATTTATTAAACATAAATATTAAATTCAAAAAGTTTAAATAAAAATAAAAATTAATTTTAAAAGAAAATTGATTTGTTATTGTTAGTAATGGTTAATAAGACTAATACTAAAAAAAATCTGTTAGCAAATTATTTCTAGCCGAAAATTTTCATCAAAGCATTATCTATAACACCGAAGATAATGATTGACTATTCAAATAAATGGACATGAAAAATTGCATCTAAAAATCATTTGCTAATCCATTGAAGGAGAAAAAAAATTTTAATAGAATTATATATAAAAATTAATAAAAAAAAAATATATAAATTTTACTTAAATTAAATTAACGGTGGATATTATTTGTCTAATTTACGCGTTTATTATTAAACGTTTTATTAACCAATGGCGTCGATGATATTTTTATATTTATAGTAGTAGATGGTTTTACCTTGAGTTTCCCGCGATGCACCGGTGTATGTAGAAAGTTAAAACAACCGTAAATTTACTGATTTTGCTGTTCGGTTGTTGAACGCCAAAGTAGCGTTTTTACAGAATATAGGATTAACGCGCGCACATGTTTTTTCACTAAATCCACAAGATAGTATTGTTTATAGTTTTTCACGAAATTCACGAAATAGTTTTAATATATTAAAGTTTACGAAATAGAATATATTTAGCTCCACTAAATTTTATAATTATAATATAAGTTTTAATAATTATAATTTAATCACTAATAACCCAACCCACACCGCAATGTCTGTATTTGGATGGATATTTCACTGAGCCACTGTATAATTTCGTGGTACACAACAACACACATTATTTTACTTTCAATAATGTTCGAGATTTTAAATTTTGTTTTTGTTTTATTGTTTCACGGATTATTTTTTTAAACTACAAGTTCCATAATATTGGAATCACTGTAATGAAATGGTGGAACTCAGATTTAAATTCTAAATTTGCAATGTCTTATGTTAACCACAGATTAGTTCTTATACACCAAACAAAAATTTTCCATTAGGCATTTACACAGCCTCTCATTATCGTTCTCGTACACTTTACATTATTCGCTAGAATATATTCCGTTTAATTTTTCCGGTAGATAGAACATTAAATATTTGGTAGTTTATAATAGTTTTAGTATAGGATTTTTTATTAGATTTAAATTTAGTTATATATTTGTTATTAATTTATTATTATTAGAGTAATTTACAATATTTAGTCACTATTTAACAATATAATTTATAATCAATACAAATGTTCAATATATTTAAAACTAGGAATTTATCAGATTAATTTAAATTTTTTTAACTATTAAACTTTTTAATTTAGAAGATATTTAGTAAAAACAGTCGTAAAAACAGTGTTACGACCAACTCCAAAACTTGACTCCCCGCATGGCAAAAATTTTGCCTTTTATATCTTTCTCTCATACCGTAAGCAATCGTGCGGTTCACAAGAAGAAATTATGTGACCAACAAGTTAATTATATAAACCGTAATCATTAAATCGCATCAGGGGAGTTCAACCCAAAACACTTGCATTAGGGGTGATCAACCCATTAATTATTGTAGCGAAGATTCGTTACAGCACAATTGCATCTAAAAACGTATAACTTTAAAAGCCTGATAAAATCGTATACAGTTGTATCTAACTGATACGCAAATGTGATTACTTCACAGTGATCTTTAAAAGCTAATAATATGTCAAACTACCAAAAAAGAAATGCTATTTTACTAATTTTCAAAAACATAATTTTCAAACACCTACACAAGTATTAACCTTAAACCGATGTTAGATTAAATCTTAAATAAAGAGTACACCAAATAGAATGTTACCAATTCTTACACCATTGCTTGTTTTGATACAAATATTCAATGGTTAGTTTTTTATATGTCTACCTACACCCACACCTTCACAGTTAATTACAAAAAAACAACAAAACCAATAACAACTTTTCCACACAGGAGAGCAATTGAAAAAGTTTTATTTCAAACGGGAAAAGTTTTGTTATTTCTGAAGTGTTTAACAAACCGAATTATAGGAATTGGGTTAAGAAATAACTTTTAAGTAGCAGCATCCAATATATAGTCCCATAGTTTGTATAATAGAAAAGGAAACACGATACAATGCAACGCAAAAATACTAAATTTGCATTATCAATCTACTTAAGGAATAATTAAAGTTACATGTTTTACATCCCCCATAATTATACATTCGAACGGGTACCGTATGGTGTACCCTGTAATTAGTTCAATTATTAATTTTCTTATATACTATATACCTATATGTTGCTGCTGTTTTAATCTCGTAAATCATAAAATACAGCGTACAAAGAAAAAGTGTTCTACACATAAAATTTATTAGGTTCTGCGTATAAATTGTGTTAGATTCGTTAAATATATAAATCAAAATACATAAATAATTTATAAACTAAAAGTTCCGTTCCATATGAAAAAAAAATATATACACGTACAGTACATTATAAACGGATTTATATATGTACAGCTTGGCACAAAGTAATCTATTTTCACGTGAATTATTTATTATCGGAAAATAAATTATTTAATGGATTTTATTATTAATTCAATATAGATTACATTAGATTTCTATATTCCATTGTTTTGTTTTATCAGTGCGCCCTATAGTAATCGGATATAATATGACAATGATGCATTAAGTGATTAATAGAACTAAAGAAGGTTAAGTTACACATAATTATTGCCATTCGATACATTATCAAAAAGGTTGATTGGCGCTGTTTTCTTTTCAATTATTGGGCGTACTAAAAAAAAATATATATCATGGGCGGAATAAGTCAGAACATAGCGTAAAATCAAAGGAATTATTTTTACTTCACCTACTTTCTACCCAGTTATTCATTTTACCAATCCGGCAAATTTCATGATTTTCTCTTGTGGTTTTAGATTGCAAAATAGAGATTAATTTTCTTCGTTTCATTCTTACATATTTTCTCTGATGTGCGGTTATAATTTGTAAGTCGGAAATCAACCTTCCAATTTGATTTTTGTTCTTTTATTTATTTATTTTTAATTTTTTTACCTTTCTTTCTGTATTCTTTTGAACGAGTTTGTGAAATTACATGAGAAATCCCGGAAAATTATTTTTTGTTTGTTGTTTGTTATATACAGGAACGATGAATAGAAATGTTTGTACAAGACGAGCATGAAGTAATTGGAATTGTAAGTATTCATTCAGTAGATCAGTTAATTTTTGTTTTGAAATTTAATTATTTAAAAATATTTTTAAATAACTAGTTTTTAACTGTGCCGGTTTTTTAATCTGCAATGCAGCCAAAGAAATTGTATTCTTGTTTGATGCACTTTAATACTTTCAATACTCCCTTGGGGTTCATAAAATTTATATTGCAATATTCCTTGCTTAATTCGGAAAAAGCCTCCTGTTACTCGTCCGTCTAGATAAACCTGGTAATTTTCTTTCTGTGATAGGCGCTGTAATCTCAGAAAAATTTGGTATCTATAAAAACCTTCGCACTTGTTTCACAGTTGTGGGCTGGGGTAATCATAAATGACAATCATTTAAGTCGGGTCGGTTGTTAAACCTTTTCCATCCTCGATAAGCAAAATATTTATTTTGTCTTAATAAAAACTGACTTTTTCCATATTACTTGTTAACCCAGTTTCGGTAAGTATAAGAACGACTATTCTTAAAAAATTGGCATCTTTTAAACAAACGCTCCATCTAAATTTCGTGTGTCCGTCCCGGAAAGGTGTTCTTGCAACTTGCTTTAGCTTCCTAGAATCTATACACAGACGTAACTTGACATAGAGTTTCTCTACCAACACCATTGGAGAACTATAAAGTAACTACTCTTGAAATTGGTGGAAATTTCCGCATTCGGAATATAATTTGCTTTTATTCAAATTTTTCGCCTGCAACTTTAATCGTTTTTTCAAATTGTTTGCAAGTTTTATATTATTTATTCCCCTACTAAAGGAATTAATCCGAGCACCGATCTACACAGTCGGAATTATTCCCGTAGTAAGGAAATAAATAATAAAAAAATTGCAATCAAATTTGAAGAAACGATTAAAGTAGGCTGCGAAAAATTCGAACCTTATAAAGAATTTTAATGCAAATTCCGCATGCAGAAATTTCCATCGATTATTAGAATATGCGCTCAGGCGCATAATAGGCTCGTTGGCCCCCACATGAATAACTCAATTTTATAGGTATGTGTTTCCTCACCGCTTCTCTTTAAACGTCAGGAATCTTTTTGATCTGCTCTAATTGTGCTAATTGAAAATCGTTCACGTTACGGTTGTTGGTTAAGAATTCATTTGGCTCAAAAAGGTGGAACTATATAAAATCGGATGAAAGCGGGGTTGTTCCACCATCTTCTGACCTTACTGAGGCATTCATTTTAAACACTGTGACCGGTTACCCTAATAAACCGACCATTGCTCCGGTATCAATTAATCCTTTAACCAAAATATCAATGATTTTAACAGTGATAAAAGGTCGTGGGTCATCATTTTCCAGCTACTTGTAGATGTGTGTTGTTTTCCTTAGTTAAGGGTTTAGATTCGAATCGGAATTTTGTCTTTCAGGGATTGAGGTATCGTGAACGTAGTTTACGTAATAGAAGCTGGTTTTTGACTCTATCTTTGCCAAAACCAAAACAAAACAATTACAGTTGACCCACGACTCGGTTGAAGTCCTTAAATATGTGTCTGATGTCTCGGCAGTGCAAACATATGGCTTTAGTGTCTTGCTTCGCACTCGACATTCGTTAAATAGCAGCTATATTTTCCTCCAAATGAGGTGATGCTCTTACTTAAAGGTAACTTTCATTTGTTCTCGTTGCTGACCCCATTTTATTAGGTTCATTATGAACTGAAATCTCTCGTCGAATTTTCTAGAATCATCACACATCAGGCGCTTACAACGTTTTCTCAAGCTCTCGATACTAAGCAATGAGTATCCGAGAATGTATGTTTCGATTGCTGGAGTCAAATTTGTGTTTATAATTCTTAATAGTTGGTCTTCACTGAATGGTATTTGTATAAGAGTACAGTAAACTCTCAATTTAACGGACCCTGATTAAACGGACGCTCAATTTAACGTACAATTTTTTTTCCATTTTCGGGTTATCGATTATGATGGGATTGAGTATGTTGGATTTAAATAAGATTATTGAATGATTTTTGGAAGAAGTTCTGGAATTAGGCCACCTAGAACGAAACTCGATCAATTCTTAACCGGTTATGATGGGATTGGGTATGCTGAATGGGAATAAGATTAATAAATGATTTTCGGAAGAAGTTCTGGAATATGGCCACCTTGGACGAAACTCGACTAATTGTTAACCGATTATGATGGGATGGAGTAAAATAGATTAAAATGGAATTCTTAATTGATTTTTGGCAGAAGTTCTGGAAATGGCCACCTGAGACGGAACTCGTTCAGTTCTTAACTGGTTAAGATGGGTCTGAGTATGTTGGATGGAAATGGGATTATTGAATGATTTTTGAAAGAAGTTCTGGAGTATGGCCATATTCCAGAACTTATCTTCCAAAAATCATTTAATAATCCCATTCCCATCCAATACACCCAATCCCAACATAATCAGCTAAAAAATGCCTGAGTTCCTTCTCAGATGGCCATATTCCAGAAATACTTGTAAAACCCGTTTATGAACCTCGTTTCCATCCAACAAACAAAATCCCGTCATAATCGTTTATGAGATAAACGAGTTCTGTCCTATGTGGCCATATTCCAGAACAAGTGCAATCGACTATAGACGATTAAATTTAAAAACTTTTCATTCGGATCTAACAGGAATTCGCATTTAACGGACTCCCCAATTAGTCCGTTAAATCACTGTTTTTCTGTATTCCATCGAATCAATTTCAAGCAAAAAATTGTGTATTGGTAACGTTCCTTCTTGGTTTTATTGAAGTAGTATTTTCTTTACCTTATCGCCGCCGGCTTACGCCCGTAAAAATATGAAAAAAAATACGTAAAAATATTAGAAGCGAAGTTTCAGCAGCGCTTTCTGTATAATCTAAACTGAGACGTTGCGGTTCTTGCACATTTCATGAAAAATCAAATCATGAATATTTCAACATTTGCCTGCTCCACTAGTTAGAGTAAAATCTTTAAATTTGGGAACATTCCATACTAGTTATATTTAATGAATAAATCTGTGGCTTGGGTATTCTCCGGAAAATGTTCTGTAGCGAAATTCGAAACCGAAAATTCCCGAAATAGCAAAACGCAAAGTTAATGGATACATATGGCACTCGTTGCAAGGATAGCATAAGCTACTTGTGTCACAGCAGGTATACCGATTGGTTCAAACCTTAATTGTTAGCAAATTTTCGAACTTATATAGTGTTACGACTCATTGGTCATAACATTTAATTTCTTTCCTTATATAATCTTTTTTAATTTTTTAGTTTACTATTGATCGTTGCGGCATTGCGTTTATGTGTTTGAGTAGCATTACTATGAATTGGTTCGATAGGAATAGGACGAGCTATTTATGTGTTATTTCAGCTTATTTGTTTTATTATTAAATAAATTGTATTTGTTGTAATTGATTTTGACTTTTATGTGAATCACGGTAAATTTGTTGTATTTGTCAAAAATAGTTGCTGTTGTCAAAATAAACATGGCCTATAATAACATGGAATTTATCACTTTGGACGCAGTCCAAACGAGTGACGAAAGCACCTACTGTGCTAGAAGTCGAACGAAGTTATATTATACAGCAAGTTTCGAACTTTTTGCCTTTGAGGCCGCCAGGATCATGTTATATACCATTAGAAAGATCTTGAAAAACAAACCTAAATAATGTATAAAAGCATAAATTTCTACCAACATTGAGTGGAGATATGACCTTCCGAAAATTGGACCAAAAAATCAGTTTTTTGGGTATAACTGCCCCAAAAAATGCCCCAATTATTTTTTAACTGGCAAATTATGATTGTAGACGTCAATACCAATTCAACGACACCAAAAACGTGCCATCAAACGTCCAAAACGGATGATTTTGACCAAAGCTATGACATTTTTAAATTTTTCTATGACGTCACCATATAATCTTGCTTTCGTATATATGTTTGTTTGTCCGTGCCTCTTTTATTTGATCTCATATTTTTAGGGTTTGTAGTACTTAAAAAACTAAGCAACTTTTGTTCTACAACTTTTTGATTTGGCCGCCATGTTGGCCGCGGCCGACCTCTGAACGGCCATTTTTGGCCATTTTGCCACGTCCACAGTGCTGAATCTATTCGACATATCCTGAACATATGCATATCGTTGGAAAGGTATTGACGCCAGCTATCAAATAGCAAAAAAAAATGCAAGAAATTATGTTAGAGGGTCATTTTGGCCAAAAAACTGAAAAATGAAAATCGGCCGGCCACATTCGGCCGAATTGCTAAAAAATGAGCCCAAGACTTTTGGTTCATATTTTCAGGATTATTAGCCACAAATCTCACCTACAATATGACATCAACCGTTTGTCCCAGAAAACTCGTATATTTTAGATATTGACCTCCATAACTTAAAAGCCACCATAATTTTTTGCAAAATTACATTTTTTGGCTCAAATGCACCCTAATATCGGTCCGTTGCGGTTCATAATGATAGTGAATCAACGTATTACAATGAAACAAATATAAATACATCATATTATTATCATTGCTAAGAGAATTTTTACCAGTGACTATTTTTTCATAACAATAAAAAATGAAAAAACTGACAAATTGATGTGATCGAAAAAATCACCAAAAACATTGAACAATCTCCTTGCATAAAATCGATACTTTTTTAATCTTTATGATGATTTCTTTAAAAAAAATAGATCTAACCACTCCTCCCATCGCAAGAAGATGGAATATCAGCGAGAGGGTAGCTACCATTAATTTTTGTTTTCAACTAACAAACTAAAGTATGTATATTTTATTGTATTGTTTAAGGGATCAAAAATGAATGGTATCCGCATGCGGTTAGTGACAAAACAACAAGAAACATGCAAAAAAATTGTTGAATTACTCAATCGAATTTCTGCCAAAAACAGATTCATCTGATCTAAATTTTTACTACTCTGTAACATGCACTAAAACCTAAACTACATATGCTCAGCCGATAGCCAACGAGAACCGGTTGTGTAATAAGATCTCACCCGGCATGACCTGTTTGTGGCATGTGGTAAAGGATTCTGAAATAAAATCTACTAAAATACTACAAAATGAAGATTGAAAAAATGCATGCAAAATAAAGAAATAGAATCGTCTACCACACACCAGAAACCGTACACCAGACCGTAGGCTACTATATAGGCAACAAAAATGCTTATAGAGTTCGGTTCCGACCTTTCCCGTCTTTTTTATTTCATTTTTGTTTGTGTAGTGTGATTTCACCGAAAATTTGTTTAAGCCGCAATTAAAATCAGTATCATAGGTAACCGGGGAAAGAATAGAAGGAAGTTATGATTTCTGTGAGATCAAGTGTGGAATAGAGCATTGTGCCTCATACACAGACGCACGCCACTGGAGTGACGAATATCGAGAGAAGAAGAACGAATCATGCAAAAACGAATCCGTAACACATAGCCGACAGCTGTGTGAAAGTATGCGTTATTCGTTCTTTGCCTCTCGCTATTCGTAATTTCAATGCCACGCGTCTGTGTATGAAGTCGTATTCATACGACGGATAAAAATCTCGGGTTTTTCTATCCCAGATTTTTTTTTCAACTTTTTTGTATGAAAAAAGCGTGTCTGTTGTATAATTTACGTGATGTAATTGGTTAGAACGATGGAATAGAAAAATCCCGGATTTTTATCCGTCGTATGAATATGACTTAAGGCACAATAACACGTAGCGGCCACTTGTGTGCTATCGAGTGTGTATGAACTGTTTTGACTGACAACAATAAAACGAATCGCAATTCAATTCATTTTCAATTTGCCGTGCCAAAATCATTGATATCAAATAAAAAACCTCTTAACGAGGTAAATGTTCGAGTGACGAAAGCCGAATTCAATTCACAAAATTTCTGATATCAAATTTGTGCCGAAAAAAAACAATTCCATTCTATTTGTGAACGATTTTTCGGAATGTTAATGCATTCAGCGCGTTGTTGTTGAACATTCCGAAAAATCGTTAGCAATCGTTATTCTTGACAGCTAGAAAGCAAAATGTAAACAAACGCGCCGAATGCACTAACATTCCGAAAAATCGTTGACAAATCGAATGCAATTGTTTTTTTCGGCACAAATTTGATATCAGAAATTTTGTGAATTGAATTCGGCTTTCGTCACTCGAACATTTACCTCGTTAAGAGGTTTTTTATTTGATTTAACAAGGACTAGAAAATTATATGTAATTTGTCTAATTATTAATTTTATTCAAGTTGATGAGATTGATATTGACTTTTATGTGAATCACGGTAAATTTGTTGTATTTGTCAAAAATAGTTGTTGTTGTCAAAATAAACATAGCCGATATTAACACGGAATTTACTAAACAAAGACTAGAAACCTTTATGTAATTTGTGTTTTTATTAAATTAATTCAAATTGATGAGAATGATATTGACTTTTATGTGAATCACGGTAAATTTGTTGTATTTGTCAAAAGTAGTTGTTGTTTTTGTCAAAATAAACATGGCCGATAATAACACGGAATTTACTTAAAACGAAGAGAAAACTATATATAATTGTTTTTTATTATTAAATTAAAACAAATTGTGATTGAGGTTGACTTTTATGTGAACCATAATAAATTTGTTGCATTTGTCAAAAATAGTTGTTGTTGTCAAAATAAACATGGCCGATATTAACACGGAATTTACTAAACAAAGACTAGAAATCTTTATGTTATTTGTGTTTTTATTAAATTAATTCATATTGTTGGGAATGATGTTCAGTTTTATGTTAATCACAGTAAATTTGTGATATTTGTCTAAAAAAGTTGTTGTTGTCATAATAAACATGGCCTACAATAACACGGAATTTACTTTGCAAAGACTAGAAAAATATATGTAATTTGTTAGTATTGACAAATTTGTGGTATTTGTCAAAACAGTTGTTGTTGTAAAAAAAAATTGCCGATATTAACATGGAATTTACTTAACAAGGACTAGAAAAGTAAATGTTATTTGTAATTACAAAGGGATTTGCTCTTTGGCTTAATACAACTTCATTCGCTTCTTTGGTCTAAAAGTTATTCCTTTAGTCCAAAACAATTTTTCAACAACGTTCCGGTAACCTTAGTTGATTGGATTAGAAATCAAGTTAGTTTATTCAAGATGTATATATATGTTACGGTTAAAGTTCGAAACCGGTAAATGAACAAGATTCATCACAAGATTCATAACGATTTGGGATCGGTTTACCAGAAGATTGATGTTAACGAAATATTTTTTGATCTTCCCCCTACATCCTCGTAGGCTCATTTACATGGCCCTTTCCCCCCATCCCCATATATCATTATTTAAAGCTGTTTACTGCGTTATTTGTAATAAGTATAAGACAATTAAAATTGACCCCAATAAATAAATTGGGTCATAAGTTTACATATACAAATGAACGACGGTTTTAGCGATATACACGTAAATTCTTTTATTGTTTTAACATTTTATCTACATAAACCAGAACCCAAATCACAACAGAGCAAACCAATCAAAAAAATTTTGAAACTTTTAAAAAAAATATCCCAACGCAGGTTAAAAATGGACCAAATAAAATGAAATAACATTTTTCTCTTCGTATTAACCTTATTATTAAATTACCAGACATATTTTATATTATTACATCATAAAGCGCATTTCTCCGTTTTTGTGCTTTATTGTTATACTTTTATTAACTTGTAGCAGTTTTCGTTTATTTTTTCTTGTTAAAAATATTTAATTTTAAACTTTTGTTAGTCTTCAAGACACATATACGAGTAATATTTTTCACAATAAAGTTTGCCTATTGTCTAAACCGCACAGAACAAAAATAAAAAATTCTGGTTTCAAACAAAATTGAAGCTTTTTCTTGTACACATAGTGGTATAGTCGTATTTTCCGTGGAAACGAGAGATTTTTTTTAAGATTGAAATATTTTCTTTGTCTTGTTATTTTTGTTTAAAAAAAATGTTTTGGTTGTTTAAAACAAATCATTTGTTGTTTTTAAGGAAAACAAAAAAAAGCATAATTAATAAAATAATGTATTTATCTTAAAGATAAAAATTTGTGTGTTTCAATGTTGATTTATGATTCCGTGGTAAGTTAGGTATACCGATATATTTTTATTATGTTCATTTTGGGATTGTTCTAATTTTGGGTGCTGTTTGATATAGGATGCGGCGTTATTTGAAAATAATTTAAACTGTTTTAAATTGTTTTACAAAATTTTTATTTCGGCTTATCATGTCTGTAACGCAATTTATCTACGAAAGCTTTTTGTTATAATAATTTTATATTATTGGATTACGATTCAGTTTACTTCGTGGGTGTTTATTATATAATCCGTTCGTAAAATACACATTACGTTTATGGCCGGTATAAAATTCGTCTGAACCAATAAAAATCTAATTTTTCAGAAAGATTAAAATTATAACAAAATTTCTGACACGAATTCTTGGTACATGGGTAGCATACACATACATAGCTTAGATTAAAATATATCAGGCTTTCAAAAATCCTTCTAAGAAATATAAATATTGTTGCACTTGGAAGAAACAGTGATAATAAATAAACAACATTTATATATTTTAGTAGAAACGATTGTAGTGGTGGAATGCATCAAATATTTTTGTTCTTTGATTATGATTAGCCACCTACACATTGGAGGGAAAAAACAAAAATATTACAGAGAGTAGAAAACCCATAAACCTTCTCCACCGGGTAGTGCATAGATAGCCTTCCTAAATGGGGCTTATATTCGTATATTAACTATTATTTAAACAAGAAACTGGTAACACTGTTGTTATTTAACTTAATAAAATTCCAGATATATTATTATTATTATTATTGATTTCCGAACTCGAAATGCAGGACTCTGTTACCAAGTTAATATAGGCCAAAAAACTTTAGGTTTTGCACTTCAAATTCACTGTTCCGCAAAGGACACTCGACCCTTTTCAGTTCATTCACCTTTTTTTACAACTAACCACAATTTGCTCCACTTTATGGTAAATTTTTCGTAAATAAACCACAATCCTTTGCAACCGATCATGATGGTATAGGGCATGCTCTATGCGGAAAAGGGGTTCTTATATTCTGAAGGGATTTTGTTTGTTGGATGGAAATGGGAATCCTAAAGATTCCCGCAAGAAACTCTGGAATGCGGCCCCCCTGGGACGGAACCTAATTAATTTTTAAGCGGCTATCACGGGATTTTGCATGTTGGACGGAAATAAGACTCTCACATGACTCCTTGAAGAAGCTCCTCGGCCACCCGGGACGGAACTCGATCAATTCTTAATGGATTGTGATGGGGTTTCCTTTATTGGATGAAACAGATTCATAAACAGTTTTTTTGGAGAAGTTCTGGAATATGGCAAAATGGGACGAAACTCGTTCAATTTTTAACCGATTCTGATGGGGTTGCGGATGTTGGATGGAAATTGGATTATTAAATGATTTTTGGAAGAAGTTATTGAATATGGCTACCTGGGACGGAACTCGTTCAATTCTTAACTGTTTATGATGGGATTGAATATTTTGGATGGAAATGTTATTATTAAATGATTTTTGGAAAGTTCTGGAATATGGTCAAAAATCGTATATGAATCCCATGTCCACAGAACGAGTTCCGCCCCAGGTGGCCATATTCCAGAACTTCTTTCCAAAATTATTTATCTTATTTTCATCCAACATACCAAACCCCCTCAAATTGGTTAAGAATTGATTGAGTTCCGTCCCAAGTGACCATATTCCAGAATTTCTTCCAAAAATCATTTTAGAATCCCATTTCCATCCAACATACTTAATCCCATCATATAATCGGTTAAGAATTGATCGAGTTCCGTCCCAGGTGGCCATATTCCAGAATTTCTTCCAAAAATCGTTTTAAAATCCCATTTCCATCCAACATACCCAATCCCATCATAATCGATAACCGAAAAATTAAAAATAAAAACTTGTTCGTTAAATCGGTTTACTGTAAATATTTGCATAAAAATTCGCACTTGAGCAGCCTGCCATGAATGTCGTAGGGATTTCCAATTTCTCCACTATACAATCAATAATGATGTCTGGAAAATTTATGTAATGAAAATTTATGTGAAATTTATGTAATAATTAAGAAAGAAAAAATCGGAACCGGACACGGAGTTCATATTAACGAAAGAGGGATAGTGGAAGCCCTGCTCACTTTTAATAAAAAATCAAAAGTGGAAAATGTGTATAATATCATGGCAATACTAAACATGATAATTAAAAAGAGCCATTGAAAAACATAGCGGTTTAATACCGCAGTGCAAAAAATGTCACGGTTTTAATTATACGCAGAAATATGGCCAACGAGAGACAAGATGCGTGAAATGTGCTGGAAAGCATCATACATAAGTATGCTCATCCCGCCAACTATCGGGGATGTGAAGTAGCTTAGAAGCTACAAAGAATAATAAATAAAATGCGAAAACAAGATCCAGCAACATCGGAAAAAATTAATAAAACTTTTACCAATGCGCAACCAAAACCTCATTCTAGTAAAACGGGGAAAAAATTGTTTTTTTTTATCCCTGCAATCTGTTTTGGGGCCGGTTCAAGGCTCTCACTGCTTAATCGCGGTTTGCTTATTTCCGTCTTTACTCTCACGCCAGTCAGCCTATTTGATAATGTACGGCTATATGACCGATTTTTAGACCATCTGCACATTGCAAGCTCCATGCCAGCCTATACTGACATAGAAGATGTTCGGCCCATGAGTTTTGCACTCCGACAGGGGGTCATAGATGTGTACATTTCATCACAGATCGTAATTTGTGATGAAATTTCACCTTTGCATTCTGCCTCTTTCGGGATTCGAACTCTGTACCTTCCGATCCAAACGCCAAAACTTTAACCACTGTGCCATTTGGCCGGTGAAAAAATTGATATATGCCTAGTATGATAGACCCATTTTACACAACTTCATATCTTGAAATTTATGGACACAATTTAATATTGAAATTCAGGTGCCAATTAAAAATACGATACAGCTAAAAGAAAAACTAGAACCACTCTACAACAGTAAACAAGAAGCGGCGTAGCATAGTACCACCTTGAGTTCAAACGAAATGCGCCGAAATGCTATTTACCTTCTGGAAGTTCGTGAACTGGTTGCAGCAAAACGAAAAGCAAGAAAGTCCTTGCAAAGAAGTCAAACACTAAAATATCAAACACCTCTAAATTGTTTTCTCAATAAACTAAAGTTATTTATTAAAGAAATTAAGAACGAATACATTAATAAATATATCAAAGTGGCCTTACTAGGGAAAAAGATATCAAATGCTCCCTTTGGAAAGCAACAAAAGTTGTAAACCGAGCTAAACTACAAATTCCACCAGTTAAAAACGAAGACAGGACATGGGCTGTATGTGCAAAGCAAAAAGCTTCGTTGTTTGCAACTTAGCTCGAGAACACGTTCCTGCCTCTACCTAGACAAACTGCAGAGGAAAACATGCCACCAGTAAATAAAATGGATAACTGCAACAATAATTAAAAGAGAAAATCAATCTTAACCTAAATCCAAAGAAATCTTCGGGACATGAATTAATTACAGGTCAAATAGTAAAAGCTCTTCGTGAAAAAAAAACTACGTAAACTACTGCAGATAATAAACGTAGCGTTCAGACTTAAACACGTTCCAAATCAATGGAAACTCGCGGAAGCCATCAAGATACTTAACCAAACAAATCACTTAACGACAAAAATTCGTATAGGTCGATTTCCTTACTTCTAATAATTTCAAAAATATTAAAATAACTACTCCTAAGTTTTATGAAATTCGTGTTAAATTAGATGGCGAATACTCAGAAATAAAAAATATCAGCAGGAGTATCACAAGATAGCGTTCTGGGACCAACTTTATATGTTCTATACACCTCAGACCTGCCAACGGCAAAGCTACTAATATTGTCAGCAGCTGATAAAATCTCTTCACGTAAAGTTTATCAACAGAAAGGTCAACTGAAACCCAGTAGAACTGAATTCTCAGCAAATTCCCACTAAACGCGAGGCTTAAAGGGAAAGAGCATGTGATAAAGCAAAAAAAAAGAGTTAAACATCAAAAACAGACAGATGGATTGGCTGATAGAAAAAAATTCATCTAAAAATATTAAAAAATTGTAAAGGGGACAAGCCAAAGGGCTACAACCCTCCAAATAAGAATATAATTGATGTTGTGACGTTAAATTACTAGATGATTTGTAAATCAGTTGTAATAAATAAATAAATAAAAAAAATAAAAATTTATAAATTGTACCAACCGTACCATATTTTCATAGGGGTTGGACCCCAAGGTTTAAAAACTACGGTATCATATTTTTCTGAAAATTCAATTTTTTCCTTGATTTTTATCTAGAGAAAATGTATAATGATGAATGATTAAATATGGAAACCAACATTAGTTTATTCAGTTCCGCTTTCGTTGACTTTTTAAGAGTAGAGGTCGGCTTAGCACAACATAGGCCACACACCACATTAGATACAGCAACTCTTTTCCAAACTAATTTACTAAAAATGATAATCGTTATATTTATAACTTTTTACTAACATGTTCATCGTGATTTCAGAATATGTTACCTACATGGTCTAGAATATATACATAAATTTTTACATACGGCATATTTAATTACGTTTGAAAAGCACCGGTTCTCAAATCAATTTTAATTAAATTCCACAGCAAAAAGTGGTTTTCATTCTAAATTTTTAATAATATTCGATATACTGGACGGTTTTACTTGGTTCTTCTGGTTTAGATACAATTATTCAAAAAAGATGAAAAACTTTACACGATACAGAGGAAAATCGATTGAAAGGAAGTAGTAATACTTCATTAAGCAACCATGGATTTTCACCTTTTCTGCTGATTACATCTACAAAAAAATATGCAAATTTGTGGGCGATGGACGATTTAATTTTCATATACATATATAAATATTTTATGAACATTTTTGAAACTTGATATGTGTTGTTCTATAAATTTGAAAAAAGGTTTTATTTTGGTTTGCTATAGAATTTGATTATAAGAAAATCGCGGGAGATACCGAAAAGCTCAGGACTCTATTAAAAAAAAACAAGATCAAATTTTTTCGTTTCTGGTTCTTCTAGAATTCAACTATATATATATACGATATTAATAATGTACATGGCTACAACTAATCTAACTTTTTATGTGATTTATAATTTTCCAAAAACTCTGCAAAGCTTTTTTGTTTTACATGTTTGGCTTATTTTCAACTTAAATTAACAAGCGAAAAAAAAATGTATTTGAACGAAATGTTCACGTATACGAAAATGTCAAAGTTCAATAATAAAATTATAAGTTATGTGATATGTTGTTATTCAGAGTTTTTGATTTATATACGTAAAAGTTATCTAGTCGGATGATACCCGTTAAATAACGTGTACAATGTGGCAACAAAATCTTTAATCATAACGTAAACTTTTTTTTTTTCTAGATAGGTGTATGTACGTGAACAAAACATACTCAGAGGTAAACTTTTACGGAATTTGTTTTATTAATGTTGTTTTAGCTTTGTTGATGATATGACAGAATTTTTACTTTTGGCTAACTTCCTCGTACATGAATTTTGCATGAAACAAAAGTATTAACAGAAAAGTTGGTAAGCTCGGTAAATCTCATAACAGAAAAGTCAGTTCATAATATAAAGAGATCTAATAATGTTATACAGTGGATATAATTATGCAATAACGTAGTCACCAACACATCTCATTTGTGCATACACCAAAGTGTATGGATGACAAGATGTGTTGTTAGTTTTTACTAAATTTATAATATACACACATATATTCTTTTGTATAGTTAATTTAAATAACAAAATCAAACCCGATTACCTTTTGGTCAGCGGTCTTATTTGGCCGACTTGACCCATTTTTATATATGGGGTTTGTGAACTAATTGACATATCTCTAAGAATAAGACTACTTACTTTATTATTATACCACAATTTATCCGAGATTTATATATAATCTGAAATCTCCCCTGCCTAATAAAAAAATACTGTTCTGCCAAACGCAGTTTTATTCCTAAACAAAGTTTACTTCAATAGAGATATCAGTCCACCGCTTTCTCAACTTTTACTTGCTTTTAAAAGCATGATCTGTAAATCTGATTTCGTTATTGACTTTCATACTTAAATCAAATTTATTTATCTAGATCATCCTATTTCGGGTTGCAAGCTCAAAATAATCGCTGTAGACCAGACCTATCGAATACGGTAGATTAGGAAATAAAACGAATGGAATGTACAATTATTTGACAATCGATTTAATGCACGGCGTCTTGATGAAAAAAATAATAAATTTAATAATAAATAAGCTACAACGAAAAACCTGCCTTGTAAGAATTTCGTTTTTTAAAGTTTCTCAAGATACGCAAAAAAAAATGTTTGTTTAACTTATCCAACTCAGTTACTTTTGCAAATGGACAAATCGAGAAGATCTTGTGTTTGCGCCAAACAAATCCTTTAGCTGATTAAATCAAATTTTTTAACCTCATTAATCAAGTGAACTGTAGCTGTCTTGAGCAAAATAATTTATTATTAGAGTGTGGGGGCCGCAGCAAAAATTCATAAAGCATAAACTTTACAAAGAAAAATGAAGTTTTATGTATAAAAACGACTTTTGCACCATGTTTGATTGAAGTTACAAAAACCGTTCGATTTACAAGCGGCCGACAATAAAATTTATTGCTTACATCTTGGAAAACATATCAATTCACGTGCCATGAAGAACATTGCGAAACCATGAATTTTAACTAACTAACTATGAAGAAAACAACCCCATTAATAGGATGTCTAAATCATTCAACTTAATCGACGACCTATTTGACTTAAACTTATCAAAGGACAACTTTAAAAATATCTTGAAGAGCTATTTTTTAACTTTTTAATTGTTAAAGCCAAAATTTGGTTCATATTTTTTTTTAGTTTTAAAGTTTTTGGTTTGAAATTTCTGTTTTAATTTTTGTTTAAACTATTGCAAATAATCTGAAATCATACATGTAAATTACAAAAAAGATTTCTTTAAATAAATAAATAATTGATTGTTTGACTGAATGATTAGAATGTACGGCCAAGACTAAGCAGGGATCTCGGATACACCAGGCCTACCGTACACCCCTTTTACATATAACAAGATGGAGGGATAGGAAAGGTTGTTAGATATGATAGACTTGACCCGGTTACAGACACCTAAGTAGTCAATAGTTAGTAAATTGTTAGGCACAAGACAGCAAAATTATTTTTGGTTTTATGGTATAAAAGATCAGCATACTGAAAAAAATTTAATAATTATTTAAGTACCCATATATGGTAGATTCACTGCAATAAAACTATATTATTATGAGTTGAACTTCGATAAACTAAATAGTGCAATTGTCCATAAACAGAATTAAACTGGTTCACCAAAAACATATTAAATCATGTAAAATTAATCCAATCCAGAAATCAATTATAGGCATTTCAGAATAAATTATATTAATATTAATTTAGTAAGTTTTATTAAAATAACCACATTTAATCAGAATATATTTATATTTAAATTTCACTCAAGCAATCATAATAATATTTACACAAATAAAATTAAATTACAATTATTACAAGCAGGAAGTGAATCCATCCATTGTTACAGTCATATATGTTTTTTGGCTTTAATTTAAATACAAAATGCATTTATTTGATAGCGCAACTGAAATGGATCAATAGTTCACGGAATATATTGCAATTTACTCATACATTGCAAATTATAAAAACAGATTATGGCATGCAGGAAGTGAATATTAATATTTATTTACTAAATTTTATTAGAATTACCACATGTAAACAGAATATATGATATACTTAAATTTCAGTGAAGCAATAATAATAATATTTACACAAATAAAATTGAATCACAATTATTACAAGCAAGAAGTGAATCCTTCCATTGTTACGGTCATATATGTTTTCTAGTTTTAATTTAAATACTAAATGCATTTATTTGATAGCTAAACTCAAATGGATCAATAGTTCACGGAATATACTGCACTTCACTCATACATTGCAAATTATAAAAACAGATTATTACATGCAAGAAGTGAATATTAATATTCATTTACTAAATTTTATTTAAATAACCACATGTAATCAGATTATATAATATACCTAAATTTCACTGAAGCAATAATAATAATATTTACACAAATAAAATTCGATTGTAATTATTACAAGCAGGAAGTGAATCCTTCCATTGTTACAGTTATATAATATGTTTTCTAGTTTTAATTTAAATACAAAATGCATTTATTTGATAGCTAAACTCAAATGGATCAATAGTTGACGGAATGTAGTGCACTTTACTCATGCATTGCAAATTAGAAAAACAAATTATAATAATAGATTATTACATGCAGGAAGTAAATATTAATAATCATTTAGAAAATTTTATTAAATACTTAAACTTCACTCAAGAAATAATAATAATATTTACACAAATAAAATTAGATTACAATTATTACATGCAGGAAGTGAATCCATCCATTGTTACAGTCATATATGTTTTCTAGTTTTAATTTAAATACAAAATGCATTTATTTTATAGCTTAACTCAAATGGATCAATAGTTCACGGAATATACTGCACTTTACTCATACATTACAAATTATAAAAACGGATTATTACATGCACGAAGTGAATATTAATATTCATTTTGTAAATTTTATTAAAATAACCACATGCCACATGTAATCAGAATATATAATATACTAAAATTTCACTCAAGCAATAATAATAATATTTACACAAATAAAATTAAATTGTAATTATTGCATGCAGGAAGTGAATCCTTCCATTGATACAGACATACATGTTTTTAGTTTTAATTTAAATACAAAATGCATTTATTTGATAGCTAGACTCAAATGGATCAACAGTTCATTTGTTTAAATAAATAAATAAATAAACAAATATAACGAAGACTTTCAAAAAACGGGAACTATTTTATATTTCTATAGGTCTCCAATTAATGAGTGTGACGTTGGTATCAAAATAATAAAAAGCAATATGTAAACGAATCCAAAAAAAATCTATAAAAATCTATAAAATTGCATGTGTACTATCACTGCTAAGCTTGCATTGTTGAAAGGGACAGCTCTATACAATATTAGAAAAAGATGAACCATCGCCAAGATTTTTTCAAATAAGAAAAAAATTAAAAATTCAAGTCGACTTTTTCTTATGATATTCAGCTCACTCGCCACTTGTACGGTGAAATATTTATAGGAATGCAACATCAACGGAATGAAATAGTTATTAGAATCGTAGATAGTAACGAAATGACGGTGTGCTTCTCTTAATTATTATAAGGAAAAAACTAATATTTGGTTTCAGGAGTTTTTTTTTTATTCTACTCAAAATTCTATCTATAATTCTCTATAAGAAATATTTTAACAGTTATAGAAATCTTTAACGGCATTATACCATTCCAATCAACGCCCAATTCATAAACTTTGTTAATTGATTATGTAACAAAAAATTCTAAGGTCGAATTTAACGGTGAAAACAGACCAAGAAAGCCTAGAAATTTTTTCCTCCGATTGCGCGGTAAAGGAAGATTTAATGATACTTTTTGCTGTAACTTTGCTAATATTATTGTTACAAAACTTTTATTTCAACTTTTAGATTGCACTCAAGTAAAATAATTTCAAAGAAGTTTACAAGAAAGCTTAAGTGATTGTGAACCAGAAGACAGTTCCATTTATTGCAAACTTTTATCTCGAAACGTGACACTAATAGAGAAAAACACATTTTGCATATAGAAATTCAGCAAATTTTTACGCAGTCTTTTGTACAGTATACAGTATAGTTGATACTTTTATTTCTGATCTTTTTTTTTAAAACGTCAAAATACAAATCTTTACAAGCACCGACAGTGGGCTCATATTTTAATATAATTTTAAAAACGCATTTCATTTTCCGAAGATTTGTATAAAAGCCACTGATATAGTGTATAAATATTATTCAGGAGGAGTTTCCCAACATTATGCCTAGGACAGACGATGGAAGAAATCGTAACACATTTGGAATCATCAATCAACTTTTTTATGCTGGTCTTAATTAAAAAAATTCAAAATGGTTTATCTTTAAAGACGAATTAAGCAAAACGAAAAGTAAATTAACACCAACACAAGCTTCAAAAAGATTAAAAATATTGAATACCTAATTTGAAAATAGATTACCGGTTAGCGTTTAGTCTGTAAGAATCCGACACTCTCTTATATTTTGCAAGGGTCCACATATGAAACCGAGTAATGATTCTGCTTCTGCAAAAAAAAGGAAAAAAAAAACTTTCCGATCGAGCAAGATATCAGAAATCTCTATGAGATTATTGTTTTCGTCATTAAAAGAAACTTGCCGTTTGTACTTCTACACTGTTATGAGCGATAAGTAATCTTAAGTACTTAAACTTTCTCTCACCTTCAAACTAATAAAGTTTAAAATATACGATGAATTTATTTGGAGTTTCTGTACGTATCCTGAAAGTTGGATCCTGTACTAGTGGGACAGCCATTTTTCTAAGCCGGTCTTACTCAGTCCAATCACATAGAAGTCTTCTACGTGTGCAATCATCTGATTTGACTGTTGATCTAGGATGTTATGCTTAGATGTCCCACTTTTCCGAACGATATATATTGTAAAATAAGATTAAATAGTATCGGGTACTACCCGGGCTGTCGCCATATTGAACATGCTTTCCACCAGAGGACTTATCTTATCCAATAGTATGTATAGCACAGTAATTTGTAAGTTTTGGAAAAGAGAACTATTCTGCCATAGTCCACATTTCAAGCAGTCTTCCTTGATAGAAAGGTCGAAAATACCATTTTACAAAGTTTCTCTGCGATTATATAATGCAATTCATTCCAGGTTAACGGTTTCATTTTAGCCTCTGTTTGGCCTTGTGTCACAGTGTGTGACTGCGGCATATTATGCTGAATATTTGGTAAATCAAATAAATGCCATTCCAAGTTGAGTGCTGCATCATAATAAACATATAAGGGTCCATTTTGGTCAGGAATGACAATCGACCTATTGGTGAAAGTGTGATCCAATTTGTAAATTACTATAAAGATAAACGAATTAAGAAAATTGTGGACTTTCAGAGTTTAGGTCTTCCACCATTTGCGCTTCTTCCATTTACAAATTTGCTAAGCTGCTCTAGAGAGAACAGATTTTTTGATTTACTTTACCTGCGAATGTAAATCGATCTTGCACAATAGTAAGAAGCCTTCTTCATCAAGCAAAACATAAATTCTGGTATAAATCCGCACTAACAACTAAGGTTTTCAGTGCTTCCTAAACGGAACTCGCACAGTCTGACTGACTAATAGTTGGCGCCCTACTATGATATAGGGGTGGTTTTAGTTTGCAAACATAAAATAATCACAATGATATGAAAATGTTGAGCACATACTTTGAAAAAAAATTTCTGTAAATTCTGGTGTCCGAATAAAAAATCATCTCTCATATTTCGTAACATCTTTCGGAAAAGTTAGACACCTCAGCCCAGATATATTGTTTTTCATACGACCATCAAAAATAGTTCACTAAAATTTTAATTTCAATTATCGGATTCAGTTGACAGGTAGTTCACAATATGAAAATTAAAAAAATTTAATTCTAATCTTATGTGAGGAGGGAGGGGGGCGGGGGGTGTGCACATCAGAGAGATAATGTAACAGCACCGCATCACCATATACATTATGCTATACTATTGCTTGGATTAGTTCAACTTTGGCGGACCGCATGAGTACAGTGAAAAGAAAATTGTAATGTGTAAACGATTTACTTTTAGACGATGTGTTTATTGAAACTTTTAGTCAGAATGTGAAGAACTCCAACTTACAAAAGTGGCAGTAAATTTTAACAGGACACTCTCCTCAATATTGTTGATGCTGCACAAAGAAATAGAATTGAAAATCCAACGTTTTAAATTTTTTAATTCGTTTTTTAATTTCTTAATTCGTCGAATGGCATTTACAACTAAGCGTGTTTAAATAATTTTCAAGTCTTTATAACTTGTGCCATTAATTTATAAACCATGTGAAAATCAACAAAGTTTTTAGTTAAAACTTTTTCGTCGTAGCAATTATTTTATTTGACGCCTCGGCTCCAAAAAAGGCAAAGGGTATTTCTTTGGCTGGGAAAGTGATGGCGTCTGCTTATAGCGTTTATATTCGCTGCTTTGAGACAGTCATTGTGTGATAATCGATCAATTTTTAAGAAAGGAAAACCACTATAGGAGCCATAACGCCGAATAATAATTATTTGGACGGGTTGAATAGATCAGAGCACCGCTGGGAGACATGTAGGTATATAGATTTACAAGGAGATTATGTAGACAAATAAAAATAAATTTGAAGAAAAATGTCTTGTAGGATTTTTGTTAACTCAAAAGCTTTTCGGATCAAACTTCTATTTAAAGAAACAATAACATGAAAGAATAAAATTCGTTTAAGTATCAAAAATAGAAACTGTTTTAGGTTCAACACGATAATTTTTTCTATGTTCCAATAAATTGAATAAAATTTATCCAAAATAATGTTGTCGTTGGGGTAAAAACATTTTTTTTCTTATTTTAGTTAATTCACGAACAGAGAAACTTCAAGCTTATTTGCGTAGTGAAATTCCGATTCAAATTGACAAATGAAAATCCTATTTTCATTTTAATATGAAAAAGAACATCAAATAATAATGATCCAATTATATGGCCTTTAAAAAGAATTTCTCCAAGGCGCTTTTTGATACTCGCTACAAAAAATTATTCCTTCATACAAATATTTTTTTGCCATCCAAAAAACGTGACTGGTTAACAAAACGTGTCCTAAAGCAATAAATTTTCTTGGTTAGACACTCAATTAGTTCATCATATCTAAGTTCAAATCCCAGTTCCCCTATACCTTAATCAAAATTATGTAATATGCGAGTTTATATAAAGCTGATAGCTGTATGCTGCATGTTGATAAATTTTACGCGAGAGACAACCACTGAAATCTTTTTTTTATCATTTTCAAATTAAATTTAAGTATAGCAAAGCAATATACTACTCCAAACATATAAACAGTCTTCTGTATATGACAGTATGATTTTTTGCCAATATATAAATTTAGTATGGGCGACATCCAAATAAGAACAATTCCATAACGATTTTCCATTTTTCTTATTAATTTTTATTTTCTCGTACTGTACACAACATTTCATCGGAATTTTCATCATTTCATCGGCATTCATATATAAACACAGAAAAAGCACATAAGCTCGTATTCTTAATATACAATCAATTTGTGTATGCGGAGTAAATATAAAACGAAATTCCATTGAATTTATATATTAAAATTGATATCGCGTATAGTGGTTCCCATGTTACACACCATATATATGAACAAAGAAGCGCCACGGATATCCGTTTCTAGTTACCTAAAGTGACGTACTTAACATGTAATCGAATATATTATTTTCTAATTTACAAAAAAAAACGTATCTATTCCCGTATTGCTAAAATGAAATAATTAAATTTTAATGAGATTCGCAATGCGATAAAAGAAGTCCTTTTACATAATTTGGTCATTTCTATAGCATACTCAGGTAAGGATATGAAAAAAAATGTTAAGTTAAATTTTATTTGTAGAGGATTGTTATTGAACATGATACCCGAAAAGGACAAAAATTCGTGAAATGAATATATTTAAATATACCTTTCACACAAAAAAGACTTGTTCCTAATGAATCAGCATATAGAAATTTTAATGTACACATTTTTATTGCCATAAAAAGTGAGGTTGTGCACCTATGCTAAATCCTTTTTATGTTCTTTGTACTAAACTTTTATCTATATGGGACAAATGTATAACCATGCATGGATACCTTCAGGTTTAGTGTAATAGAATTATCCAATTTAATATAGTTAGATTCCAATTTAGCATCTATAGCTAATTTACATTTTCTATTGATAATAAAAAAAATAACATAAGAATAAGTTAATTAAAGTTTTCATCATTTTGTGATATGAAAATGACAAAACGGATGAATATTAAATACTTTATAAGGATACATTGAACACCACCCTTCCGCACCATAAAATTTGTGATTTATATAAAAGTCATAACGAACAATTTATTTTCATTCAAATTACTCACTCGCTGTTAATCATTTTAAATTATACCGCCAACGTAATATCCTGTTTAGTTACACATGAGATACCCACACTTGTTCATATTATGCAAAATTTATTTTTAAATAAAATAAAAAACCAATTTCCAAAAAAATTTGAACAAATATTTATTTGAATTTGCAAATAAAATAAATAATGCGCGACAAATAATAAAAATTTAACACTTTTCACATTTACTCGTCTGTATATTAACAAGAGAAAATAAATTTTCCGCACATTGGAAAATTTATCACTTTGATGTTCTGTTATTTATATATGTTATAACTGTCTCTTCTTTATACCTATATATGTACGATGTATACGTAAAAGTGAAGAGGCACAAATTGGAAAATTCATACTACACCACCCACACATAGCGCACAGATTTTGTTTATTTTACACTATTGAAAAATACGACACTTTCGACAAAAAAAAAATTAAAAATAAATATTGGTTAAATATTTTGATTTACCAAAAATAAAATAAAAAGGAGGAAAATAATTTTCCTAAACAAAGCTTTTAATCAATTATGCAAATATTTCGTATTTTTTTTTTTTTATTTTGCTCCCTGTAATTTTAAATACGAAATTTAATAGAAGGTACGAGATTTTTTATTCGGTGTTTTCTAGCAAAGTTATTACATTTATAAAGTTTTTTGGAAAAATAGAAATAACAGTAAATTGTGCTTTCCTACTCTTGTAAATTTAATGGCAAATCATTAAATTGGCGAATAAAAATTTAAATGTACTATAAACGAAATATAATATTTTTATGGTTAGCTTAGTGAATTGTAGTTAATCAATAGCTATAAAATGTAAAAAAAAATTTTAAAAATTTTGAAAGTCAAATTAAAGTCACATGTCAAATTAAAGTATCGTCAAGCTAAACTCACCCCCGGGGTCATTGTGTAAAAATACACACAACCTTTACAAAAAATGAGAGCTTCCACAAATTTTTTCTTGGCAGTTTGGTTCCGTACTGATTTTTGTAAGGGTTTTTTTTTATTTTTTATGTTTTTTTATTTTTTTTATTATTGTTAACTATGCGATCTGTTTTGGGGCTCAAGGCTCACCCTGATCTGCGGTGGTTATGCTTTTTACGTCCTTGTTTTACGCCGTCTGGCCAACTCGAGGACGCATGGCTATAGGACCGATTTTAGACCATCTGTACATTGCAAGGTTCATGTCGGGGAGCCTATACTGGCATGGAAGATGGGTCGGTCTATGGGTTTTGTACACCAATAGGGAATCATAAATGTGTTTTATTTAACCGTATACTGTTGAGGTTGGCAGACTCGCTCCAGCCGAAAAATTTCGATAATGTAGGTTCGACCGTAATAACTAAAATTTATCAGCCGAAAATGCCAATAATGCAGATTCAACAACAACTAATATCATTCGCCAGTAAAGGTCGGCAAGGCAGATTCATAAAAATAGCCAGCTAACAAATGTCGATAAACCAGACAAATTATTTGGTGCTAACATAATTTCTTTTTAACTCAAAACTGCTTATTTCGGTTCATCAACGTCTATATTATTCAAAATTAAACTTCTTTATAAAATACATCAAAACTATAATAATACAAACTATTTTAATACTGAGAAAACTCAACGACATAATACAAGCAAAACTTCAAAAATTGAAAAAATTTTGAACACACAAAACTTGAGAATTTACCGGTTAAAGTGCCATCTGGCTGGAAATAGATTCAAATGGAAGGTCTTATTGATGCACACACCTAAAAAAAATTTCAGGTCACTTTCTATTTGAATTTTGGACATATAGATGGCAAGTCCAAGATGAGATCCAGCGTTAACGGAAAGAAAAGTATGGGTGGTTTGGAACTTGATTGTGTATAAGTAAATGTCGAATATCGTAGTTGTTGTTACACAGATTGACGCTGAGTGGAAGAATTTCCTACGACTGTGTATTTATTTCGAGAGTACTGGAAATAGACCAATATACGGAACAATCACAAAAACACCTTTACAATTGAAAAACTATCAATTTCAATGTTCGGAGTCCGGGAAAACTCGATTGAATTTAACACTCACATAAAATTGAAAATTTGTATAAATTTACCGTTTAAAATGTCATGACTGGAAACAAATTTAAATGAAAGGACTAAATCATGCACTTAGAAAAAATTCAGGTCTATTTTCAAGTTGGAAGTTCGGGAAAACTTAACTGAATGTATCGTACTCACAAATTTTGAAAATTTCTAAAAACTGACCGTTTAAAGTGTGATGGTTAGACAAAGATTCAAATAAAAGGCCTTATTGATGCTCACGCCTGAAAAAAATTCTTGTAGATAGTCCGCAAAAATTAGGTTGAATAAAACATATAAAATGTTTAAAAAAATGCCCAGAAATACCCAGCCAAAAACTGCCGATAATACAGAGTAAATATAAAAAGATCAAATTACAGCCGACTGATGTCGATAATGCAGATAACAATTTTAAGTTGAAAAAATTTGTGTCTGCGATATAAACAATTGAGTTTTTCCGGACTAACAATATGGAAATTGACCTGATTTTTTTCCAGGTGTGAGCACCAGTGAGTGCACCTTTTTCATTTGAATGTGGTCCAACCATGACATTTTAAACGGTCAATTTTTAGAAATTTTCAAATTTTGTGAGTGCGATATATTTAATCGAGTTTCCATGGACGTCCAACATAAAAATCGACCTGAAACGTTTACTAGTTTTTGTGGTAGTTTTATAATGAGTAGATAACCTGTTTGTTTTTTGCTGACTTGAACAGTCGCAAACATTGGGAATGTCATTGTTAATAATATTTTGTCTAAAAAGATAAAAAAGAATCGATAAGGTAGATAGTGTCTTCGCTATCCCAGCCAAAAGTAAACAACGACAATGTTTTCCTTCAGCAGAAAGATATCAGCAAATTTTTTCAACTCAACAAATAAATAAATAATATTTAATAATAATTAAATATTTTATATATTAATTATTTTCATCGAATTTTTTTTTATTGAATATATTGAAATAATTGAACGCACTGGCTCTCCAGATAAACGACCTATCCAATTTGCCACTATGACTATTTGATAAGCCATAACGATGTTCAACTGTGGCCCAATTGTGGAGAAAGTCTGAAGGATATAGGAGGTTGTTTTTGGCAAAATTTCAATATTTCGATAAATTGAAAAATCATTGAACATTTACTGTACGCTCTGCCGCTCCAGAGAAACGACATATCCTATTAATGTTTTTAAATGATAGGTCATTTTCTGGAGCGCTAGAGCGTTCAATGAATTTTCAGTATATTGAAAATCGATATTTTGTTAAAAAAGAGCCCCCTAAATCTTTCAGACTTTCTCCACATTTACACCATAGTTGAACAGCTATATGGTCTACCAAATAGTTTTAGTGGCATTAATGGGATAGGTCATTATCTGGAGCGTTGAAAGCTCTTCAATGAATTTTCAGTACATTGAAAATCGATATTTTGCCAAAAAACAACCCCTTTTATATCCTTAAGACTTTCTCCACATTTACACCGTACTTGAACAATTATATGGCCTATCAAATAGTTATAGTAGCATTGATCGGATAGGTCCACATCTAGAGAACTAGAGCGTTCAATTAATTTTCAGTACATTGAAAATCGATATTTTGTAACAACAACCCCTTTCAGACTTTCTCCACATTTACACCATAGTTCAACAACTATATGGCCTATCAAATAGTAATTATGGCATTAATGGGATATGTTCATATCTAGAGCGCCAAAGCGTTCAATAAATTTTCAGTTCATTGAAAATCGATATTTTGTTAAAAATATGGAAAACCAGAGCTAAAATCGATATTTTGCCAAAAAAACAACCCGCTATATCCTTCAGACTTTCTCCACATTTCCAGCATAGTGGAACAATTATGTGGCCTATCAAATAGTCTTAGTGGCATTGATGGGCGTTCAATGAATTAAAAAAAATACTTGTATATATATTTTATTATGTTTTTACTGTGTTTAAATAATCGGCTGATATCTTTCGACTGAACAAAATCGATCAACATTGTCGATGTTTTTTTACTTTCGGCTGGGATAGCGAATACACTATCTGCATTATCGATTTTTTATCTTTCGGCTGATATTTTTCGGCTACCTTTAATAAGGTAAAAATAACTGTAATTTAAAATTAATCTAGATGAACTTCAAACTTACCGACCAAATGTCAGAGAGGTTTAAATTTTAGCGTTTGTATCGTGAGGTACCGAGTTTGAGTCTCGATGTAGGATGCCAAGAGAATTTTCATTAACAGATTACGATCTATGATGGAATGGAACACATCTATGACTCCTGTCGGAGTGCAAAACTCATGGGTCGACCAATCTTCCTTGCTAGTGTAGGCGTGCATGGAGCTATGCAACGCGTAGATGGCGATTGAATCGTACCTATATAGCCGTACGTCCTCAAATTAACTGGCAACGGCGTGTAGGTAAGGACAGAAAAACCCAACTGGAGCCTTGGCCCCAAAACAGATTGCAATGATAATAAAAAGAAAAAACAATTACAAAATTGTTTATTGAATTGTAAAGCAGATGTTTGGGATTTTTCTTATATAGCAAGATGAAAAATTAAAAAATCAGTTCCAGTACTAAATTATATAAAATAACAATAACATGGAAGACTAGAGAACGACTACCGGAAGTAAATTGCGACTGCTTACCTCATTATAAATGTGCTCTTACGTTGAGAACGTGTTATATATTTATAAAAATTTGTGTTTACAGAAAATAAATAAGTAAATTTGAAAAAATAATTCAAGTTAGTCTTAGAAATACTTTCAAAATGTAAAGAATTAAAATTAAATAAAGATAACAGAAAATAATTTAATTTATTTATTTTAAGTCTCATGATCTAACGACTCATATTAGAGCAGCCTCGCGGTCAGTGAAGTATAGTAAAGTGTAAAACATCGCCGAGAAATGCAGATTGAGTAAGTCTAAAATCATAAATTTTTAAGACACAGATAAAACGTCCTTACACTCATCTTTGCAATTAAATAATTTATTTTTTGATAGAAATTTTCTTAACAGTATGCCTGTTTTAAGAAAATCTCTATCAAAAAAATAAATTATTTAGGACGTTTTAACTGTGACTTGAAAATTTGTGATTTTAAACTTACTTATTTTGCATTTCTCGCCGACGAAAAGAACAGAAATACCAACAGAAATATGAAATACAAAATATTTGAAAGTAGATTAAGAGTAAATTCAAGAATTTGAAAGTAAATTTTATAACCCGTAACGAAACATAAACCTGAAGGCTTTAAACCGCAAAGAAAGTTGAGAATTGTGCTGTGCATCACAACATCGACACTAGCACCTGTATACACGACTACAAGGGAAAAACGTCAACAAGCTCTCTACAGAAGCGAACCTTTAGTAAAGTCCAGAATTGTATGGTAAGAATATTTTTTAAATTTTATATTTTTTGCACGATTGCATTAACAAAACCCGCGCACTACCAGAAAGACACGAAAAAACAAAATATATGTGAATTTAAAAGTGAATGGGTCGTAATTTACTAAAACGATTATTATAAAGTTGAAGTATTCCACCTACTGATAAGATAATGGATCAAAAGACGGTAATTAAATCAACAAATCAATTAAAAACTGTTGTTGGACAATTGCAATAAATGATCTTGAAGTCAGAGTAACACGACAGAACTTTTAACATATTTGCAATGAAAACCGAAGAAACAGATGCAGAGGAACACACACATTTAGCTAACCGATAACAATAATTTAAACTAACAACGTAACAAGCGGCAATTGACTGCGTGGATCCGTCAAAGATACACTAAACGTGTTCTTATCTTTGTTGAATGAGCTGCAGTATAAACCTTTTTTGCAAGCTATAAGCAATAAAAATAAATGAAAAACTAAAGATGTTCCATTTTTAACAGCAAATTGAAAAAGAGTTTCAAATAAATAAAAAAGAAGATGTAACAATTCATTTTATCATATCTAGCTGGGAAAAAGTCACACTTTCTAAAAAATGAACGAATATCTATGAATGTTCATTCAAAAAACAGTATTATCACAGAGGAGCTATACTACAAAATCAAAACGTGTACATAAAAATACATTAGAAACCCAACCAAGTAGAAAAGCAACACAAAATAAAAAAATTTGGACACAACATTCCAAAACAAACTTACTATGACATAACATGCCATGGATTTTTCGAAGCAATTCTATGTTCAGAACCAAAGGCCAAATTAAATGTTAAAATTAATAACAAAACAAACACAATAACATTAAATAATTTAAAGTTAAATTTTAATCGATACTACACCCCACAAGATAAGTGCAACTTTGTTTTACATTCAGTACTTCTAACCATGGTAAATGGTTCGTACCTACATTCGAAAAACTGAATCAAGATTAAAGGTAAACGTCATAGTAACTTGGAAACAGTAACCTATATTTATGGTGATGAAATAATTAACAAAGACGATATAAAAAAACATATTCGAACAGATTGTGTAATAATAAAAACGAAGAAAGTATTGAATCAAAATGAAAAAATATCTGATACAACAGCGATTAAGCAAGAGATCGAAACACGAAAGCGACAAGGAACTGTCGTAAAGGAACTCAATGAAAAAACAATCGACGACACTTTATACCATTAATTGAAAAGATATTATATATTTTGGAGTAACCAGTTTATTTCACAACACTTGACTTAAAATTCGGTTTTCATCAAATTCGGATGGATAAAATCACAGTTAAAAGCAGATTCCTCGGCAAATAAGGGCCTGAGAAATGGCCCAGCTACATTTCAACGAGCCGTGAATGGTGTGTTACAGGGTTTACTTGGTATAATCTGACATATTTTGGCATGGATAAAGTTTAGAAAATCGTTTAGAAAAGCCAAACATAGTGATGTACTTTCGGGTTACGATCCAAAAATACGACTGAACATAAAAGAAACTAACCACATAAAGATAAATTTCACAAAATTTTAAATTGGCAACTTCAAAAAACCAAAAGGATTAGATACTTAACTAGATTTCCCCAACCGTTATTTACACAACGGATGCATCAGATTACGTTATATAGGCAAGATCTCAGGAATAAATGAACTAAAATGCTCACAAACGAATGCACAGAGAACACTTCACATACAACTGAAAGAATTCCAATAAACCTCCACTATTCGGAGGAAATAGAAGCCTTTCATTCTGCAAGTAAGTCATAGATGACTATTATAAAGACTTTGCGAAGCGACCAATTAAATATTACAGAAATAAAAATAAAATAAAAATCTTAAATAGAAACAACCATTACGAAAGACCAATTCACAAATTTTAAAAGAATGCCAATCCCTTAAAGATTGTTTGAGGAAAACAAAAACCCAGATTATACAAGAACTATTATAACAACAATCAATCTGCTATTCAATAAATAGCTATGAATATACAAATAGACGCAATTAGGCGCAGTATGTTGTACCATCGAATCGAAATTCGAAAAAATCGGTTTGTTGTATCATTTTCGAACCGTGATAAATGAAAAATTTTCATCATTTAAAACCCAAGTAATAATAAATGTAGCTGAAATTTCATTCTAGAAAAAGTAATGCAAGATTAAAAATAAAAAAAAAGTCGAAAATGATACAACTTTCACTTTTTCGATTCGACTTTTCCAAATTTCAACTTTTTTCGAAATATAATAAAAGGACATAGAGCGCACATCGAAAAATAAAAGAGGTATAAGTAAATTTTCGATATTATCGGCCATGCTTATTTTGACAAGAAGAACAATTTTTGACAAACACAACAATCAACAACACAATTTGTAAAGTTATATTTAGGTTAACCTAGAAACATTCCTAGTTAAATAAATTTTCTGATATTTGTGTCGATTCCATGTGAACTTGTATTTTTATTTTCTTCTATGCTGCTATTTTTACTAGGAAAACTCATTGCATTTAAGCAAGCAAGCTAAAATTTAAAGAAAAATTTTGAAATAAATATCGAGTGGCTTTGGAAACAATTGAAGAATAGAAGAAAAGATAAATAGAAGATGTACAAGGAATCGGCACCATTATCGGCTGTATTTATTTTGACAACAACAACTTATTCTGACAAATACAACAAAGTTACAGTGATTCACGTACAAGTCAATATTCCAACCATTATAAAAAGTTTAATCCAACTTATGAAATTGTATATAGGTTTCTAGTCCTTGATAATTAAATTTTCGATATTATCGGCCATGTTTATTTTGACAACAACAACAATTTTTGACAAACCCAACAAAGTTGCAGTAATTCACGTACAAGTAAGATTTTCTGCTCGAGAAATTTCATCTCGAGAATCTCGAAAAAATTTAGAAATTTTTTACTCTCGAATTCTCGAGAAAAAAAATTTAACTTTCGAGATTCCCATTTCTCGAGAATTAAATTTTTGTTAGAGGCAAGCGGCTTCTATTATTAATATTTTTTTATTAAGACTGCGTCCGAATTGTGTGATAAATATTTTTTACCACAAATATTTGATAATTTTTTTTCAAGTTGCTGCCCGAATTCTGTGATATTTTTTTTTAAATCCCCGCCCTCAGTTTTAATTTGTAATTTGAAAATGTTATTGTTGAATATTTAACCTTAAGTCCATTTCTTTTACATATTAAACAGCTTCTAATCATAACCAATGCCCTAAACAAGTATATTCCATTCGATAAATTCCATTCGATTAAATTATCACTTATTTGCCAAAAATTACAATGCCCATAGGCTATAATAGTTTGTGTGTCTTCGGTATTTTCACAATGTTTGTACTAAAAAATATTTATCACACAATTCAAGCACAGTCTAAGAATTAAAATAAAAATTCCAAAAATTTTGTTTCTAATGCTCCGAGATGAGAAGTCACTTAAAACATCAAAATGTTTTTATTGCAAAATTCTCTTTTGTATATGTTTTTTTTTTCACTCATCAATCAGTTGTCATTTGTCAATAAATTTTAGATACAAAAAATCTTTCCGATCAAATCATAACATAGCTAAATGTTAATTGTAGTTTTTTAATCAACATAAATAATTTATTTTTATAATCAAATAGTGTTTGTTGATATATGTTAGCTTTAATTAATAAAATTCTCACTTTGTTGGGAATTTGGTATAAAATACAGATTTTTTAATCCCCAAATTGTACTGATATGTCTGAGTATAATAGAGAAGATGTTTGGAAACACTTCAAAGAAGCAAGCCTGTTAAAGTTCGATCCACGTGCGCCCTATACAAAAAGTTACCCGCGGGTAAGGCCAACAATCTTCTATTTGCGAGCATTGGCGAGTATTTTACAACTTCTGATAAAAGTCTCACATTGGCAAGAATTGTTTCTAAACTTGCTGCGAATGATGAAATTTCAATTAATGCAATAAGTAAAAGTTTATTTATCCGAAAAAGTTTACAATTACAAGGATGAATTTATTATTTAAATTTCACGATACTGTCAAAAATAAAATAATTTCCAAGATCAATCAAATGAAAGCGGGAAATTAAAAGGTTAGTATATCTATTGGTAAAAGGAAAAGGGTTCCATTAGCGTCGTTATTTAAATTGATTGATTGATTGATTGAGTAGAATGTACGGCCAAGACAAAGCAGGGATCCCGGATACGCCGGGCCTACCGTACACCTTTCTTACATATAACAAGATGGAGGGATAGGAAAGGTTGTTAGATATGATAGACTTGACCCGGTTACAGACACCTAAGTAGACAAAAGTTAATAAATTGTTAGGTACAAGACCGCACAATTATTTTTGGTTTTATAGTATAAAAGTTTAGCAATCAGCATACCGAATAAAATTTAATAATTATTTAAGTACCCAAATTTAATAATTATTTAATAATAATTTAATATGTATTTAATTATAGTTGATTCCCAGCAATAAAACTTTAATATTATGAGTTGAACTTCAGTAAACTAAATAGTGCAATTGTCCATGAACAAAATTAAAATGGTTCCTCAAAAACATATTAAATCATGTAAAATTAATTCATTCCAGAAATCAATTATAGGCATTAAAGAATAAATATATTAATATTAATTTAGTAAGTTTTATTAAAACAACCACATTTAATCAGAATATATTTATACTTAAATTTCACTGAAGCAATAATAATAATATTTACACAAATAAAATTAGATTACAATTATTGCAAGCAAGAAGGGAATAGATCCATTGTTACACAAATATATGTTTTCTAGTTTTAATTTAAATACAAAATGCATTTATTTGATAGCTAAACTCAAATGGATCAATAGTTCAAGGAATATACTGCACTTTACTTATACATTGAAAATTATAAAAACAGAATATTGCATGCAGGAAGTGAATATTAATATTCATTTACTAAATTTTATTTAAATAACCACATGTAATCAGAATATATTTATTTTATTAAATTTCACTGAAGCAATAATAATAATATTTACACAAATATAATTAAATTACAATTATTACAAGCAGGAAGTAAATCCATCCATTGTTACAGTCGTATATGTTTTCTAGTTTTAATTTAAATACATAATGCATTTATTTGAGAGCTAAACTCAAATGGATCAATAGCTCACGGAATATATTGCACTTTACTCATACATTGCAAATTATAAAAACAGATTATTACATGCAGGAAGTAAATATTAATATTCATTTAGTAAATTTTATTAAAATAACCACATGTAATCAGAATATATATTATATTTAAATTTCACTGAAACAATCAAAAGCGTCGTTATTTAAATGTGCATTTATATTTTTCCGATGGATCAACAGAAAATTTAGGCTTGATGAGAATAGAAGATTCATGCCCTGCTGATAAAGCCACAGAAATGGTTACCAGTAAAATTCGATCGTTTGGTTTGAATTACGAAACAGATATTGTTTAATGCCAGTATAATATTGAAATACGGTCGGTTGTCGCCGTCTTTTCAACAACTGTGCAATAATCACGCAATTCACTTGACGGCTATGAAAGATGTCTACGAAAAAAAAGTTTCTTCGTGTAACAACCTAAGCGATGAGGTTGAGAATGAGCATTCAGATACCGATGATTCTGAGTCAGATGATTTAATTGAAAATGAATTTGTTGCAGAAAGCATTCAAATTAATTGTAGTATGCAGATTAAAAAAACAATAATAAAAATAAAAGGAATTGTAAAATTATTTAAAAACGCTCTGGTTTCAAATAATATTTTCCAAAGTAATATTAGAGAAATCATTTCCGACGCGCACGAATAACAGTTGTTGTTAGATTGTAAGACCCGATGAAATACAATCGCAAGTATGACTGAATGTTTTTTAAAATTTAAACCGGCTAAAAACGATACGTGATCTCGATCTTGGGTGTCTATGCGATCACAAAACTGATGATGTCGTGGCTTCTTATATACTTTATAGTCTATAACGCCTTAGAGACTTCCGCATTTTGTCTACGGAAATGATAATTTATGAAGTAACTAGTTAAATAACCAGTAATCTCGAAGACTTTACTCGACTTTATCTTAAAGAATACTTTATTGTTAATTAATCCTACATCAGCGCAAAACGAAATAAATTTTTTAGGCTCCGGAAATTTTTGTAATGCGAAGAGTACGTACGTTTAAATTACAAATCATTAGATAGTTTAGTAATTTTAAAATATTACTTTTTAAATAAAGATAAATAAAAATAACTAGCTAAATATAATTTTGATATTTTTGAACAATTATCAACTGTGTTTTTAATTATTCTGAATTTGAAAAGGATTTATTTATATTGTGAAGTGATATTAATTAGGTTTGTTAAATTATTTAAATATTAATTGTTTTTTGATAAAGAAATTATTATTAGGATTAAATTATTGTTAAAATATTTTTCATTGCTGGAGGGTAAAATTAATATTTCAATATATTCTAGAATCTCAAGAAAATTTATTGAAATACTCGAATTCTCGATTGTGGGAAAATTCGAGATTCTCAAATCTCGAGAGCGAAAAAAGTTCGAGAAAACAGAAATTCTACACGTACAAGTCAATATCGAAACCATTTGAAATCATTCAATCCAATTTATGAAATTATATATAGGTTTCTAGTCCTTGATAATAAAATTTTCGATATTATCGGCCACTTTTATTTTGACAACAACAACAATTTCTGACAAACACAATGAACTTACTGACATTCACATACAAGTCAATATCCCAAACATTTGAAATCATTTAATCCAATTTATGAAATTATATATAGGTGTCTAGTCCTTGATAAGTAAATTTTCGATATTATCGGACATTTTTATTTTGACAACAACAACAATTTCTGACATATGCAACAAACTTAAAGTAATTCACGTACAAGTCAACATCCCAACCATTTGGAACCATTTAATCCAATTTATGAAATTATTTATAGGTTTTTAGTCTTTGATAAGCAAATTTTCGATATTATCGGCCATTTCTATTTTGACAACAACAACAATTTCTGACAAATACAACAAACTTACAGTGATTCACGTACAAGTCAATATATCCAACCATTTGAAATCCTTTAATCCAATTTATGAAATTATCTATAGGTTTCTACTCCTTGATAAGTAAATTATCGATATTATCGGCCATTTTTATTTTGACAACAACAACAACAATTTCTGACAAATACAACAAACTTACTGAGGTTCACATACAAGACAATATTCCAACAATTTTAATTGATTTAATTCAATTTGAGAAATTATATAAGTAAATTTTTGATATTACCGGCCATGTCTATTTTGACAACAACAACAATTTCTGGCAAACACAACTAACTTACAGTTTTTCACGTACAAGTAAATGTCTCAATTATTTGAAATCATTTAATGCAGTTTATGAAATTATATATATGTTTCTAGTCCTTGATAATAAAATTTTCGATATTATCGGCCATTTTTATTTTGACAAAAACAACAATTTCTGACAAATACAACAAACTGACAGTGATTCACGTACAGGTCAATATACCAACCATTTGAAATGATTTAATCCAATTTATGAAATTATATATAGGTGTCTAGTCCTTGATAAGTAAATTTTCGGTATTATCGGACATTTTTATTTTGACAACAGCAACCATTTCTGACAAATACAACAAACTTACTGAGGTCCACATACAAGACAATATTCCAACAATTTTAATTTATTTAATTCAATTTGAGAAATTATATAAGTAAATTTTTGATATTACCGGCCATGTCTATTTTGACAACAACAACAATTTCTGACAAACACAACTAACTTACAGTTTTTTACGTACAAGTAAATGTCCCAAACATTTGAAATCATTTAATCCAATTTATGAAATTATATATAGGTTTCTAGTACTTGATAATAAAATTTTCGATATTATCGGCCATTTTTATTTTGACAACAACAACAATTTCTGACAAATACAACAAACTTACAGTGATTCACGTACAAGTCAATATCCAAACAATTTGAAATGATTTAATCCAATTTATGAAATTATATATACGTTTCTAGTCGTTGTTAGTAAATTCTCGATATTATCGGCTATTTTTATTTTGACAACAACAACCATTTCTGACAAATACAACTAACTTAAAGTGATTCACGTACAAGTCAACATCCCAACCATTTGGAACCATTTAATCCAATTTATGAAATTTTTTATAGGTTTTTAGTCCTTGATAAGTAAATTTTCGATATTATCCATGGTTATCCAGGCCATGTTTATTTTGATAACAACAAGAATTTTTTCAAACTTTCTGTAGTTCACGTACAAGTCAACATCCGAGCCCTTTGAAATAATTTAATCCATTTTATGAAATTATATATATGTAGGTTTCTACTCCTTGATAAGTAAATGTTCGATATTATAGGGCATTTTTATTTTGACAACAACAACAATTTCTGACAAATAAAACAAACTTACAGAGGTTCACATACAAGTAAATATTCCAACAATTTTATTTGATTTAATTCAATTTGAGAAACTAATTATAGGTTTCTAGTACTTGAATACCAAATTTTCAATATTATCGGCCATTTTTATTTGGACAACAACAACAATTTCTGACAAATACAACAAACTTACAGTGATTCACGTACAGGTCAATATACCAACCATTTGAAATGATTTAATCCAATTTATGAAATTATATATAGGTTTCTAGTCCTTGATAAGTAAATTTTCGATATTATCGTTAATTTTTATTTTGACAACAACAATAATTTCTGACAAATACAACAAACTTACTGAAATTCACATACAAGGCAAATCCCAACCATACTAATTGAACTGATCCAATTTGTGAAATTAGGTTACTAATCCTTGTTTTTAGTCGATCAGCGCATTTTTTTCTTTATCGTTGCAGCCGTACCGCTACATCTCATCCTCTTTAGTTAGCTGGGTGTTGCCCTTTACAGTTTATACACCTTGCAGATTTAATGCGGCAGTCGTTCCCGTTGTGTTTACCGGCACAATTTAGGCACCTAATTATTCGCAGTAAGTTTGAGTGCGGTTAAAGTTGTGACATAAGATGGAGTCTTGTGGTTTTGATTCATTTCATTCAAATATACTATATTTGTGAAGTTAGCCCAGCCCAGAAGTTTTATCAATTTTACTGAAAAACGAAAAATTTTCAAATTTAATAAATTTGATTTGTTTTTCATATAATAAAAAAATTAAAATCTAACGAATAAAGAAACTGTAAAATTTAGAACTCTGAGCTGCTGGAGTTTCATTGATTTTTACGTAATTTTTCGTCCCGCTCGATAAATTTAAAAACATTTCACCAAAACTTAAAAAGACCCTCGAATCAGGGCTACATGATTTTAAAATGTTAACACTAGTAGCTAATTTTATGTTTAATAAGAAAAACACCGTTCCGCGGTAAGTTTACGAAAATGAACTTTGGGCTGGGAAATATATTGATTCTTATATAATTTTTCGTCCCGTTCGATAAATTTATAAGCGGAATATTTATAAGCGGAATGAAAAATTATATTAAAATAACTGAAATTCCAGACCCAGGCTCATGTTCGGGCACTTGCCACAGAACAATTTCTTTCTCGCATTGCTGTATTTTTGCATTACCTAAAATTTTACAGTTTTTTATGCGTTAGATTTTTTTTTTTTTATTAAATGAAAAACAAACCGATTTTAATAAATTTGATATTTTTTCGTTTTTTCATTAAAATTGATAATAATTCTGGCCAGGGATAACTTCACAAAAATAGTATATTTGAATGAATTGGATCAAAACCTGATTCTGGGATAACTTCACATACGATTTTCAAACGATATAGATTGTTAAACAAATTTTGTGTCAGAAGAATTTTTGGTATTGTCAACATTTCATGTTAAATGTAATCCTCAAATTTTATATCTATTCCGTTTGGTGTGTAATCGATAAGTAAACACGTATAAATGTAAGTGGCAAATAACAAAACAATAAACAAATTTATAATCTTAAGGTCATAAGTCTATACATATTTATTTAACTTATACAAGGAAAAAATAAATTTTCCTAACCTCAACAACAACAACAAAACATTAATTTATAATTTAATTTCCCTTGTCTGCATCAAAATATTTATTTTAAACATGCAAATGGTTTATATACGACCGGGGGGAACAACCGACAGTAATAAAAAATTTGTAAATATAAATTCTCAACAGATGTTACGTAATAGAATTCTCAAATCTATATAACTAATTTGTTGTGGGGGCATCACGTGACAACAAAACACTCTCGATAACGTGTAATATTTGATTATGGTATCATGCCAAGATAAATATCAATATTTCATAATAATACACTGTTGTGTAAAGCTTTTAATCTTTATCCGGCTATAAACAATTCTTATAAACGTATATAAAATATATTTTTTTTTTGTGCGGTTAAGATAAGCCGCATACAAAAAATTTCGGATACGTATATTTATACATTGGAATCGTACTTGTGGTATATATTATATATGTATATAGGTATGAAGTAATATTACACGCGTGGAAAATGTTGCGTGTTAGAACCGCAACGAGAAAGATAGAACAAAATCGTAAACCGCACATAAAAGTAACAATTTTCCGTCATTGTTATGTCATAAAACCGAATTTGATAAGTCGCTGCTATGAACGAGTATATACAGATAGTACCTCCTTCAGTTTCATGCTCATGTGACAAAGAACATGGAAACATTTTATTGTTGAACCACAAATTGTGTTACACTCCAAACTTCTCATCCATTCTTATCCTCCATATAAAATTAAGCACAAAAAAGCATTTGGAAGAGCTTTTTTTTATTTAACTCAAGGTTTCCTTAGTTATTAAAGATTTTTATTTATTTTTAACTGGTATATCCCAACATTTTTTTTACTCGTATACGGGATTAATATAAAATCTATAAATCGTGTACGGTACATCATCGTCGTCATATATAGATTCTCTTCGCAATGTTCATCATATAAATTTCAATGATGCAGAAAATTAATTTATAGTTAACAGAAATATATAAGTAGAACAAATGTTTATATTTTACTGGTGGCATGAGCTGCGGTTGAAAAAAATTTTATATTTTATTTTGCTGTAAAATAAGTTAAGAAAAATTTTTTTTTTTTTTTTCGGGTAAATGTTATTTGGCTGGGTGTTGGGGCGACAAGAATTTATTTCTTTGTCCATTTTCGGCACATAATACGAACCGTGTCATATTATTTGAGATAAAAAGGATTTTATATGTTAGATGGTGTGAATTGGAATGTAAAATGGTTATATTGTTAATTTGGTCAGTGAATTACAAATATGCAATGACATTTTTGGGAATATGCTATATGCTGTTCATCTTCTAAAATATTTTCGGTATGTATGTAGCTACCTAAATCATTTAACAAAATAAAAATTATTTATTATGTTTTTCCATGATTACCTTTCGCGCCCCGATCAAATTTAATATCCAATAAAATTTTGATTTGATAGCAATAATAACAACAACAACAACAACAACAACAAAATCATGTATACATCCTTTTATATAGCGCAGAGTAATAATTTTATTTCATCAAACTTTTGATCGTAAATTTTTATTCTTATTGGGAAAATAAACCAGCAGAAAAAGCACATACACACACACACAGTATCCGCAGCCGAGAAAAATTACAGCAACAACAAAATACCAATATAACATATAAAATTGGGAAATCTTTGATTTTTGTTCCATGTTCGGTATAATATTTTGTGAAGGAAAATGATTTTAAGGAGATTATTAAATTCAACGAACTGTGTTGTATTTTATTTGATCATTTTGTGTCTGTGTTTGTGTATATGTGATATGAATCGCTTCTTTCCAAGGAAAAATCACAGTACAGCTTTTTTAATATTAAAAAGTTTTAAGTATCTACAAAAATGTTTTGTGCTTTTTGATACGATATACCAGATTTACAAAAAGCAGAAAAAATTAATTGGCAATATATCGTTACTTTGTATAAGCACAGAAATATATAAGCGTGAGTGGTTTTTAACGGTATTTAATTTGTGGTCGAAAATAAAATCGTTTTTATATGCGAGATTCGATGCGGTCAACCGATTTTATTGTGTTTTTACCATACTAAAGTTTTGATGCGAAAATGCGGAAAACAATTTCCCATTAATTTGAATATAAATAATTTTTTTGTTTTTTGATTAATGAATAAAATCAATTTGATGTTCACGAACATGTTTGAATGTTGATATATTTAATTTTGATTGATTAATATTCTTTTTGGTTGTGTTGTGTACACAATGTACAAATGATTAATGATACCGAGTTCCGTGTTTTGAGTGTGCGACAATTTGTATAATAGACTTTACGGATTATACAATGCCGTCTAATTATTTATATTTATTTAGTGATATTGAATATATTTTAAATTAATGAAAGGATGCATAGTTTTTAAGGCATTGCCTAAGTCAACACGTGGCGATGCTGAGTCATTTCCGGGTAGCATTTTCCGATTTGAGGGGTTCAGTTATACCACGCCTCGACTACTGTACAAACAAAAAAAAATATTGCAGCTTTACAACACACAGTAAAGAAATACACTCATATCACTAATGCAAATTTATTTTACGGATTTTCACGATTTACTATTGTTCAGCACGTTAGCAATAATCAGAAAAAAATCTGTATCACACACCATTCGTTGGAAACCAAAATTAAGTAAATCGATTATTTACACAAAATATCTAATACAGTCCCTGTTCAATGAATGATGGACACTAATAGTATTTTGGAAATTCCTAATTTCTGCTATTATTTTATATTTTAAAAAATTTCAAAGTATTTTATTATATTAAGGATCACATCTGTTATGGTTTTAAGATTATTTTCCGACATTCTTAAAAGTTCGCAATAAAGTTATTACCTATAAACATAAATTTTGTGACTGAGCTAAAGTAAGAATGATCTACGTTTAGTGATTTTTATCATTGAGTTAAACAATTTGTGTTTAAGTTAAAGAGTATGTGTGTGTTTGGAAAGTCTAGACTGAGACATTTATTTTCAAAAATGGGTTGAAAAAAGGATCTTAACCGTGAAAAAAATATGCACTCGGAACATTATTAAAAACAAAAAACCATTCTACCGAGAGATCGCAAAACAGGAAAAAGTTTCTTGCTCATCAGTAAGTAATTTGGCAAAGATTCTTCAATCGGCAGTTACATTTTATGAGACAAAGAGAAGAAACTGTAAGGGGATCAGGAAGACAAAGCTTAGAACAGACCAAAAAATTATTCAATGGGCCTTAGAAAAACGAAGAGCAACGACGAGCGGGGTACAAAAGCATCTTTGTGATGCAGGGAAAAAGATATAAACGATGACGTTGCGACGAAGGCTATATGAAAATAATTTTAAATGCAGGCATCTAGCAAAGAAACCCAGAGTAACGGAAAAAATTCGCAAAACCTCTTATTTGGGCTAAACCTCATAATCAGTGGCCAATAGATGACTGGAAGAAGAGAAATCGAATTTTTAAGCACCAATTATATATTTTCAAAAATTAAATAAAAAAGGTAGAGGAAACCATGTGAAAAGACCAATATAAAAAAGTGTTAACAGACGTCCTGTTTCCTTACATGAGTTCGCTACCTCAAGGCCAATACTCTTACACTTTTATGCAAGATAGAGCTCCTTGCCGTAACGCAAAATTAACAGAGAATCTTCGCCTTAACGGGAATATTGACATCCTCTCTTGGCCTGGTAATTCTCCTGATTTAAACTCTATCGAGAATTGTTGGGCCTTCTTTAAGTCCAACCTATATAAAACTACTACAGTGTTCACAAAAAAAAAAATAATAGAAAAAAATTGAGAAATAGTGATCAAATTCGCAATATGATCAATACTTTGCATATGTATAGCATGCCTGGAAGAATTAAAGATGTGATAATGTTAAAAATAATTGCTTTCAAACAAATTTTAATAGTTTTCCAATTTATGTTTTCTCAAAATTATTTAATTTAGAATTAAAACATTTAAAAAAGATCTTGTTTTTATTATTATAAAATACTAGAGTTTTCACTATATTGATAGTGTTCATAATTCAATGAGAGCGTCTGCAAATAAAAACCTCGTGTCATGGTGTTTGTGGTCGCATTCCTCTGAAGTGGCTCAACCGATTTTTATGAATTTATGCATATTTGGTATAGGTATGAGAATAGGTCATAAAGTATATTTCATTTCGCTACGTAATTAGGGTGTCCCTACCAAGAAAAATGTTTTCTTCCTACCTCCTCCCTCTCATTTTTAATCGTGAGATTTTTAATATGTCGTTGAAGAAATACTGATAATGATGGAGAATCATTTACGCTAAATATCACCAACACAGTCATTGACATTGACAATCATTGGATGGTACTATATTCGCCTCTGCTGAACAAAACATGCAATGCTCATATTAATGTGGAGTTCTGCAGTTCGGTGACGAGCACCAATTAATCAAATGTGGCTGGTGCAATGAAGCTGGTTGGCTTATCTTTGGTTTCCCAATTCATGAACAAGACCCAGTTATACATTTGGCCGTCCATTTTGAAAACGGTCAGCGCGTATTTTTCACCAACGAGACAGCAAGTAAGCGTTTACACGCCGTTTCGGCGCCTTTAAACAAACAATACTCTATTCCGATGTACCAGGCTACTTCACATGTAATCAATCAAACAAAAAAATGGATGCCCGCAAGCAAGGCACACCAATTAATGCGTGCCCCGGCCAACTCAAATCAAACACTCTGGATCGAGCATATACAGTAACTTCAAGGAAGTTTGGGCGCTTTAATCTGCGACTGTTGTTGGTCAATGTCAATACCCCCTCCAACATATAAAAATGCATGCCTTGCACTCGTCTAGCTCGAATACGACAATCACTGGGACGATATGCTTGCTGAAGCAGCATTGGGTAGCAACACAAATTCGCCTACTATTCGCTATAGTGTTGCCTGAATATTTGCCGGGACGAACATACATGTTGTGGGACAAGCACAAAGGTTCAATGACTGACGCTATGTACAATGAAGCATTTATTGCTATCGAAGATCTTTGCGTGTTGTCATTGCCAATTCACCACTCAGTCATTCTAGTATGAGTTCGCCAAATCGAAGTAAATCTAATTTAATGGACACCGAGTTTAGCTATCAAATAAATTCATTTTGTATTTAAATTGAAACTATAAAACATATATGTCTGTAACAATTATAGGATTCACTTCCTGCATGTAATAATAACAATCTAATTTTATTTGTGTAAATATTATGAGTATTATTGCTTCAGTGAAATTTAAGTATATCATATATTCTGATTACATGTGGTTGTTTTAATAAAATTTACTAAATTAATATTAATATTCACTTCCTGCATGTAATGATCAAGTTTTATAATTTGCAATGAAGTGATTTGCAGTGAAGTGCAATTTATTCCGTGAACTATTGATACATTTGAGTTTAGCTATTAAATAAATGCATTTTGTATTTAAAGTAAAACTAGAAAACATATATGACTATAGCAATGAAAGAATTCACTTCCTGCATGTAAGAATTACAATCTAATTTTATTTATGTAAATAATATTATTAATGCTTGAGTGAAATTTAAGTATATTATATATTCTGATTACATGTGGTTATTTTAATAAAATTTACTAAATGAATATTAATATTCACTTCCTGCATGTAATAATCTGTTTTTATAATTTGCAACGTATGAGTAAAGGGCAGTATATTCCGTGAACCATTGATCCATTTGAGATAAGCTATCAAATAAATGCATTTTGTATTTAAATTAAAACTACAAAATATATATTACTGTAACAATGGATGGATTCACTTCCTGCTTGTAAAAATTGTAATTTAATTTTATTTGTGTAAATATTATTATTATTGCTTCAGTGAAATTTAAGTATATTATATATTCTGATTACATGTGGTTATTTTAATAAAATTTAGTAAATGAATATTAATATTCACTTCCTGCATGTAATAATCTGTTTTTATAATTTGCAATGTATGAGTAAAGTTCAGAATATTCCGTAAACTGCTGGTCCATTTGAGTTAAGGTTTCAAATAAATGCATTTTGTATTTAAATTAAAACTAGAAAACATATATTACTGTAACAATGGATGGATTCACTTCCTGCATGTAATAATTTTAATCTAATTTTATTTGTGTAAATATTATTATTATTGCTTCAGTGAAATTTAAGTATAAATATATTCTGATTACATGTGGTTGTTTTAATAAAACGTACTAAATTAATATTAATATATTTTATTCTTTAATGCCTATAAGTTATTTCTGGATTGAATTAATTTTACATGATTTAATATGTTTTTGGGGAACAAGTTTAATTTTGTTTATGGACAATTGCACTTTTAAGTTTATCGAAGTTCAACTCATAATAATATAGTTTTATTGCAGGAAATCTATCATATATGGGCACTTAAATAATTATTAAATTTTTTCAGGATGCTGATTGCTGATATTTCATACCATAAAACCAAAAATAATTGTGCTGTCTTGTGCCTAACAATTTACTTACTATTGCCTACTTAGGTGTCTGTAACCGGGTCAAGTCTATCATATCTAACAACCTTCCTATCCCTTCATCTTGTTAAATGTTAAAGGGGTGTACGGTAGGCCCTGCGTATCCGTGATCCCTGCTTAGTCTTGGCCGTAAATTCTAATCAATCAATCAACCGAAATGAATCGTGAACTGTTACACGCATACTGCAGAATTGGCAGCGATTGATACTTTCAATATCCCACTACTGACTAATTAACAAAATATCATTTACGACCGCATTATAATGGCAGCTGCGGCGGGACAAGGTGGATTATTTTTTGGATGCACCAGGTGGAACTGGCAAAACATTTCTCATTTCGCTAATTCTTGCCGAAATACGATCAAATAATGGCATCGCAATGACCGTTGTATCATCTGGCATTTCAACAACTGGATGGTAGCATATCAGCTCATTCAGTATTTAAGCTGCCAACTAAATATTCTAAATAATCAAGCGCAGGGCACAATATAAAAAACAATCGTCCACGGCCACAGTGCAGAAACAATGCAAAATTATTATCTTAGATGATATAATGCGCACACAAACATTGTCTTGAGGCGTTGAACGAGGAACTCAAAGATATAAAAAACAACGACAAACTATTCGGCGGCACTCTGTTACTCCTATTTCAGACAACCACTTCCCGTCATTCCACGTTCAACGTACGCTGATAAGAATCATCACACCCGAGTTGCAACCACACCTTCTAGAACTTAAAGTTCGATCTACGGTTATTTTACTTCGGAATTTGAACTCACCACGGCTGTGTAATGGCACGCGATTGGTTATTAAAAAATTGATGAAAAACATTATCGTAGCCACCGTTCTGAATGGCAAATTCCGAGGCGAAAATGTTTTTCTGCCACGAATTCCAACAATTGAAAACAACTGCATTCAGTTTCCAATATTAGATTTTCCTATTCGCAATGAAACTCAATAAGTCGCAAAGCCAAACGATGTCTTTTTGCAGCTTAGATTTGGGCACACCATGTTTTTCACACGGACAATTATACGTGGTATGTTTTTACGTGGACAAACCATCGAGCTTATTCCTGTTGGCTAAAGACGGACTGACAAAAAATATAGTACACTCAATTGCTCTTCGAAATTAATATTCATTTTCTTTATTTCATTCTCCTACTTTAGGATAAAAAATATTTATTCCTTTTTTGATCAAACAATGAATATGTCCATTACTTTATCACACACTTACAATCCATTCGTTATTTTTTGTTTACCAACCAAAATATTCAATAGAAATAATTAATATGGCAGACCAACGTTTGCCGGGTCAGCTAGTTATTGTAAAGAAAATTAAATAAAATATTAATTAAAGATGAATTCTAAAAAAAAATGTTGGGAACAGGTTAATAAAAAAAATGTACCTTCGGTTTTTTTATTTGGGGATTACTCCAAGATGTTGGCTGGTGCTCCGTGTAGCTTCGTCTACACTCGTTTCGACCCCAATACTTAACCGTCACGAACACTTTTAAAAACAAATTTAAATACAGGCGCATTACCTGAAACACCTTTTAAGGCTTGACCATCATTTAACATAATCCAATGTCAGTACGAACACTGGGATTTGTGGTGTTTGCAATAAGGAAAATCATTTGATTTTTAATTGCACCAAATTTCTATGGTTGTCGACTCATGAACGATAGGACAAGATCAAAGAATTAAAATATTGCATGAATTGCTTAAAAAACAATTCGTTCTGAGCAACAAATTTGTTCTGAGCCACATCATACTTTATTCATGGTACAACCGAGAGCAATTTAAATAAACGTGTACTGTTTTGGCAGGATCATATTAATTAAATTAGTTCAAAAATTGCTCCACTTGTAGGTCTTCTAAGGAAATTATCTTTTTTTGTTCCTAGGCGGGTGTTGTTAATGATCTATTACTCGTTCATTCATTCACGAATCAGCTACGGTCTAATTTCATATGGAACAGCCGCTACAACTAGGCTAAATAAAATTCAAGTAATGCAGAACAAAAGTTTAAAATCAGTCTATAGGTTGCCATTTATGTTTCCAACTAAAAAATTAACTGTAGTGGGAAGATTTAAAAACCAAAAATTCAACATGCTTTATATTCTTTAATTCGAGTCGTTCTACAAAAATATCTTAAAGACGAGATAACAACATTGATGAAAAATCGTCAATATTCTCGAAAAGTTCAATACTTTCACTAAACCCTTTTATTGATTCTTCTGGTTTACCAGAGTTGGTAGAAGGTCCTAATTTAATTATGATAAAAAACATATAACTTTTATTACCATTAAAAGGCAACTTAACAAAACTAATATTTCGATTTTATTTAAATCACGAATAAGTCAATAAACAATGGGTGATTTTGTTTCGTCACGAAAGCCATCCATTTTGATCTAGTTACAGACCTAACATCAAAAAGCTTTGTTTCGTGTTAAAAACGATTTATATTTCCCCGGGGTAAACCACATACTTTGTGGATCGATAATGCCACCAATTTGGAGCGAAAAATGGTTTAAGGGAAATGAACCAGTTACTTAGGAATGAACTCATTGTTTTGGATGTTGTCAATTTTTATAATATTGAACAAATTATTTGTTAATTTATACCTCCAATATCACCAAATTTCGGAGGTATGTGGAAGATTTCCGTTAAACCTTTAAATAATTCAACAAATATGGTTTTTTCTTATGTAGATTTAAATACTTTTAGATCTGTCTGTGACATCAACCACTTCAAGCTAGAGTGGTCTGTTATAATTGTAAAATAGTATCCTTCTATTCTCTAGTTTAGTAGCTCGACTGGGCTTTGTTAAGCTTTTTTGACTTGTACGCAATCGGTCGTTCATTGCCTTCGTCATCTTTCTGATACAATACACCCCAATCGTCATTCCGACATGTATCACATCTATAAAAAAATGGTTTAGTATAGTCTGAATTATGTAAAGAAAAAAGGTACTGCTGTCAAAGGTACCTTAGTTTCTCGAATGCCACCGGTGATTCGTTGGTTCATACGAATTTTATCAAAAGATTTGTAATAGGACTGGTAATTTCCACGTTCTTTGGAATGAAATGCAGGTACCAACCTGTCATACGAAATAAGTCGCCGTGTCTGCTTAAAAGAGGTTAGAGATGAAAAGTTACGAATTGTCTCTATACCTTATTAAGATCCGTTTTAAGTCCTCTGTTTCCTACCACAAAACCCAAATATCTCACATACTTCATGAACAATTTACTATTAGAGACGTTTGTCGTTAACCCAGCAAGCTTAATTCGTCCTCCTATAAGTTTCAGCAAAGACAGATGTTCCGTGATTGACGAAATTGTTGTTAGCAGGACATCGACATATACAAAAATCTTAGAATAACATTGGTTCCATACCACTTTATCCATCAATCGGCAGAGCGTTTGGGGCGAGTTACACAGCCCAAATGGCATGACTCAAAAGTGAATAAGTGGGCGACCGACCAACGCGAAACCTGTTTTATCTCGACTTTTGGTTTAATGGGATTTTACAAAGTGCGTCCTTAAAGTCAATGCTGTATATTACGGTGATGGTTCGGTCGAATTCTTCTTGTTGGGTAAAAAAAATCTGAGTCTCTGGAAGTCTTTAGTTATACGAACATCTAAAGAGCGCATCATGAAACTGTAACGATGTAACAAGGAAAACTGATTCCATTTGTTTTATTGTTATATTTAACAGGCACCACGTCGACGTATCCAATTATGTGGTTTTTTGTTCCGTCGGCCATACTTCGGAGGTTATTTTTTTGTAAGCGATGCCCAATTCCGTTAAAAGTTTGAGAGAATCGCGTCCAAGGATGCTTAATGACGTTGCTATCTAACAGACCTTGAATATGCTGATAACAATATTAAGGCGAGGATCATCCAAGGCAGGTAGTACTGTTTCTGCACAAGCGCGTTTTACCGTCCTTCAAAATTTAAAGTTCTGAACGATACGCTGTTTTTGTTTGCACTTGTAAAGTTTAGATCTTGAAATGGATTCATTGGTAATTGCATGAAAGGTGGATTCAGTAGAAAAAGTTTGCGTCAATTCTGAATCGGATGCGTCATTTGCTAAAGGATCGGTCTGAGTTATTTTTAAATTAAAAATTCGGTATTCGTAATGCGCACACTGAGGCATAATTATGCTGCACTTTTAGCACAACCATAGCAAAACACACCTTAAGGTGGCAATTAACAATCTTAGTATCTGTGCCCCAAGTCACGACAATTTCAACTAACGAGACTGTTAGATGATGTAGTCACAGCTCTTGATGGTTTGTTATAATTGGCCCTTGATTTTGTAATGACCGCAGGATGCACCTCGTTTGAAATATCTTTATCAAACAATTCCCGAGACGAGGAATCATTAACTTGTTGATGGGTTAAGTGTTCTGAGTTAGCCCGATCTGGCTCTAGTTCACTAACATTAACATAATCTCTATTAATTCTTCATCATTAAATAGTCTTATTAATCTGCCGTTCCGGCTCTAACTTTCTAAAATATAGTTTCCTAAATACTTTCTCGGTCACCTTGCTTTTTGGTCTGTATAGCCCTGCGTAAATCTCGATCTGGTTCAGTGTTGCTGAACCTATCAATAAACGCTTGTTTTAGTTGGAAGTATGATGCATTTGGAAATTCACGAACTAAGACCCAATACCATTTTCCGCAGTGGCTGTTAGCAACTTAGACGTAAGTGCTTTCAAACAATTTAGAGTAACATTTTCCTTACTATAGCTGGGGGCTCGCTTCGAAAAATAAAATCATACGCTTAAAAAATTATGATTTGAACAAATTTCGTTTCAAACTCAATCTGTAATCTTTTTGTAATTCTTTTTAGAATTTTCAATATATTTGCGAAAAAACGAAAAAGCTCCTATATGGAAGCTGTCACTTCAGGTGAACCGATTTCGGCCAAACATCAATTTGAACTTCCAATTTATAGTGAAATCTTACAGAACAGTTATGTTGATTGTGACTCCTCACCATGCAGTCGGGGACTGGGGAGTCATAATTGCTCGCTGAAAATTATTTTTATTGTTATTTACTTTATTTGATTATTTTCCATTTTCACTTTACATCTAATTTTGTCGTTTAAACAAATTTAGCAAAAACTTTCAATCACCAAATATTTTTATGAAATGACTGGGTTTTTTTTCAAAATTTTGGAAACTCACAGGAAAATTCAACATATATTATGAATTGTGCTGTTTTTTTCGGAAGTAGTCTACTGTTCAACCAAATATACAGTATTCACCGAGAAATATAATTCAATATAACTGTTAACGTTGATTTTTTTAAATAATTTATACGTTGATTGATTCATTTAGTTTTACACCAAACCGAAAGATAAAAGATTTCTGATAAATTAAAAAATGCCATCAGAAAGTTCTGAGGTTTATATGAATAAAACATTTCGTTGATGTCCCATCAGAAATGACAAATAAAAACCAAGGACTGACGCAAATTACCATATTTATTGTACCCATTCGTAAATATAAACTTTTTTGCTACTCTAGCTTCTGTGAAATTGAAAATTAATACGAATTTTTTTTGATCGACAAAAAAAAAATAAAATAGAAATGTTTAAAATATGAAAAACAAAAAGCACAATCAATAAATAAACAAACAAAAAACTTGACCCAAATCGATTGAATATACGAACAAATCGGCAGCACAAAAACAAAAATTTCCGTATTTCCCCATAACTCCACTGTTTTCAGGTCGTGGTTATACAATACCGAAAACCGATCACAGAAAATTGTTTGCTTATATATATATATAGATATAGTTATACATATAAAGTCATTCGTTTTATAAAAACTAAAGTTTTGTGTCCTTAATAGAAACATAAAAAGGGGTACTGTGAAGCATACTCGTACAGTATATATAAGCAAAGAATAATTTTCTAATATCCATTTTCAATATTCCAACCTTTTTTATTTTTTTTTTTTTGTGAATTGAAAAATCGAACGTTATATACAAAAGAAAAAACCTAAGCTTTTTATTTTGATATTAAACAAAAAAAATAAAAAGACAAAATTTAATAATTTTGCATATGGTTTTATGCAAAACTTTTTCCCAAAAAAGGATCTATAAAGGATTCCAACAAAGAATATTTTTTCTTATCCTAGTCTAAAATTGTTGATACCCACTTTTTCGGATGGGGTTTATAAAATGATAATTTCATATATTCCAGTATACATATTTTCCAATTGATATGATTGGATAATTTGTGAAATTGAGTTGTGCCCGAAACAAACTTAGAGATACAACAATTTTTTTTATGGCTTGTTTGGTGTACGTATTGCAGAGTAAAATAAAAACAATGGTTAGGAATTGTTATAACAATGGGCGATTCTTAGCCTCACTACATATGCATAATTAAGGAAAAAATTCATATTTTGGAGATAGGCAAGAAAGTGGAGTTAATTGTTTAATTTCTATGTGAGTGTGGAATTATCGACGCGCTGCTTTGTTTATTCCACAAACTTTTATCTCTTCTGTACATCGTGCTAGCAATTCTTTGCCCTTTTACTATTTTCCTGATTCACGATTGAATAAAGTAGTTGTAACTTAAGCTGTGTTGCTTTGAAAAAATAAAATAATAGATGAAGTCAATTTTGGTTTTGCCAATGTTTGCTTGTGAATTTCCAGTAGCGAAAATAATTGTTTATCATGATAGTTTTTTGATGTGTAAACATCTTTACGCGCGCCTACCAAAATTTTTTGTATTAGAGTAAACTTGTAAATGAAACGAACGGAAATGACGTAAACCTACTTCGTTTGAAAAAAATGCAAGAAACTCAACAAAAATAATTTTTACTATACATGGCATGCTTTTATGTATATGTATAATAGTAGGGAAAATGAAAAAATTAATTTAATGAATGGAATAGAAACCATCGACATTTCCATCGATCAGAAAAATCAAAAAAAAAATTACGATACGAAATACGAATTACGATTACGAAATTGCATACTCATACGATTAAAAACACAGTCAACAACTGCTGTATATTGCTTTATCACGAGTGACGAGTCTCTATAGGCGCTGTTCATCACGTCGGCTATCAATGATCATGTCTTCTACTGAATGGGGTTATAATGACATCTCGTTTTTAACATTGAACTGCCAGAGTCTCAGGTCACAGTTACGCAGGTATGCTCAATTCATTTGGTTTTCGAGACCTGGCTGCGCAATGACGAACTTGTTAATATTCCTACGTTTGAATGGTGTTTTCAGTTCAATAGAGATGGTCAGTGGGCTGCCGGAGTAGCAATTCCGTTAAAAGATCCATAAAATGAGCATAGTGGACACAAATAATTTACCGTACTTTTTCAAAACCAATATTGACGTAACAAATGGACTGGCGAATAGAACTATGGGCTGTCTAAAGTATATCGATTGCATAGGCATCCTAACCAGGACAACGAAAACGTTGAAAACGTCGACAGTAAAAAATGTCAAACGACTCTGGATGGATTTCGGTTCAAATTCACAAGTTGGCAAGAAGGTCAGGTGGCTTGAAGCTGGATGGGCGCAGAAAACGAATATCGACCGATGTTTGGTGCCCATCTCTAGAAAAAGCTCAACTATTAATCGAAACAACAATTAATGTTAAACATAAACAACAATTAATGTAAAGCGTCGTACCTTCATGTGCCACCACAATTCATGCATCACAGGGTGGCACCTATAACGAGATAGTCAGTATATACTCTTACGATAAAACACACAGTTAACAAATTGTGTATATTGCTTTAGCACGAGTAACGAGTCTCGAAGGACTGTTCATCACGTCGGATATCGATGATCATGTCGTCTACCATGGACGTAAAAATGGGACCTCAATGGGTCTTCTTCAAAATTAGCTATCGCGCCGCACCACAAATCCGCTTTATCCGTTGTAATGGCGAATTTTGTACGAGATAATAATGACGTCTGGTTTTTAACATTGAACTGTCAGAGTCTTAGGTCATACACATCACCTCGACCTAACTGACACAGTCACGCAAGGATGCTCAATTTTCTTGGTTTTCCAGATCTGCGTTCAGTTCAAGAGAGACGGTGAGTGAGCTGCCGGAGTAACAATATATAAAAATTCAAATAGAATACTCATACCATACAGCCACCTCTTTCGAAGACATAATGAAGTTCATACATTTCGTCCTTGCCCCATATCCTAAAGAATTTCAAAAATTCTCCAAGGAGACTATCATCTTTTGCCGGTGATTATGAGCGGGGATTTCAATATTAATGTTACTGTTCCTCAAACTGAACCACTTATAAACTTCCTGCGAGACGAATTCGATTTGCACATGAACTCAGATCGAAATATATTTACTACTAGATATGGGACGACCATATTGTGCAGTTTATCAATGAAAATTTATAAAGTTAGAGTCGACAGTATATAATATATCTTATTTTAGCTATCAAAATCCAATTGCGTCGATTCAATTATACCGAAAGAGTATTAGACCAATTTAACGATAATAAACAAATGAAAAACTCTGGTTAGTAAAATTGCATTCCTTCTTCCTTCAAAGTAAACTGTACCCACGTACTATACACACGCCATGTTTACACATCTTCTTGAGAGTACTAATGGACTCACTCATTTTTTTTTTTCTAAATATATTTTTGAGTTTCACAAGGACTATATGTCTATATATAATTAATAATTTCAGATTAGAATTTGTTAAAATTGGGATTGATATGGAATTATAATTAAATCTTTTGTCAAACATTGTTGTTGTTGTCAAAACAAACATGGCCGATAATACCACATAAAACACTTAAAAGGACTATGCATCAATATAAAATTCTTGAATTCGGTTTTAAATTTGTTCTAATTGGGATTGGTATTGAATTATAATTAAAATTTTGTTTTTGTCAAACATTGTTGTAGTTGTCAAAACAAATACGGCCGATAATACCACATAAAACACTTATAGGGACTAGATGTCAATATAAAATTCTTGAATACGGATTTAAATTTGTTCAAATTGTGATTGGTATTAAATTATAATTAAATCAGAGTCAAAATGTTGTTTTTGTCAAACATTGTTGTTGTTGTCAAAACAAACATGGCCGATAAGACCACATAAACCACTTATAAGGACTATATGTCAATATAAAATTATTGAATTCGAATTTTAATTTGTTCAAATTGGCATTGATATTGAATTATAATTAAAATTTTGTTTCTCTCAAACATTGTTATTGTTGTCAAAACAAACAGGGCCGATAATACCACATAAAACACTAATAAGGACTAGATGATCATATAAAATTATTGCATCCAGATTTAAATTAGTTCAAATTGGGTTTGAATTGAATTATATTTAAATCATAGTCAAAATGTTGTTTTAGTCAAACATTGTTGTTGTTGTCAAAACAAACATGGCCGATAATACCACATAGAAAACTTATAAGGACTATTAGTCTATATAAAATTATTGAATTCGGATTTTAGTTTGTTCAAATTGGTATTGATATTGAATTATAATTAAAATTTTGTTTCTCTCAAACATTGTTGTTGTTGTCAAAACAAACATGGCCGATAATATCACATAAAACACTTATAGGGACTAGATGTCAATATAAAATTATTGAACACGGATTTAAATTTGTTCAAATTGTGATTGGTATTGAATTATAATTAAATCATAGTCAAAATTTTGTTTTTGTCAAACATTGTTGTTGTTGTCAAAACAAACATGGCCGACAATACCACATAAAATACTTATAAGGACTGTATGTCTTTATAAAATTATTGAATTCGGATTTTAATTTGTTCAAATTGGGATTGATATTGAATTATAATTAAAATTTTGTTTCTCTCAAACATTGTTGTTGTTGTCAAAACAAACATGGCCGATAATACCACATAAAACACTTATAGAGACTAGATGTTAATATAAAATTCTTGAATACGGATTTAAATTTTTTCAAATTGTGATTAGTATTGAGTTATAATTAAATCATAGTCAAAATTTTGTTTTTGTCAAACATTGTTGTTGTTGTCAAAACAAACAGGGCCGATAATACCACATAAAATACTTATAAGGACTAGATGATCATATTAAATTATTGCATCCAGATTTAAATTAGTTCAAATTGGGTTGGAATGGAATTATATTTAAATCATAGTCAAAATTTTGTTTTAATCAGACATTGTTGTTGTTGTCAAAACAAACATGGCCGACAATATCACATAAAAAACTTATAAGGACTGTATGTCTATATAAAATTATTGAATTCGGATTTTAATTTGTTCAAATTGGGATTGGTATTGAATTATAATGAAAATTTAGTTTCTCAAACATGGTTGTTGTTGTCAAAACAAACATGTCCGATAATACCACATAAAACACTTATAAGGACCATATGTCTTTATAAAATTAATAATTTTTTTGATTTTAATTTGTTCAAATTGGGATTTATATTGAATTATAATGAAATCTTGTGTTAAACATTGTTGTTGTTATTGTCAAGACAAACTTGGCCGATAATACCACATAAAACACTAATAGGGACTATACGTCAATATAAAATTCTTGAATACGGATTTAAATTTTTTCAAATTGTGATTAGTATTAAATTATAATTAAATCATAGTCAAAATTTTGTTTTAGTCAAACATTGTTGTTGTTGTCAAAACAAACATGGCCGATAAGACCACCTAAAATAATTATAAGGACTAGATGACCATATTAAATTATTGAATTCGAATTTAAATTTGTTCAAATTGGGTTGGAATTGAATTATAATTAAATCATAGTAAAAATGTTGTTTTAGTCAAACATTGTTTTTGTTGTTGTCAAAACAAACATGCCTGATAATACCAAATAAAAAACTTATAAGGACTATATGTCTATATAAAATTATTGAATTCGAATTTTAATTGGTTCAAATTGGAAATGATAAAAAATTAAAATTAAAATTTTGTTTCTCTCAAACATTGTTGTTGTTGTCAAAACAAACATGGCCGATAATACCACATAAAAGAATTATAGGGACTAGATGTCAATATAAAATTCTTGAATTCGATTTTAAATTTGTTCAAATTGGGATTGGTATTGAATTATAATTAAAATTTTGTTTCTCTCAAACATTGTTGTTGTTGTCAAAACAAACATGGCCGATAATACCACATAAAAAACTTATAAGGACTACATGACCATATAAAATTATTGAATCCAGATTAAAATTTGTTCAAATTGGGTTGGTATTGAATTATATTTAAATCATAGTCAAAATGTTGTTTTAGTCAAACATTGTAGTTGTTGTTGTCAAAACAGGTAATACCACATAAAACACTTATAAGGACTATATGTCAATATAAAATTCTTGAATTCAGGTTTAAATTTGTTCAAATTGGGATTGATATTGAATTATAATTAAATCATAGACAAAGTTAAATTTTTTTGTAAAACATTGTTGTTGTTGTGAGAATAAACATGGCAGATAATAACACATAAAACACTTATAAGTACTAGATGTCTACACTGAGAAAATTTTTGGTTTGTAAAATTGAAAAACAAAGTTTTATTTTTTTTTTAGTTAATTTTACAAACCAAAACTTTTCTCAGTGTTAACATCAAGTCCTTATATGTTTTTGATTGTTATTAAATAATCCTTATATGTTTTTGTTTATTATTAAATAAAAATTTTTAAAGGTAATAAAAAGTTTTTTGTTTTTAATATAATATTTTGTAAAATTATTAAAAAATACCTTTTCAATACGAAAATATTTACTTGTTGAGAATAATAAACTTTTAAAAAGATTCTTTCCATTTAAAAACAATTTCTTTGATAGTATTGTCAGCTTACTTTATGTTTTTTGTTTAATTATGATTTGTAAAAAAAAAAGTAATCCAAAATCCAAGTCGCAAATTTAATCAAGACGTCTTCTCGTACGCATGATTCATTAAATTTTATAAAATTTAATTTTTTTGAAATATAAAATTTTATTGTTAATTTAATTTGTTGAATAGTGTGGTATTTAAATTAAATAAAAAAATTGTGTAATGCATGTGATACGGTAAGTAAACAAAAAAATACCATTGTATTGAATTAAAATAAAACATTATTTTTGTTTATATGAAATCTAATGACGATGAAAGAGCAGGAGCCGAGCGTGGTAAATCTCATGACATTTTGTTAACATCGTTGAAGTAATTGAGAATCGCCCTCTTGAGCATTAACATGAATTATCGGATAATTTTATTTATCAAAAGTATTAATATGTAAAAACAATTGTGACATTTATTAAAAAAACTATTGTGAAATGAAAATAAATCTTTTAAAACTAGAAAATCTTCTTTATATTTTTAAAAAAATATCTTTTAAAATTATAAACATTTATTTCATTCATATATCTCAGAAATATATTATTGAAAAGTAAAAATAAGTTTTTTAATTTTATAAACAAACTTGTCCAAAAAATTGATTTTAAAGTTTAAGACTGCGGTCCAACTCGTGACTTATTTTGTGGAGACTGACTTATTTGAAAGTCTACAAAGAGCCTCTTGTCGCCTGGACTGATTGAAGACTTGTTTGACTTTTACGGGAGGCTTGCGCACAAACGGGTAACTCATCAAAATATTTCAAGCAGTTTTCTAATACGCCTATTCAACAAGAGAGTAATTGTAGACTTTCACATAAGTCAGACTACACAAAATAAGTCACGAGTTGGACCGCAGTCTAAATAAATCTCCGGTTTAATCTTAAAAACTACATTGTTTGCTTAAAAAATATATGTAAATTTTTTTTGGTTTAACAAGTTTTTTTTTCTCAGTGTGCAAACGCCTTATCGAATGAATCGATAAATAAATCAATTTGAAGGTGTTGGTATCCAACTCTGGAGCTGTACTAAATAATCAAATCGTTTAATTATTCAACGTTGTCAACAAACGAATGCTTATAGATACTTTTAACCAACGAGGAATTACACAAAGACCGGGGGCAGAATATTGATTACATGTAAACTCACACTCGTTCCACTTATTTGTTTCAAATAAGTGCGTTATCATCAGTAGTAATAAATTATCATGTTATAAGACAGGACTATTTAAATAAATAAAAAAGATACTTGTAAGTTTACTTAAGGGTTTTTTTGTTCATCCAACAATGCTGTCGATAGTTAAATTATTGACAAACTCATGGATCTCTAAAACTCAAATTTTGAACTCAAGCATGTAATATATTGTATTTTTAAACTAATCAATTATATATTTAAATTGTAAACGTATTAAATAAATCAGTAGCATACTTAACAATCCATAATTAATATATTATTTGACGATACCAAAACATAACAAAGGGAATACAATTAAATCGAAATTTCCCTCTTTAATTGGGCTTTCAAATTGAAACAAAAATAATTTTCCAAACTTACCCTAATAAATTATTAGTCTGTATTGTAGTCACACTTTATTACCTGATCGATTTCTTACCTGAAACGATAAAAAAACAATCAAAATTATAATTCGTATAATAAACAGAAAATATATTTTTCTCTATATACCCTAAAATCATAAATCAAAGCATATTTGTTTAGATACAACAAAACACATTTTTTATTGATAATTTTACAAAACAAAACAAAAAATTTAATATTTCCTTCCGGTATAAAGATATAAATAAAGTTTTGGGTTTAACAAAGAAATTAAAAGTACATATAATCAAACCCACACAACATATTTGATATTATAAAGACACAATCGAATACAAAACGAAAATCGGATCGAAAATTTATTCAAAATTAAACAATTTTTGTACCTCGTACCTAGGGCTCGATTCAATACAAAACCATAACACCATACCACTCGTTCTACATTTAGAAAATCATAAATCTATACGGAAACTACTTTTTTTTTAGTTTTTTTTTATTTAATTTATTATTTATGACTTATGTGATATTAATAGGGGCAATTTAATTATATTCGTATTAAGGCTGAAATTAGTTTTATGACGATAGGAAAAAATTATAGCACCTAACACAAGCAAATAGAAATCTTTCGTGACAGTAACACATTTTTTGGAAATGTTTAATTAAAAATTATACGAAATTTATAAGTGTAAGAATGATTAAGTTTTTGGTTAGAAGTAATCAAATTATGATGTCAGACACTTTTATGATATGACATATACTGTAATGGTATAACTTATATATGAGATATAATATGATAATTAATCATTTCGTTTATTATACGCGTGTACGTGCAGTGTGATTTAAGTAAAGTAATTATAAACCATGTTGATGAGTCCGCTCGTTATTAATTAATTTGCGTTGACAAAATTATTTCGAGTATTTTTTATTAGCCTTGTGAATCTAGCAGGAAAATTTCTTATCAAACGTGATTCTATAAATGATAAGCTAACAACAGCACAAAAGTTATACTTTCTGTATAAGAACTTCGTGCATGTTCTCATATTCTCTAAACTTTTCAGGTTGACAGTTTTTGGGCTCTTCCTTTTTAGCACACCATCTATAGGTTTTCACAAAAATGATGATTGAATTGGTTTGGTCAGGATAGGTCACTAGTTTCTGTCGTTCGATCACATACGATTAAACGGTAAGTAAATAATGAAAATTCAAAAAAAAAATCTCGGGTAGTCCTTCATTGAAAGAAAATCAAACCGTCTTATCAAATTTTGTTAGGTAATCGTTAGGCTAGGATTGGTCAACATATTTTGTCGTTAAATGACCAATGGGTCATTTTTATTGCAAAAAACAAAATCAAAATTGTATTAATTCAATAAAATCAGGTTCGTCGCATTTAGGAATTTAATTTTACAAATTTAATAACATATCCAATTGGAATATACCATTAGGATAAACATATTTCTTTTTTCAAAGAAATATTTTTTAAAGTGGAAGACATAAGATAAAATCAATTCAATTTTTTGGTTCTTCATTACTCGTTGAGGGTTGGTCACTGGTTGATTTCGTTTGGTCAATGATTTATTGCAAAAATTCGATAAAAAGTCATGTTTCCGCACAATTCGAAGTGCTCGGGTCTGGAAACTTCACCAATACTAATAATGCTGTATTTATAAATATATTAATATTCGTTAAAATCAACTAGTGAAAAATCCTCAATGAAAATTGACTATACGATTCCAATCGTTGGATTTATGAAATTATTAGTATTGGTCAAGTTTCCAGGTTCGTACACTCCGAATCGTGTGAAAATGATGAGTTTTTATCAAATTTTTACAATAAATCATTAAGTAAAAGAACCTGAAAATTGAATTGATTTTATCGAAAGTCTTCCACGGCAACCAACGTGCACTCCATCACGTGCACAACGACTGCTATTTGGCGCTCAAAATATAATTTAATAGATAAATAGTAATTTGGAATTTAAATTTATGTTAACATAAAAATAAAAAAATTAAAAATTAAAAGAAAAAAGAAAAAATTGTACTTTTTGCCCTTCTGTTGGGCACACGATAATGTTTAGCGTCTTCCCCGCTTTGGGAAAAATAACGGAGGGCGTCTTCCCGCCTCTGATAAAAACTAACACGTTCGACACTCAAGAATTTTTTCGATTTTCACACGGAAGTCCCATATTAGAATTATTGAGTAACTTATATGCGACATGATTTTTTGGGATCTCGATGCGTCGCAATTATGTGTAATGAGTCTTTGAATACCTTTGTAAATCCAATACGAGTGCCAAAGACTTATATCCAGCAAGTAGAGAAAAACTTTCATATATCAGAAAATGGAGAGTCTTGGACAAGCATAGTGTGAAATCGTTTGGTCTGCTCTGTCGATGCCCGACATATGTATATGTATTACAGTCTGCAAATATTTTCGGCTTAGTGACTTCTTTATTTCTTTTTTGTCATGATGTTAACGATGTCAGCAATGTATTTCGAAGAGATCGACCGGATTCGAACGGATGACTTGTACCGGATGACAGATTTCGCTTTCTGCTAGCACGTAACCTTACACACATATTTGTTTGACATTTTAGTAAAAATTCTGCTAAAACGGCACTGCAATAGTAGTTGTCCATGTAAAGTGTATGGCCCTTACTCAAATAGTCCTTTATAAGATCTTTAATTACATCATATGAATGACCGTGTGCGTTTGATACAGTGCCTCTTCCGGTATAAACAAGCATGTTTATTAAAAACCCATCTGTAGTACCACAAAGAAAAAGCTATCAGATATGAAAATTAGAACAAAATATTTTTTTTTTAGTTTTGCTTACTTAAACTCCAGTCCATGTATGTAATGACTTGCAACTAAAGAAAACTTTCATCAAAACTTTTGTAAATGTTATAAATAAAATGTTTCTGAACCTTGCTTTAATGTGTGACGACAAAATTAAGCTTTTAATAGATGTTTCTTTATTTTTATTACGGAGCTAAATAAAGTAAAATGAAAATATAAATGTTATATATAAAAACAAAAACATATAAAAATGTGAAACAACCATTCGCACACTGTATTATGATTTTGTGTACGTATATGTATGGTGAATATTTTGTACACGTGCACGAGGATTTATTGTATATACATAAATACATTTGTATATTTATATGTTTGTACAAGGGTTTCTCAAATGGCTCGATCGATTTCCATGAAAATTGCTAAAAGGAGGTTTTCGAGTACCAGAAATCAATTGCGAAGGGACTTGGTTTGAGGAAAATTCGTTTAGGGAGTCCTTCAGTGGGACCAGGATTCCATTTTTCTTATTTTTTTTCTTAGCTTAAACGAGTTTCATGAGGGAGGTTTCATTTTTCATTTTGGTTTGGGGTTTTTCATTTTTGAGGGACGTTTTTCGAGTACCGAGTGTGATGGGTCATGATTTCGGAAAAATTCACTTTGAAAGTTATCCGGTTGGAGCCCGAGTCCCGTTTTTAATTTTTTTTCACGATTTTAATAAAAATAAATGAAGAGGAGAGGGGTTCAAATTCGAGGATTTTGGTGATTAGTGCTGATTTCAGAGCAAAAATGTAGAGAAGGTTATCCAGTGGACCCCGGATCTCCATCCTTATTTTTTTGGCTAACACAACTTTTATGAAACATGGTAAGGAGGGTTTTTCGTCCTAGGGGTCAATTGAGATGGGTGTTAAATTCGGGAAAATCCATTGAGAGAGTCGTACGATTGGACCCGGTTCCTTTTTTTACTTTTTTTGTCGGGGGGCACGATTTTATAAAAATTATTGACAGGGCGTTTTCGAATTTCCGGAAACCAATTGAGATGAATCCCTGTTTTGAGGAAAATTCATTTAGGGGTCATCCGGTGGGGACCGGATTCCATTATTTTTGGTCGGCTCGCATGATTGTGATAAAAATTAGTGAAGATGGAATTTCAAATGCCAGGAATTGATTTTGTTGAGTGGTAATTTCAGGAAAATTCGTTTAGTAGGTCGTTCGATAGGGCGCGGTTTTAATATTTTTCGGCTTAAACAATTTTGATAAAAAATGCGGTGATAAGGGTTATTTGATGAATGGAATGGATTGCAATGTGTTTCGGGAAAATCCATTTATGAGGTCCCTCGTTGGATCTCATTTTATGAAAATAAATTTAGCTCGAATAATTCCGATATAAATTGTTCAGGGAGGGGAGGGAGGAGGTTCGAGTACCAGAAGTCGATTACGATGGGTCCTTATTGGGGGGTTTTTGGTTGGGTTTGTGGCCTTTTAACATTTTATTTGGCTTGAACGATTTTGATAAAATTTAACGAACGGGGTTTGAATTGCAAGTAAACGATGACAAGGAGTTCTGATTTCCGGAAAATTCATTTGGGGTCTGTGCGTTGCACCAGAGACCCAATTTTGGTCGAAAAACTGGAATAAAATTTATGAGTATTACTTTTGTTTCACGTACGTACTAGACGTAAATATTGAATTTTTCCGCTGTTTGTATCAAAAAATTATACGGTTTAATGTTTTAGGTCTAGTAGGTAAGTAAAACAACTGTAATTTTCATAATTTTTATTCCCATTTTTTGACCAAAATTCGGCCCCAGGTCGCATAATATTGCGCCTTGTTGCAATATGTTGTGCCATGTCGCGTGATGTGGCTTTACATTGGATTACGTAATGGTTGGATCTTGTTTACGGTGATGTTGCATTATGTAATGGTTGGATTTTGTTTAGGAATGTTGTGTGATGTTCCACTATGACGCGTCATATTGCACAATGTGGTAGCTGTTGCGTGAGCTGCTCATGTTGCGCTACGTTGCGTCAAGTTGTTGCGTGTTTAGTCTTGCGTTAATTAGATGTCTTGCGTTATGCTTCATTATATTGAAGAATGTTGCGCCATGTTCGGCTGATTGCGTTACGGTGACATGTTGTATGTTTTCGTTAATCGCGTCTTTTGAAAATGTTCGTTGTTATAGTAACAATATTGATTTGCAGCATTTACATTTAATTAATGGTACGAGCTAGGTCCCTTTTCACATATTCTTCTGTCTCAAATGATGTTGATGTTATCTGGCGGGCCCGGAGTCGTTTCTTTATTTTTTGCTAGACTCGCACGGTTTTCTAAATTACTGAGAGGATGTTTTCGAGTACCAGACACCCACCGATTGCTATGGATTCTGATCTCATTTAGAGGTTATGCCGAGACTATTTTTTAAATGTTTTTCAACTCGAACGAAAGAAGATCAAATCTAAAGCGGTTTTATTTTATTTTGTATTTTTACATTAATATTTTTCAAGTCAAATTTGAAGACTTATTTCAATATAAATTTATAAATAAGAAAGCTTATTTAATAATACACCTACATCAAGCCACCGATCTTTTCTGATTTCTACACGACATGATGTCTCATTCAGAAAAAAATTACAAGTCCATCCGTACGTACGATGTGATTGGCGCTATACGATCCTGGAATGGACCATTTAATTTAAACTGTACATTTAAAATTTAAATGAATGTTTAATAAACACATTTTATTAAACACTTGTTTTTTATTTCGCAAAGTTTTGCGCAAAATTTTGCGAAATAAAAAACAAGTGTTTAATAAATCTTAGGATTTTTTTCATGAGCACAATACCCACCATTTCCTATCAATACCAAATGAAATTGTTCACAAAATTTTAAGTTCCATGTAACCATTCATTCTGTATTTATTTAAATTTATGATCTCTAAGAACTTAAAATTTCGTCACCGATCTCTCCTGATTTCGTTACAACATGATATCCAATATCTACCAAAACAATCCTAAAACCAACCGTATGTTAAGATTGGCATAATATACTCATATGTGTATGGGATATTCAATTTGTTTATAATCTAATTAAATGAAAGATTAATAGCAAAATCGTTTCTCAATATGTATTTACTCGAGTACAGATATAAAAATTCAATCGGTATGCGAGAACATCACGAAAAATTTTCAAACGATTTACTTATAGCAAAAATTATTCTACTATGTATGCATTAATGGGGATAGTTACACCAAAACCAAACACAATCATATTATAAATTGTGTTTGGCTTTGGTTACAACGCAATATTGTCATAAAAGCAAACACGTTCACAGACAGCAAATGAATTTACTTTCAGAAATGATTAAATTAAAATACATTTAGCACTATGGCTTACATTGTGATAGAAATATAAACATAAAGTCCCGTAAACGCCGTTTCTTATTGGATGGTTTGATTTTTTTATTTTCTTTATATTAAAATGTGTTTTTTGCATCTTGCTTTGTTGCATAAGGGCAAACGAAAAATAATATGAAACAACATAATTTTTTTTTTGATCGATTTATTTTCGTGTTACGAGTGAGAAGCTTTTACCAGAGACATTTTTTATTTTTTTATTCTTTTAATACGATAGATGTTGCTGATTGTACAAATGGAGTTTAACTTAAATATTGAACTACAGAACTTTTACTTGTTGTTTTCATATCTGATTTAATTTATTGTTTGTGGTAGTACATAGCTCTTAAAACTTTATGCCATACTTGTGTCTTTTTTTGGGATGTATTGTCGGAATGATAGTCTTCCCCGCCACAAAAGTAGCACTTCATCAAAAGACAAATTTTGTGGTGGCCTATAAATGTTTTTAATATTATTAAAAATGTGATTTACGACATTTTGAATCTTGTGTAATCGATTAGAGCTGCCATCACTTGTTTCATCATAAAAGCATATACTTCTTATTAGATTTTCAAACCGTATTCGACTAAAAGTTTGGTCAAAAATATTTTAAATATACAGGTGGCTTTTGCTCAAATAACTTCGTAAAGCTGGTTTTTATATTAATTGGCATAAGCATGCATATATCAAGTACCTGCTTAATCTCGAGAGATGTTGTGATTTTCCACCGGTTAAAATTAGATTTTGCTCGTAGTTGTTTAGCAAAAATAATTTTAGTGCGTGCGTTAATCCATGCTACAATTTTGCCACTAAATCGTTATCAAAAAATTTTGAAACATACTGCATTAGTAGCCAGATCTAATAATATTTCTTCAGCGCCCGTAAATACAATATTATGATATTCAGGCTCAACATCTGTCGATACGTCACTATCGTTTACTTCAACAGTTGCAATATTTAGCAAATTCAATTCATCTGAGAATTCAGATGAGTCACTTTCGGTATCATATATACGAACGCTACTTCCAGAGTCTTCAAAATCATTCTCACTGCTGCCTGATGAATCTAATGTGAATTCAATAGCTTTATTGAGGGAGGCTTTGCGCTTACCACGACCCTCCATTATGTTGCCCTTAAAAATTGTAATGCATTTTGTAAAAAAAAATCACAAAAATTTAGCCATTCTTGGCGCTCAATTGTTGGCGCTATTTCGCCAAACCTGTAACATATTTTGTTGACCGTCTTTCCGTCAAAACCATAAATTTGTTCCTAATAGGCCGCCGAAAATTTTGGGTGTCTTCCCGCCTTTGTACCAAAATTTTGTCTTGATAGGCCGTCGAAAAGGTTAGGCGTTGTCCCCGCTAAACCATATACAACGTTGTGGCACCTTTACCGTTTTTATAACAGGATAAATGGATTTGGTAATACAAAAAAATTCGTGGTGCTGTTGAGAAAAAAAAATTAACACCCGTAGATTTGTGTTAACGACTCATAATTGACACCGCCTTATGGAACGAAAGTTTGAATCAAGTTGTAAAGTCATTTAAAAAGTCAAGTGTAGTGTTTAACAGTGCCTGCGATAGCGAACAAAAACTATCTCTTAGTGATTCCGTAGTAATTAATTTCAAGTGTCTGTGTGAAAATCCTAAAGTTGATTTGAGTTTTTTTTTTGAAAACGGAGTAGAATATACTCGCCTAACTGAGAATCGATTCGAAACGGAGTTGAATTTACTCGCTCAATGGGAATCGTTTTTAAAAAACCTACTTGGACGAAACACATATTCAATAGCGATTGTTACAGACATCTTGGACTGAAGGTGCATACCGTCGAAAGATTTTAGTTTCACGCCATCTGCACGACAATTGAACACTTTCGGGACCAACGCACGATAGCAATAAATTCTTTCTCTCGATTCCAAATTTCATCTTTGAATCTACTTACGCGTCCTACAAGATAAGCACATAAATTGAAAAGAAATTAGAATACGGTGCAAGTTTGCCATCGCATACTACTAGATAGATGCGAAAAAGTAACAAAATTGTTTAGTCTCGACTACAATAAGTTAATAATAATTTACGTCAAAGTAATTGGCGCAAAACGGATTACAAAAAGAGAAAGAAAAACATAAATACCTTTATAGCCATTAGGAATATAGAGGTATTATTTGAAGTAATCAGCTGCGAAATTCAGACTAACAAATACACCTTTAACTGACTGCAATAGTAGTACAATTAATCTAGTTCAGAATCAGACTGAACAGGACGAGGTACTGAAATATCTCGCCCAAAAGGTAGATACCCTACTACCTCAACCTAGAGAAAAAGAGAAAGTCAACTAACCTGTTGCCGATCCTTTTCGAATCCTAGTCCCTATAAAGTCGATACCAACATTTGACGGCAACAAAAAACAAGTAATGGCATCATTACTTGCCATGCCGAAGACACGTTACGATTGTTCGAACCATTTGTCCCGTCGGTACAGCTTAGAATGTATTTTTAGAGCTGCGTGAAGAATAAAATAGAGGGCAAAGCAAGAGCCATAGTTTGTCTGGCTGGGAATCCAGAATCCTTCGCGGAGGATAAACAAATCCTTCTGGATACCTAAGAGGACATTTACCAAGGATTGTCTTACTATAAGTCCTAACTGTGGGGAAAGAAGCAAAACGAAACAACTTCTATACACAATTTCTATAACAAGACGCTCGCAAAACAAAAAGAAATTCATAACAGATGATGGCAAGCCGCCTGCTCATTTATTGATGAGGATGCACTTGCAGATTTCTTGTCTGGCTTGAGAAAGCCTTATTTTGGGTACGCTCAAGCAGCGAAATCCAAAGACATAGAAGAAGCACAAGCTTTTCTGTGTAAATTTAACTCAAACGAGTGGATATCAAATAATTCGAGGAGACAAAATGTTACTCAAAGCAAACCCCTAATATATACCAAATATAGACGAAATGCAAACAGGATTTAACGAAATGCAGAAGGCACAGACAAACAAACCAACGACGGGGAACTGAACGTATACGTAATAAATTTTCAGAAGGGTCAAGACTCCGATACGAAAGATTGAATTTTCTTTCATTACTCAAAATAAACACCTTAAAACTGGTTATTGGTGCTAATAAAAACATCATAAGGCCAGCTATCATACCAACAAACCTGCTCGAACCACATGAAACGTACCGGAGTGAAGTATTTAACATTTATCAATAGTGAAGCTATACACAAATTAACAAAAAATGAAAATGTAGTTACACAATTTAACAAAAAATGTAGTTGTACACAAAAAAAATGAAGCAGGGTTGCGATTATAATTTTTTTTATTTTATATCCCACTTTTTAAACCTAAAAACAAAAAATAGAGTTAAAAAAAATTACGAAGAGTTAAATTATCAATAAGTAACTTAAATAAATAATTTAGAGTGAATTTTAATAATTAATTTTTACAATTTAAATCTATGTGAATATTTTAAATAAAATATTGAATGAATATGAATATTTTTGAATAAAATAAATCTTTATTGTTTTGAATTAATAAGAATTTTAAAATATAACTCGTTTAGTTAAAAAAATATACTTTGATGACCATTAACACATAGTTCTAGAAATGGCTAGAAAAATATGAGTATTCTGGCTATGTGAACTATGTGTTAATGGCCATCAAACACCCACACAATTCAACGTACACTTTTCGAAATTCACAACTTTTGTAAAATTGATATAGAAAATTACCCGAGGGTCGCATCGATATGCCGTATATCTCAAAAATCACGAATGCACGAATAAAATGCCAGATTACTCATATTTTTTTAGCCATCTCTAGAACTATGTGTGAATGGCCATCAAACACCCACACGATTCAACGTACACTTTCCGATATTCACAAATATTGTAAAATTGATAGAAAATTCCCCGAGGGTTGCATCGATGTGCCGTATATCTCAAATAAATCACGAAGGCACGAATAAAATGCCAGAATACTCATATTTTTCTAGCAATCTCTAGAACTATGTATTAATGGCCATCAAACACCCACACGATTCAGCGTACACTTTTCGAAATTCACAACTTTTGTAAAATTGATAGAAAATTCCCCGAGGGTTGCATCGATGTGCCGTTTATCTCAAATAAATTACGAAGGCACGAATAAAATGCCAGAACACTCATATTTTTTTCATATAGAAAATTTCCCGAGGGTCGCATCGATATGCCGCATATCCCAAATAAATCACGAAGGCACAAATAAAATGCCAGAATACTCATATTATTCTAGCCAACTCTAGAATTATGTGTTAATGGTCATTAAAGTGTATTTTTTTAACTGAACGCACGCAGAGAAATAATTGGTCATATTAACCAAAAAAGTAAGTTAACTTTACCAAAAAATTGTTACAAACTCAACTTACTTATTGCTTGGTAAATATTACATTTTGAAATGGTAAATTTGACATACTGAATAGTAAAATAATTGAAAAAAATATTTTTCCAGTTTACTATTGCGTAAGTAAATTCAACCAATATATATGTAGATTTTACTACAATACAAAGTGAAATATGAATAGCATTTTGGTAAAATTAACCGAACGATTAAGTAGAACCGACAACCTTTTAAAGTAAATAAAACCCACACTGTAAAAAGAATAAGGTAAAGTCTACAACAAATATAAGTAAATTTAACTTTATCTATATTAAAATTGAGCCTACGTAACTCAAAGTAAACTTCACAAATTTTGAAATGTGAAATGGGTTCTTTTGCATGATAACAAAATATTTGTTATCACGTCGAGATGAGGTCTCATCTTTTCAAAAACAATGAGGTAAACATTTTGAATCTTTTTAATTAAAAGTTTCGATATCCTCATCAGATTATGTAGTTATCAAACTACGAAAATAGTGTTCATACTTCATGAATTTAAATGAAGTAAACATCAATTGACTTAGCCAATTATATTGAAAATGCAATAATAATTGTTACCTACCGCCGATGTAAATTTAACACACCAATTTGTTAAATTTTCGTTAAAATATTTATTTTACATTGTAGATTAGTAAAATTAGCATGTCTCTCAGTTAATTTTACAAATCTATTAGTATTTTTCAAAAAATAGTTTATTTTACGAAAATTATTATTTTACATTATAAATTTAGTTAAATTAACATAACATATGTTAACTTGTATTATAAAGAGAAGGATAAATTAACTTCAAAATAGGTTGATTTTACAATTTTAGGTTTACTTATCGATTTGCGAAATATTTTTCTTTGTGTGTACTCAAAGACAACAAAATGTACCAACAAATTCTTAAAAAAAAGATGAATCATTAAATCTCAACCATCAAGATTACATCAAAGCTTTCGAAACCTTGAAAAAAACAATTGCAACGGACCAAATATTAACCTACAAAATTTCGTGAAACCATTTATTTTGACTACCGATGCATCAGATTACGCACTTGGTGCAGTTTTGTCTCAAGTTCAAAATGGCATTGAAAGTCCAATCGCTTTCGCCTCAAAAACATTGAAAACACCGAAATTATATTTGCGACGAACTAAAAAGAAGCGCTCGCCATAACATGGGCTGTAAAGAAATACAAGCCATACCTGCATGTCGATTCTGGTTTTCCTTAGGAATAGGAAAAGGAAAAAATATTTGACATTTTTCTAGCAGTTTTGAATTTTTTCCTAAATGTTTATTCTGGCAATACGGAATAAGAATTTTATTTTTCCTATTTATAGCAGTTTTGACATTTAAAATTCCGTACCTGTTTGAGGTACAGAATTAAATTCCTATTCAATTATTGCAGGAGTTACCGAGATAATATTTGAATTAGTAATTTTAAGATTTAAATAATGTTAAAATGTGATTTTTGTTAAAACTATTTAATAAATTAAAATAACTGTTACATGATATTTAAAAATTAATAATTTAAATAAAAAACTTAAAGTTAACTGAAATATTATTAAAGTACCAAGTTTTTCGTAAACTCCCATGAAAATGCAGCCGTCGCTTAAGATTTTATCTAAATGATCGAAGATACGCCTAGAACATTTATATTCAAAAATTCAAAAATGCCTTAAGAATTATGAAGTTATTAATAACAGTATAAATTCTACCTTAAAACGCTATACTTAAAACGCTATACATAATTGCGTATTATACACCTTCATTTGAAAAGCCTTGCACCACTAACATATCAGATTATTTTTTAAAATAGAGTTGATCCGTTCCGTAAACGTTATGGCTAAATCCGTAATGTTTTGCTTGCTCTCAATCACCTTCGTTGTATAACTCTAATATATTATTTGCAGTTTGTTGTTACTTAGCTTACTTTTAAATGATATTAGCGCCTTGTCGTTGAGTACTAAAACTAAAAATAAAAATTCCTAAATTTTTTTTCCTGAGTATGCCAGAATAAACTATAGGAAATATTGTATAGGAAAAAACTGCAATATTTTTTTATTCCTATGTAGGAAAAAAATTTCGAATTCCTATGGTAGCAAGAATCGACATGCAGTACGGTAACAAATTTCCTTTAATAAAAGACCACAAACCACTCACACTCATGAAATCATCCAAAAAAAACTCAAAAATTTTAAAATGAAGTTTACAGTTAGGAAACTATGATTATATGATGTGGTGTGGAACTGAACAACTGAAGAAACAAATAGTAACGAAAACACGTCGGAGGAGTATTTTATACATTTCGCCGACCGTCCAGTAAATTACTGCAGAAATCAATTAGTATTTAGGCTTTCTAGTACGCTTGATACTATGTAATCTCGAAAGAGATATTCCCAAATTATAAGAGAACCATAATCACAAAACAAAATTTTTCAAAGGGAGCTATTACACACTACACTTTCTAGAAAAATTTTCTCAAAACAGCCACTTCGTCTTCGTTATCAAAATCCTAGCTGACATTTTAATATTATGGGGATGGATTAAAAAACTAAGGATAACAGCGTCTGTATACGTGGGTTTCCGATAAATTTTGAAGTCTGAAGAAGAATTAATCCTAGTTATTGTTATATCTAGAAAATTAACAGATTTATTTTTTTCTTTTTTCAACGTAAAATCAATAGTGGGATATTGAAAATTGAGAAAAGAATGAGTCCAACGATGACTAATCGCCTACCTGCTATCATTCTCTCCATTTTTTATTAATTTTTCCGAATGACTAACAGTTGGTTGGGCGGCGAATAGATTAATTTGTATGGCCTATTTTTTGTCCCTCCTTCTTTTATTTATTTTTTACTTCTTTCTAATATATATAAAAAAATTACTTTTTCAAATCAGTAGATACTCCTGATAACCATTTTTTAATTAAAATATTCAAAAAATCTAATTTTTGCTAAATATAAAAGCAAGTGCTTAATACAATGTGTTTATTAAGTGTAAATGTGTTTCGCCAAGTGCCTACGGCAAATAGTGTAAAAAGTATGCATGTATCACTTAAGTGTGAATTTTGTTTTTATCGTATAACAGAAAAAAATATTAACCAACCAGAGGGATTATTGTTTATATCTGTCAGATAAAATTTATACATTACAACCTTCATCTTTCTCGACTATTTAGCGTTGCTACAAAAATCTTTAAATTTAAACAGTTTTACATATTACGAATATTACGTATTATGGGGCAGGCACATAGAAGACAGTTATAATACTTAAATACAAATTACTAATCTTGGAATAATTTTTAAATAAAGCTTTTTATTACTTCCTTTCAAACCAAACAGAATAATACATTTTTATGTATTTTGAACCAAACATAAAACTAATAATTCCAACATAAACTTTAGTTAAGATTAAATTTATTTGTCAGATATACGAGTAAACAGGTATAAATATGGATCTAGATATAACATACATTCGGTAAAAAATACATAAATTATCAAATGTTAGTCTAGGGATCATATCCTTAAGGTGTAATTAAAAAGGAGACCTGCCAGGCTACCAATTTTTCTTCCCAACTATAAAAAAAAATTTTTTTTTATATATCTCTTCGTACATACGAGTACGTCTGTTAGAATATTTGGGGCCAACCCAATTTAAGCATTTTTTTTTTGTTAAATGAATTCACATTTAAAATCCTTTCGCCTATTTTTTATGATCATGTGTGTACTAAAAAAAAAATTAAGAACGAAAACAAACACATACTAAAATAATTACAATGTTGTTTTAAATTATTCCGAAGCACACACACCAAACAAAAAAGCTTAGCTGAGTACCAATAAAAGTGGCAACATATATCTAGGCAAAATAGAATTCGGAGTATAGGAAATACCAACAACGAGAGCAAATTGTATTAGATAAAACACTTAGAGCTCTATATATGAACATTGTACGAGTATATTTTATGTACATACATATATGAACGACAGTTTTGGGTGTGATCCTAAAAATTAATGTTGGCTATTTCATAAAAATGTTTATTTAGTTTTTTTGTTCAATTATTAAAATTAGTTTATAATAAGTTCTGGGATATAAGTCTGGTGCGAGAATCAACACCGAAATAGTGTAAAATGTAAAAATAGAAAAATTCAAATGGAAATGGTTATGAAAATTCAAAATGTAACTTTCTGTGTCTTTCTGTTATCTGGAAAAAGTTATAAAAACTTTTTTTTTGTTATTTTAATTTATATTATTAAAATATTCTGTACTAATTAGATTTATGTTACAAAGTCATAAATGTTAGATAGGTTGTGGAGATAAATGTTCAAAACTATAAAGATTTCATTTGTATGATGTGTTTAAATAATTAGAATTATGTTTACTGAATGCTTTTAACTAAGATAAGCTTTTTTTAATTGGGACAGAAGCGTCACGTTAACAGAAGTCAAGATAACATCATGATTTTGTTAACAGTTGGAAAATATGTGTTTCGAGGAACAAAAATTTGGATATTGTATTAAACTATTTTATTAATTTTTTCAGAAAAATTAATATCAAAATTAATTTAATAGTTTAGGCAATCGGATTATGTAAAATTTGGAAAACTCATTGTTGAGACAACCGGTTAATCTTTTTGAAATTTGTATCTAATTTTACAGTTTTATGTTATAAATTTATGTAGATGGCGATATCCGTGGGTTAAAGTTAGGTCAAAATTATTATTGTCCACGCTTAGAAGGTCCCTGACCCCGCAAATGAAATATTTGGAATTAAATACTTCCAAATACTTCATTTTTATTAAAAGTGTTGCCCTACATTTTAACCAAAAGTTTAGACTCAAAATGTGTAGATATAAAAATTATCAAAAAGTGTAGCTGCAAAAAAAAATATTTGGAATTCGAAACACTTGGTTAGGATGATGTCTAAAATTAGTAGAAACAAATCTGACAATATTTACTTGTTGTGATGGGTCATATCTTGGAAACGTCTTTGGCCGAATTCAATTATTTCTTTAATAATGTTCGAAAAATCATCGGAACATTTGAGTACCAAGTATGCATGTGTAAATTGGTTAATGACACGTGTATTATGAACGGCGCCTCAAAGAGATGCATGGCTTTTCACGAATATGTTCACTTATAACTGTTACTACCACGATTGTAGATAGATCTTGAATTCACCACACTTAATTTCAAAAGCTTAAAATCAAAGCTGTAGGATTTTTTTATAGAAACAGTTTTTTTATAGTCGAAGCTCACCGCATCTGGTACAAAGATGTCCACCAAATTTCGTTAAGATTTCAAAATATACAGAAAATGGTTTATAAATTTTATAAATAATCATTACAGGTGGACTGTTAAGATGAATTTTGGTGAAGTATTTTTCTTATGAATGCCACCATTTCCTGTAAAATTAAGGAAATGAGGTGAACTGATTTTTGTTTGAAATTTAATTAACAATAGTATTGTTTTTGATCGTCTTCCGTAAATTTTGTAGCAAATCAAAAGTTTGCAAAAACGAAGATGCTTTTTTGGAAGCTTTGGGCTGTACAGAAGCCGAATTATTGTCAAAAATCGTAATTTCCGCTTATATTTTAGAATACTGATCTAAATCGTTATTGTTGCAAATTTACTTTAGAATCATGCTCATTTTTCTCTTAAATGATATACCTTTCAAAATAGTTGCAAAAACAAAATACCTCCTATATGGAAGTTTGGATCGCTATGAAAGCGCTATGGAACTTTCGGTGTACCTATTACGACCAAACAATACTGGGACCCCTAAATTATCAAAAAAGCTCAAATAAGAAGTTTTATTCCGATCAATCAGCTAGCGGAAACTGTTCTACATTTTAGGATTATGTTTCTGACCTTGGAATGACTATGATCCAGCAAAAGATTGGGAAGATTATTTTAACCGACGTGTGCATCATCTCGTGGCAAAAGATATAGGAAAACTTTAGCACATCGGATAACAGGGACATAAAATGTAGATAAATATTCTTAATAATTAATAACACAAATATTTGTCTCTTTACCCTTGAACAGCGTAATATCAGCACATATGAAAGAAAATAAAAACGGGTGCATCAAATCGGTTCAGGCACGTGAAAAATATGGAAGACATTATAGTGAAAATAAACACACGAGTTTATGAGTTTTATTGATTTTAAAATTACGAAGACGAAACACTGAAAAAATTTCATGTACATTGAACATGGCAAAGAGAAAAAAAACGACTCTTAACGAAGTAATTAACCGACTACGACTATACTGTAGTACGACTACTGTAAATGATATGTCCGCCGCACAATGATCCGTTGAAATAATGATTTGACAGTTAAACAACGAGCTGAGCCTTTGCATTGTTCAAGTCATTCAATTTGGATAATAACGGCAAATTAATTTTATTTTACCCGAGGAGCATAATAAACATATAAGAATTCTGTTAGAAAGACTTAGATGATACAATTTGGCCATAAACATATTTCTTCACGCGACCTCTCATTGACATCCGCTGCTTCAAAACGCAATAGAAACGAATGAGAAATTATGAAAGACCATTGAATTGACAATTTATGTGTTCAAAAAAAATATTGCTTTTTGTCAATATTCCGCTTTTCCTGCCGGCAGTACTTTAACTTACATCGATAACGTACCGAACTCGTTTAGTTTTTTCCCCAGAAAAATACGGCATGACACAACTTCGCCACAACAGGTATCATGGTAGGTTCTGTCAAAGTACTTGGCCGTTAAACGGGCATTCTGCAAGAAAAGCTAATATAAGTCAATGATCGCCAGGCAAGGCAACAAGACTACACAGGGCTTATAACAACCAACATTCCGATTCTTTACATATCAGCGTAAACTATTGCAACATTACTAATCTCCTGCTAGAGAGCGGAATCGGCAACACAATTTAATTCGAATCTTTTCGACGTATTATCGCCGGGCAAACAACCCCATGAAGATAGCACCATCAGAAATCCCTCGTCAAGATACAGAAAAGTAAAGATACGTATACTAACAACTCAGCTATGCGGTCGACTATAACCCAAAGAAGATTGTTCTAAAGCTTTGTATAACCGAGCTATTAATTTCTTATACGAAGTACAGAAATCATGAAAATTTTCAAATTCCGGCAGATTTATTATTTGCTATATCGCAAAAAGAAAAGCAGTTTTTAAAAAGTTTCTGTAGGTTTTGTGTGTGTAGGCAGTTTGTAGCATTTCTACAGCCCAGGCAGAGTGCCTGATCGGAATAGAGCTTTATATTGAAGCTACATAAATTTGGATATCAAAATAGCTGAAATCGTTCCAACGGAAGCGGCAGATTCCAGAGATGCTTTTTGGATTTTGTTTACTTAAATTTAAGCGGGAATGAACCTTTTCCGTTACACAAGACAGTGTTTTGCAAAAATTCTGGTAAGTCATGTTTTCAATTTAGAAATAAAGTGTGTTGTATGCGAGATTTATGTACATTCGTGCTAAAAGAATGTCGGATGTTGGCAACACATCTATACAGTTTCTGCTCGAGAAAAGTCATCTCGAGAAAATTTTCAAATTTTTACTCTCGAAATCTCGAGAAATATAAATTTAAAATTTTCGAGATTTTCATTTCTCGAGAAATATAATCGACATTCTCGAGAAATAAAATTTTTTTTAGCGGCAAGCGGCATCTTTTGTTTTAATTAAGAACTAGCCCCCCAAGAACTAGTTTTTTTTTATTAAGAAATAGCCCAACAATTTTCATTCGTCATTCAGTTGTCATTTGTCAATAAATTTTACATGCAAAAAAATCTTTCCGATAAAATCATAACATAAATGTTTATACATGTTAGCTTTAGGTTAGGTTAGGTTGTTTGGTATAAAAAACAGATTTTTTAATCCCCAAATTGTACTGATATTTCTGAATATGCTAGCGAGGATGTTTTGAAACATTTTAAAAGAGGCAAGCTTGATAAAGATAGAGAGAGCTACGTGCACCCATTGCGACAAGTCATTCGCGAGTAAGGCCTCATCCACAACGGGTTTACAGCGGCTTTTAACAATTGTCCATAACTTGAACAGAAAATTAAAAGAATCTTCTATCTGCGTCGTTTCTGATCCGACAACCAAAGAAATTAAACGCATCGGCGAGTATTTGGAGGGCGAAGTCCGAGATTCATACCTCCTCGCGGTGCTCTCTGGGTAACTCTAAATGAATCAGGCGGTGTAGTGGAGACGAGCAGCTAAATCCTGTTTATAGTCATGTACACTACATGTCAGGGCGAGCCATTGGCGCCTCAAAACCAATGCCAAACCAGCGTCTGTTTTCCAGGTTAGGAGCGGCTGAAGCGGGCGTCTGTCTTGTATCAAGCGGCTCGCTATATAAATGTGTTCAAGGTAGGACTGGATGCCTCAAGATTCTCACCAGTACGTGACCCATACACGTAACAAGCGGGTTGAGCGGAAGGCCAACAACCTCCCCTCATAAAAACTCACCAAGTTATAAACCCTAAACAAAGGCCTCGGATAACCATATCGGATTCATTACAAACTCGACCTCGGAAATTGTACACGGACAACGCTTTAAAAATGGGAACATGGAACGTGCTTAGCCTCTTAAGACCTGGAGATCTCCAGAACCTATCGAACCAAGCAAAGAGTTACACATTAGACGTACTTGCACTACAAGAGCTTAGATGGTCTGGGAGTGGGATCCATGACACCACCAATGGTTACACTCTTCATTACAGCGGCCATCAGAACGGAGGAGAATTTGGAGTTGGCTTCCTCATCCATCGGCGCGTGAAGCATCATATCATCGATTTCCGCCCTATCAACATGCGGATATGCACGGTCAGACTTCGCACTAAGAAATTTAACATCACGATCGTTAATGTGCATGCACCCACCGAAGATAAATCAGATGACATCAAAGATCTTTTCTTTGTCGAACTGGAGGAAGTCATCAATAACATACCGCACCACGACATTAAAATCATCGTGGGCGACTTTAATGCAAAAATCGGTAGGAGTGCAGAAAATACATCGCACATCGGTCCTAACAGCCTGCACCTAGCTAGTAATAACAACGGCCAACGAGTCACCGACCTGGCAATAACGTACAACTTAGTTGTATCAAGTACGTTTTTCCCACATAAGAGAATCCACAAAGTAACGTGGAGATCGAATGATGGGAGAACGGAAAATCAAATCGATCACGTCATGGTGTCTAAGAGGCACTCCACCAGCATATCTGACGTTAGATCTTACAGAGGTGCAGACATGGACAGCAATCATATGCTTGTCATATTTAAATATAAGTGCAAACTGTCATCTACGTTTAACAGACAAGCACAAAAGACCGTTCGATGGAATATCAATGCTCTAAAAGACCAAGCGTCATTGCAGAGTTACCAATCAGCTGTCACTAACTATTTAGAGCGGCCCAGCAACAACGAAGAAGCTCCCTCTAACATCGAGGAGCAGTGGCACGTTATACAGTCAGCCATAACCACCGCGGCGCAAAATACCATCGGAAGAAGACCTCCGAGGCCCCGCAATGATTGGTTCGATGACCAATGCCGTAGGGTCGTCGAAAATAAACGAACGCTTCGTGAAAAATGGTTGGCTCGCAACACTAGAAGCACTCTAGCAGAATATCTCCGCGCTAGGAAAGCCACGACTAAATACCTTCGACAAAAAAAGCGCGAACATATGAGATTATGCATCGAAAACATCAGCTTCCAAGCGGAACTGGGAAACTCAAGGGACTGTTTTGCCAACGCCAGGAATCTCACTAAAGACTTCCACCCAAGAAGTACAGCCATCAAAGACTGGAATGGAGAGTTGAGAACAAACGTGGCTGATGTTCTCTCAGTATGGCAAACCTACTTTCAAAATCTGCTAAATCGGAATGACGACGTGACCCCCATTAGAGCAATAGCTCCTCCAGGTGACGAGGTCTTTGTCGAATATCCCACAGTGGAGGAAGAAGACGCAGCTATTAGTCGATTGAAAAACGGCAAGGCACCCGGTCTCGATGGAATCCCCGCAGAATTGATTAAACTCGGAGGCGCTACTCTTGCAACAAGTCTATACGATCTCGTCGTCTGTATTTGGGACCAAGAAGAGCTGCCTGAGAATTGGAAGACCGCGCTCATATGTCCGCTGCATAAAAAAGGCGACCGTCTTAAATGTGAAAACTATCGTGGCATAGCCCTATTGAACGCTGCTTACAAGGTGTTGGCTAATGTTGTACTTGCCAGACTCTTCCCAATGGCCGAAAACATCATTGGCGACTATCAATGTGGTTTTCGACCCAACCGATCAACCACGGACCAGTGTTTTACCATGAGGATGATCTTGGAAAAATGTTGGGAGTACAACATAACCATACATCAACTATATATAGACTTCCGGCAGGCATATGACAGTATAAACCGCGACAACTTATGGGCCGCGCTCATATGCCTAGGTATCCCAGAGAAACTCGTTTCGCTGTGTAAATTAACAACGTATGGGTCTGTATGTAGAATACTAATTGAAGGAACTGTGTCAGACTCCTTTGAAATAACATCTGGCGTTCGACAAGGTGATGCACTCGCGCCTTTGCTGTTCAATTTGGCGCTTGAGTACGTAGTAAGAAAAAGCAACATCGAAACTTCGCGCTGTATATTTAATAAATCCGGCCAAATTCTTGGATATGCAGATGATATCGTGCTTCATGGCCGAAGACCTAGCGATATCAAAGACAGTTTCATACCGCTCGATCGCTGCGCAAGAAGACTTGGTTTGGAGGTGAACAGCAGTAAAACCAAATATCTAACAACACCCAGGAACATCTCTAGTGCAAATCTCGGAATTGGCGACCACAATTTTGATGGTGTCGAAAACTTTAAATACCTCGGGTCAGTTATAACATCACTGAATGAAATGCAGGCAGAAATAAAAGCCCGAATCGCTGCCGGACAACGAGTTTTCTACGCCCAATCAAGATTATTGCGTTCGAAACATCTGTCGCAGTCGTGCAAGCTCGCACTTTATAAAGCACTAATAAGACCTGTGCTGACTTTCGGAAGCGAGAGCTGGACCATGACCTCTAATGATTGTAGATTGTTATCTACATTCGAAAGGAAGGTCATCCGTTCAATTTTTGGTCCAATTAAAGTTACGAACAACGAATATCGGATTCGTATGAATCACGAAATAAAGCAACTCCTCGGAGGCAGCGATATCATCGGATTCATTAAATCCAATCGAGTGAGATGGCTCGGCCACGTTACAAGGTCCCCACAACAACGGATGATATATAAAGTGTTTCACCAACAACCAGCCGGAGTACGTCGTAGAGGAAGACCCCGACTACGCTGGCGTGACGACATTGAACAAGATCTGCAAGCATTAGGATGTCGAAACTGGAGGACGAGAGCAATGGATCGGGATGGATGGAGGGCCATTGTGCAGGCGGCGAAATCCCTTCATGGGATGTGAAAATCAGAGAGAGAGAGAGAGAGGCGAGTATTTTCCAACTTCTGATAAAAGTCTCACAATGGCAAGAATTGTTTCTAAACTTACTGCGAAGGATGGAATTTCAATTAATTCAATAAGTAAAAAATCATTTATCCGAAAAAATTTACAATTACAAAGTTTTTTATTGCTAAAAAATCCATGTGCATTTATATTTTTCCGGCCATAGAAATGGTTACCAGTAAAATTCGATCGTTTAATTTGAATTACGAAACAGACATTATTTCTACCACAAGTGATGGAGCCAGTATAATGTTGAAATATAGTAGGTTGTCGTCGGCTTTTCAACAAGTGTGCTATAACCACGCAATTCAGTTGGCTGTTATGAAAGTTTTCTACGAAAAAAAAATGTTTCTTCGTGTATAACAACTTAAGCGATGATGTTGGGAATTATATTAGATAATGATGATTTTGACTCAGATGATTAAATTGAATATGCATTTGTTGTATAGATAACATTCAAATTGATTGTAGTATGCAGATTAAAAAAATTATAATAAAAATAAGAGGAATTGTAAAATTATTCAAAAACTCTCCGGTTCGAAATAGCATTCTTAAAAGTAATATTAAAGAAATGATTTCTGACGCGCACGAATAACAGTTGTTGTTAGATTGTTAGACCCGATGGAATACAATCGAAAGTATGACTGAACGTTTTTTAAAACTTAAACCGGTTATTTTAAAAAAAATTAAAGGATCTCACTCTCGGGCGTCTATTGGATCAAAAAACTGACGATGCCGTGCTCTCTAATATATTTAATAGTCTAAAGCCAATTATGAAATGTATAGGGGCATTAAGCCGTCAAGATGCGTCATTACTCTTTGCGGAAGGCATTTAAAAATTTTTGTTCAAATCTCCTCAGACAAATAATTCCAAGATAAGTTGAAAATTATTAAGTGAAATTAAAAACCAGATTTTTAAAAAAGGGACAATTGATTTCATTACTAAAGATTTTTTAGAATTCAAAGTACCTTAGTAAGCCTGTGGAAGATGGGGTTTTTCCATTGTGCGCAAAAGAAGAAATTATCAAAACTGCTAAAACTTTGTCTCGCAGATTATTTCAAAATTTAGTAAAATGTTCAGCTGAAAACATTTCATCTTTTGACCATGATTTCCCTGGTAGTTCACCAACGTCTCAGGATGATTTTATTTCTTTAGATCAACATGTGAACAACGTGTTCGGGAATGTACACAATTACCAACAAAAATAGACGACGATTTTCGCACTTTGTCTACGGAAACGGTTTATGAAGTAACTGGTAGAATAACCAGTAATCTCGAAGACTTAAAAAATACTTTATTGTTAATTAAACCCGCATCAACGCAAAACGAAACGGTATCCAGAAAATTTTGTAGTAAGCGAAGAGTGCGTTTAAATGACAAAACAACAGATAGTTTAGTAATTGTAGACATTACTTTTTAAATTACGGTAAATAATTAACTCTATGTATAATTTTGATATATTTTGATATATAAAAATTACAATTATTTCATCACAAATTAAAATTCATTGATTATACGGCTAAATTGTATTGAAACCTAAATTCTTAGTACGTCTTCTGTATCATCTAGATTAGCGCAGCAGTCTTCGTCCTCATCAATTGATTCTATTTGAAGTTTCAGAAGCCTTGGCGTCTTTCACCTTCACCCCAGTTGGTATTATTGCCAGAGCCATATTAGCCAGTTTTTACCGCCGTTTGACATTTGATTTTAGAAATCCAATATCCAATTTATAAAATGCCCCCCCCCCCCTTCATACTTGAATGATACTACGTGTAAATTTAGTTAATATAAACGGTTTGCTTTCTTGGAATATAAAATGCTAAGTATACGGTACATACAAAATCTGGTAAAGGGCCACTAGATTGTCTGGTTTTACGGATTCCAGTTAAAATTCAGTAAAATTTTAGTAAAAAAAAAAAGGACAATTTCTAGTTAAATTTTACAATGAATGAACTAGATTTCTAGTCAAAATAAAATTAAAACCAGAATTTTAATAAGTTCTAGTTAGTTTCTAGTTCTAGTGTTTATTTTACTGGGACTCCAGTAGTTATCTGGTAAAAAATACTAGAAAACTACCAGATCTTTTTTGTTTGGTTCTAAACTGGAGTGCCTAGTTAATTTCAACAGAAATCACGTTAATTTTGTTACTAAAGCTCTACTAAAAGTTTAATTTTCATAAATTCTTGCAAAATTCTAGTAAAATTTGATTCCGCCATATTATTTTGAATGGATTTCTATTAAATTTTACTGGAATTCTATTAATTGCTTACCCATAATTAAAATGAAAAACTCGCGACAACACTTTACATTACTAGAACTCCAGTAAAAATCTAGTGAAATTCAAAATTTACTGGAATGTTCTCAGTATGCCAATAAAGTTTGTAACTCAAAATGTTCTCACTTTATAATTAAGCATCTCATACTACCTTTTTCATTTCTCTTATAACAAGTAATACTACCAGAATACAGGTAAATATTAACCTGATTTGTGGTAGAATTCCAGTAAAATTTAATCGTTTACTAGAATTGTACGAGAGTTCTATCAATTTTGTTTATTCTACCTGAAATCTAGCAAAATTCTAGTAAAGTTATTGAAATATTGCTGGATTCTGGTAAAATTAGCAGTTATTCATGTTTTTTGCCGTTTTTTTATTATAATATTTTCAAATTATCGAAAGAACTCTTCAGTATTAAGCAAAATTTTAATAAGTGACATCAAGATAAAAAAAAAGTGGTGGTTCAAAAAAGATGAAAACTCGTGCATGGTTCAAAATAATTAAAGTAACTTTAAGCAAAAAATAAATATATTAATATTGCATAAAGCTATACGTCGTTTTTTTTTAAAGTTATTATTATAAAAATTTAATGTGACCATAGTGTGAATGATTAAATACCTAATAAAAAAGTAAAACGGAATTACGAAATAAATATTTTAAAAGTGAATTGTGCGTCTGTTTCAATAGTTAGTCGTTAGTACCTATACTTATCGTAATTAAAATTAAGATATTTATTGTTATTAATTTTTGATAAATATTATTAATTTTACGAATTTATATAATAAATTCAATTTAATTTAGGATTGTTTTCATTAAAAATAAAATGTTTAAACCAAATTTCAGTTGTTTTATTTTTCGATATACTAAGAACGGTTTTCGATTTGTTCTTACCGCCTCTTAGTATTTTATAGTAATGGTAAGTTATCGGTAAACACTTTGGATTTACTCCAATATTTTTAACTGAAATTTCACGTCAATATAACGGAGTACTATGGAAAGTTTATTCTGAATGTATCAGATATTCCCGATTTTCCAATAATGAAACAAATAGGGTCCAATTTAAAATACTAGGCTGAATCAGTTTTAAAATTGGTATTGTCTAGCAATATTAATGGAATATCAATTAGAAACAAGTTAGAAATCATTTAATTTTACTAGAAAATTGAAAGCAATCAACATCACACACTACTTGATATCAGGTTAAAAATTGATTTCTCTATTAATTTTAATAGAATTTCTGTTGGAAAAATATTATATTTACTAGAAAATAAAAAATTCTGATACTTTTACTAGAATACCAATAAGAAACACAACATACATGGAATCAGCTAAAAAATCAGGTAGTACAGCAATACTACTAAAATTCCAGGTGAATTCCGGTTTACATTATCAAATTTTACTTGAAATGTTAACTACCAGAAATCTAGTAACATACATTTAACTTGATTCAACTAGATCATCTAGTTTGCTCACATCTAGTGAATTTTCATTACCGTGTATATGGCGGTTTATTAACTGTACCAGCGGCAGATTTAAAATCAACAGTACAGGACATTCATCGCAACCCAAATGTATAAGACTTCCACGATATATTCAAATATGAGTTTACTTCTACAATTGAGGAGGAATGTACGGATACCCAAAAATTGGGAAAATTAATTCTATTGTTGTCACATTTTGCGGTGCAATTTTTAACAAAAAATTTTGCACAAATTCCAACCAAATTAGAATTTTTGTTTTGACCCCACACCCATCGGCCACCAGGAGAATTGTTTCTTCGCGGTCGTGTTCCCGGTCGAGTAATATAAGAAATCGTTGTTATTTTTCAGAGCAGAATGACCGGTTCCATCTGCCATACCAAATAAATACAAATATAGGTGGCGGCTATAATATTCCGCTTGATCCGCTACCTTTGGTAATGTCATGTTTTTTTGACAGTCAAATGATACACTCAATAATCCTTCCGTTTCTTTGTTGAGCAGTGCAAAAAACGCTTTGCTTTTGAGTTTGTGAATCCTCTGTTTCGTCATTAACTTCTGCTTTTTTTGTATGTCTATTTCAAGCTTCATTTGCTCTTTAAAATGTAGGCATGTAGAGGACATGTCCGTAGTAGGTATTCTAAATCCCAAATTAAAATAAATGTTAAAAACCATTCGAAAATCGCTCGATTTGACCTAATTGTCTGGATTATTCATTATCTCCAAATTCGATTTATGGATAGATTGCCAGATAAGTATTGCCGGTTGAAAATTTTGCTCCGACAGCAGTGAATTTCAAAAGTTTTGAATACGAGAAATTCGAAAAAAACTACTGGATACAAGTTTAATTGTTAGAGATGTAAGCAGTGTTTCAAACTGCACTGTTTTAGCCTTGGCGCATAGAATATTTAGAAAAGGTTACCGAAGCAGTAATATATAAAATATAAATTAACAGTTTTAAATTTTTTTTGTTTGACCTTCACCTATACATCAAAATTATTATTATCCTTTTATTTTTGAAATAAAATTTTAATTGTAAACGACCTTCTCATCATATATAATCAACATTCGCAATATAATTAAAATTGTGTGGAATGAAAACTCTTGAACGAAAGCTGAATAACACAAATATTTTACCTTCATCAACAAAATGAGCTTCCAGCAAAAATAAATTATCAGCAACGTAATTCAAGAGCAAGCAGAATATTCATGTTGCATATAATACAACAACCCATCAAGTATTCAGCACTTAAATACATCATTTGGAGTACAGAAAGTAATATTGATGTTGTTACGCTGTTGATGCCGCGGTGGTACTCATGTTGGTTTAATTTTACATTTTTCAATTAAGCCTAACATTTTTATACAAAAATAATTTAAATCGGTTTAATAATGAGCGAAATGTTTGAATAAAACGCGGCAAGGTAAAAACCATTCCAAAAATCATGTTACCCGCCCTTGAATATATTTATGTACTACTATAAGTTACATGATTTCCAGATATGGTTCTTCTATTTCCCCGCATTTTGAACTTGGGCACCTTGTTTTAATTTTGTGCTTTATTGAAAAAAATTCACATATATTCAAATAAAGCCTTTACTCGTTGAGCTTTTGTCTGCCACGTGCGCCGTTGTATTATTTTTTGATAATAATATTTTTTAATCTATATCATCATTGTCTTGCAAAACAGAACATCTTAACATAATTTCATTATTCGAAATTGTTTTTCACAGCATCGTATTATTGTTATTTTTTTGTGTTCGCACTGTATATTACACACATTCATGCTAATGTAATGGCTGGAAGTAAATTTTGTTAATAATAAAACTCATAAAATGCTCCAAAATGTGTACTCGTATACAAAGAAGAAAAAAACACACGACGATGGGTAGCAGAAGCTCATCACGAAAGTATATAACATACTCGTATTAAGCCATAACAAGAAGAGGCAAAAAATTGGTTCGTATTGCAAATAAATGTCGTTGGTATAATTTTCAATTCAATTTTTACACACCCTTAATATGTGGTTGTTAAAAGAAACAATACATTCGGGGGTATACACACGAGAGGCAAAGGGCGAATTGTGAAGAAATTTGAAATTGGGTAATGATGAAAATTTGTTCAAAATGCTTTCCATTATCCTAAAGACATTTTTTTCGGTAAAGTAGGAATTCATTTGGTGCTATAAATTTCAATTATTGATATAAAATTTTGCTTGTGCAAATGGTGTGCCATATCCGATAATTGTTTCTTACGAGTTCGTGGGGGATTAAAAATATCTAATTTTCCTTAACATAGATGAATGCTTATTTGTTTATAGACGAGCATAATATTAAGTATAGGTAGTAAATACAATTTTCTTATCATGAAATATGTTGATTCGATAACCATAATCGTCAAAGCTCCCACTATTAAATTTTATGGAACGTTGCAAATTGATGTTAAAGTGAATTTATAGAAGGTAACGCCTTAAGCAGCTAACTAAATCATTCATGTAATGTGCTTTAAATAAAATTTAATTATACTTAAATTATTAGCTTGGAAACATAGTTGAATATAAAAAATAATCTGAAGAATGGTTTAGAACCAACAAACGATAGTGTTGCGGTAAAAAGTATCACTCAATATTGCAGTTTATTAAAATTTAATTGCTGATTTCAAATAACACAAAAAACCAGTTTCTTTAAATTTCCACAAAAAAATTCACGAATTTTGTATTTGAATTCTGTGGCGCCTTGTTTTGGCCGTTAATTAAAACAACGCACAATTTTTCCTCGACGAACAATACGCTAATTAGTAAGCTTAATAAGCTTAATTCTTTATCGACGGAAAAATATCTATAAAAGATTTATTCCAAATAATATACCACAATCTTGTGCACACTACTTGTACATACAAAATTGGCTTACGGTAAATGTAATTGAAAATATATATTTTGGTTACTAGTATTGATTCAGTAAACAACATCACAATGTTGATTGAAAGCTGTGCTGATTTAAGCGTAAACCCGTATCACAAATAAATTGCTTCGAAAAAAATCGCAATCCCAATTTAGTTCTAGCAGCAGCGAAGGGTACCACAATAAACACTTGTGGTATATTAAATTACTGAACAACATCATCATCCTTTTTAATGGCAACCGCCCCAAAATTAGCGCTAATTTTTTGAAGTAATTCGGTTTACATACTACAACAATTTCTGTGGCGTATTGTTAACAAAGTTTCCTTCTTTTACAGCTCCAACCAAACTAATATTCTCCAGTAAGGTACAATAAAGAACATCACACGGTGATTTCAGGCCATTTACCATTTATAGCATAAGAACTTGATCCATTTCGCCACAAAGCAGCTTTTCCTAAACCATGATGAAATTAGAATTGTATGAACTTTGTTACGATTTCGTGTGTAACAATTTGGAATTTTTTTTCTCTGTGGTAAACTCGGGCTTGATTATCGTCGTGGTGATGGCAGGATTAAAATTGACTTGTTTTTGCTGATGGCATCACCATCTAGTCGGCATTTTTCTGTTGTTTGGGGGTTTTTGTCTGTGGTTTGATTTCTTAGATCAATATACATTGTTGCCGAGTTTTTTGGCGGTGAACTATTGATCCATTTGAGTTTAGCTATCAAATAAATGCATTTTGTATTTAAATTAAAACTAAAACACACATATGACTGTAACTATGGAAGGATTCACTTCCTGCATGCAATAATTGTAATTTAATTTTATTTGTGTAAATATTATTATTATTGCTTGAATAAAATTTAAGTATATCATATATTCTGATATCATGTGGTTGTTTTAATAAAATTTACTAAATGAATATTAATATTCACTTCCTGCATGTAATAATCTGTTTTTATAATTTGCAATGTATGACTAAAGTTATTCTGTGAACTATTGATCTATTTGAGTTTAGCTATCAAATAAATGCATTTTGTATTTAAATTAAAACTAGAACACATATGTGACTGTAACAATGGATGGATTCACTTCCTGCTTCTAATAATTACTTATTTTATTTGTGTAAATATTATTATTATTGCTTCAGTGAAATTTAAGTATATTATATATTCTGATTACAAGTGGTTATTTTAATAAAATTTACTAAATGAATATTAATATTCACTTCCTGCATGTAATAATCTGTTTTTATAATTAGCAATGTATGACTAAAGTGCAGTTTATTCTGTGAACTATTGATCCATTTGAGTTTAGCTATCAAATAAATGCATTTTGTATTAAAATTAAAACTAGAAAACATATGTGACTGTAACAATGGATGGATTCACTTCCTGCTTGTAATAATTGTATTTTAATTTTATTTGTGTAGATATTATTATTATTATAGCTTCACTGAAATTTAAGTATAAATGTATTCTGATTACATGTGGTTATTTTAATAAAATTTACTAAATAAATATTAATATTCATTTCCTGCATGTAATAATCTGTTTTTATAATTTCCAATGTATGAGTAAAGTGCAGTATATTCCGTGAACTATTGATCCATTTGAAATAAGGTATCAAATAAATGCATTTTGTATTTAAATTAAAACTAGAAAACATATATGACTGTAACAATGGATGGCTTCACTTCCTTCTTGTAATAATTGTAATCTAATTTTATTTGTGTAAATATTATTATTATTGCTTGAGTGAAATTTAAGTATATTATATATTCTGATTAAATGTGGTTGTTTTAATAAAACTTTACTAAATTAATATAAATATATTTTATTCTTTAATGCCTTTAAGTGATTTCTGGATTGGATTCTCCCCATCTTGTTATATGTAAAAGGAGTGTACGGTAGGCCCGGCGTATCCGGGACCCCTGCTTAGTCTTGGCCGTACATTTTAATCAATCAATCAATATACATTGTTGCCGATTTTTGTATTGAATTTGGATGGAGCGAATCCAATGTGCACCGGGTGCGTGCGTACGAGCAAGTACGATGTAGATGGTTTTCCTTGTTTTTGAGAGAGAGGCACTTAAAAAAAATATTTTTTTTTGCATCGTATTTTTGGGTGCGAGAGTTTTTTTTTAATTTTGCAGTCTGGTTGATAACTTTGTGATAAATTAAAGTCTGAATTGTAATTTCTTAAAAAAAAATATATATGAATAAGTTTAGTTTTGATGGATTTGGAATTCAATAAAAGTTGTCTGAGTGATTAGAAATAAAAAAAAAATAATCAATAAATCTTGGACTGTATAGTGAAAAGTTGAGTTTTAAAGAGTGTCTCCTAAGTGGCAGGCCTGAGTGAACATAATTTATTAAAAATCCGCATTGTTGGGTCAAATTTTTGGTGTGCTTACGGTTGGCGAGACAACGCCTAACCAAATAAGTGCGGCGGCAAGGTCGCAACAACATCAGTTAAGGCAGGCGAACGCCCATTGAAGAAAAATAATATATATTGGTACATTTTATCTGACGAGGCAACGCTCAGCATATTTCGGGGGCCAGTTGAGGCCAACCTTGCGTTGGGGCAAGCCATAACCAGGCCGCAACGGTGCGGGTGGAGCATCACCTGTGGTATGTGGTAGTAACGGTGAGCCAAAGCCCATCTTATTTTGGTGGCCAGGCAAGGTCATTCCGGTAAAAACAGAAAAAAATACACGGCAGAAAGAAACCGCAACGATCCGGGCGTAGCGCTTTTTTTTATTAAACATGTTTTTTTTATTAAATTTTTTTTAATTTTCTTATTTTTCCAAATTTTACACAAGTTTTGTTTTATTTTTATTTTGATTCAATTTTTGTTGTTAAAACAAAGAAAACATTTTCTTGTTTATCGTAATCGAGCGCCGAATAGCGGTTGTAGGTCGTGCGCTTGGGTTACATATTGGTATTGCTTCTCCGATTCGTTCGGCGAGTATTTTTCTTTTGATTGCTTTTTTTTACCTATAAAATGAATTGCTAATTTTTTTGGCTCGATTTGGTTATAATTACTTGTTCCAATCCTCAAGTTTCGGTCGACGAATTTCGGCGAAACTCCGTGTTTATTTTAATTTTAAATTGACGTTTTATTTTCGAATTTTCTGTCATCACGGTGTAGGCCAGGAGCCACACAAGCCTCAACCCCACGACTCATAGCACTTCTTCCTAAGATGTAGCTGGCAAAATCACCGTGTGAGGTATCTGCGTGGTTTAAATAATATCTGCGGAATGGTGTTGAACTATTCCGTAACAAGTTTTTTCAGGAACCTCGTGGCATGACCCTAATGCTGCACCAGCACTTGTCGCACAATCCAATGAAAATGGTACTGAAATTTTTTACAAATTAATTACAAATTTTTTACAAGTCACGTTATCCTGCAATTCGTGTGAGGGTTGGCATTTAACAAAGCTACACCACACTTTTCATATTTTTGTGAATATTTATTGTATCGTACTGGTGCTGGAATTTTATACAAATTAATTACAACAAAATGGCATAACTACACCCTAAGTAAACTACCCCAAATCGGAGCAACTGCTTAAAATATCTTACTGGAGGTGATACTAGCAGCGTTTCTTAAAACAAATTACAATATATTGCGGAATAGTTCAATTGCCAAAATCTGACCCTAAAAAGAAAAACTTTTTACAACAACATATTTCTGTGTAGGTCATACCGCTCAAATAGGTGCCTCTGAATTTATTTTAACAGCCCACACCCAAAAAAATCGGTCATAATCCACCGAACTTCATTCCTGTGTGAGAAATAGGTATCCCAGGATTAATTACAACTACTTCAGAGGTACTTATTGGACTTGTGTGGCCTATACAGAGAAACATTGTTTTAAAGAGCTTCACCTTTTAAAGGCAGATTTTGCCAATAGAACTATTCCGCAAAATATTGTAATAATGGAAAATATTTTAGTATCACCCCCCAAACGACACAATGAATTTACAAAATGGCCCTCATTTGGGGTAGTTTTCTAGAGGTTTTGTTAGACCATTTTATAGTAGTTAATTTGTAACAATTGGAAGCGTTGGTGTTTTTGGTGGCGGTACCGCGAGCCATTAAAAAATTAAGATATTTAATTTTTCGGAGAAGTAATTTACTTTTATTCAGTCTTCATCGGGGGCATTACCATTAAACAGCACAATGTTTGCGGTAAGTTACACAAACCAAATGGAATGGCTGCAAATTCATTCAGAAGGCGCCTTTTAAATCCAGACTCGAAATAAATCTGGTATCTTTAAGACGGCCCAGCATTCCATAGATGAGCGGCTGGAAATATGCGCCCCTTAAAGAAACTTGGTTCACTATTCGTGCATTAAGAGCTAATCGTATTTTGCCATTTGATTTGCGCACCAGCGTCACTGAGTTTCCGTCCGTTTATAGATTGTGCGTCCGATACTCAAAACAGCAGATGGCAGGAATTCGCGAATCACATGTCCAGAAAAGTTATCATTAGCAGCAACCGAAAACGATGTAACAGGTTAGGCAGGAGATAAAATGTGTGCAGATTTCTATGGGCATCGAATAAAACAGGTAATTTAATGTATCTTTGGACAGGCTATCGTTGGCCATTCACTGTCTTAATTAAGGATGATAACAAGTTAAATTTAACCAAAGGGTGATATTTGAACAGATCACTGTCTTCGCCTAGTAGGGATATGTTGGCACCACCCCCTTCCCCAACTATACATTAGCCCGTAAATTTTATTTAAAATTTTTTAGTTGTACATATGACCGCGTCCATCTATCTCCCAGAGAGGAGATTACAGAATCTAAAATAATTTTTTTTTTACAAATTCGAAGATTTTTTCATTACTTTTTACTGCACGCAACTACCGGAATTGGGATATTAATGATGTTTGAACTGTCATTTCATTAAAAACAGGATTGCTTAAAAAAGTTCATCCGCAGTTTCAATCTTAGAGTCGGTCAATTTGTCTACGATTCCTGAGTATATTCGATTATTACGACAAATAGTTCGAAGAATTTCTTATTAAGTGAGAGATATTTCCGATTAAAGGGCTATTGAATCATTATCGCGATAATAAACATTAAAACTTTCGCGATACTTTTGCCTACGTGATTATATTTGAGACCAAATGCCTTTGTCCCTGCGCGGTCCTTGGAAACATTTCTGAAACTCTGATTTTCGGGTATATCTCTCGTGTTTTATAAACGTCCAATATCAACTGTAAGAATTATGGTTTAAAATGTAATCCAAGTCGGTCGCTAACCTATTTTAAGAACTATCGTTAGATCTTGCCATGACTTAACTATAGTTAAAACCCGTTTAATATGATAGCCATTTGCATGATAATTGTAAAAAATATCCCACTATAAACCGATTGCTGGAAGATCTTGTTATTTTGTGGAGGGTCAGTTATTCCAAGGATTAGATTACAATACAGTTTAATAATGGCGGATATGTGGAAGCTGCATTAGGAGATTAAATTTGAATATTCATTTTTATAACGGAGTTGTTGAAGCGGTGGAGACCCAAAATGAAGATATATATAAATGACACCTGTAAATCTTGAATATTTTCCTTAGCTGATCTCATGTTAATTCTTCAGTTCATGCTCTGTGGGTTATTTAGCATTATTAAATTAATTAGTTGAGCCATCTTCTCCACGATTTCTGTGGAATATTTGTGGCAAGACATTTTTTCTTGAACATTAGAACGTATACGATCGACGGATTAACGTTTCATTTCCATATTAAAACATGAGGATATAACAAAGAAAAACATTCTTAATGACATATCGCGATTCTTTAATCTTTTGGGTTAAGGACTGGGTTGAATTTTTTTCGTGAAAATTATTGTAAAAATATATAACCGTCACAAACGGAACTTCTTTCAATTTCTCGAATATAATTACTCTCCATGTAGTTGCAAAATCGTAAAAAACCACATGAACAGCGTATTTCTGCAATTTGGTCAGTTTTCCGTACTTCATGTTCAAATGACAGGTTTCAGATTGGTCTTCTTGCCGCACGAACAATGGTGAAACCGAAAAACCGCATTATTGCTTAATACAACTAAGACCCGAAGTCAATAATAAATTTCTCGTTTCCAAGCATTACGCGAAAACCAATATACTATTTTATTAAAGCATTAACACGATTTAATTGACATCACAGCCACATAAATAAACCCTACAGTGATAATGACAGAGCGTCACACTGTAAACTACCCACTTACACCCTTGTGTCTATAACCAACAAAATATTTTTTGTTCTCTCCACTACTCGGGCAACGACGTACACATTCTGCTTTCAGAACTAAATATATTATATTTTGATGTAAGTTGTTGCAACTTTATGGACAGAAAAATGAAAGAAAATACACAAAAAGTAATTCGCCGAATTTAAAATTTGAAATAAAGTAAATGGAAAATATTTTTTATTGATAAGAATTGTTTCGTTACTCAAAGCATTAGGTTCAAGTATTGCTTAGCAAGAAATATTATTTAGGCCATAAAATGGCGGAACTCGCTGATAATCAATTTAATCAGAAGACGAGTAGCCTACAACAACAACAGAACAAAGTGGAAAAAAAATTTGCGTGGAAGACGTGTGCAATGACAGTTCAGTGAGAGTGGATATGGCCGTTTTAGGTTTAGGCTAAAGTGAAGGCAATCAAGAAGACACTGAGAGCATCAACAAAGAAAGCTCACTAGAAGTCCTAAAAAGTAAAGATGGAAAAAGTTTGCGACGCAAATCATAAACAAACACAAACCTGGCAACACAATATTTTGAGAATCCAAAGAAGTGGCGCTGTATGGTCTACGAATATGTTATCTATAAATGATGAATGTAACATTTGTATATTTACAGATGGCATAGGAAGTTTACTGTGACTTCAACCATAAAAATATTAAACTAGCAAAGGTGCGGAAGTTATTATCTAGCGTAGATTTTATCGCCTATTTAGACATTCTATTTAATGCTACCATTCAAAAATGGAATAATGAACACACAAAGGTCTTATAAGGAACTATATCAAACCTATTATATCGCACACATGCTCAATTTTAGGGATTTGGCAATCGATTTTTTAAATTTTACTATAAAGTGAGACTTTCGTTTCTTCTTTTTGTGATAATTTCGAGAGTTCTCTCCTCCTCAGCTATGTACTCTATTCTCTAAAAACTCTAAAAAAAACTTCCATTGACCTAGGAGAACTTAGCTTCTAACCGACCAAACCGCATAGTAACTGTTAAAGGCAGGATGCATAAGAGATTTTTCATAATCAGATTATGACCTGTGATGGAAAAAGCGAGACATGAAAGAGTTGGGAGTGCGTCGGCCCCAGAACAGATTAAAAGTAAAAAACGAGAAACTTAGTTTAACATTGATCCTATTGTCGTGCTGGTATAGCAAGCGTATTTGGCCTAACCAAAATTTGCTGATATCGTATTGTCAACAAATATTATGAATCTTTCAGTATATTTTGGATTCACGTGATTGTAGCTCAAAAAACTTAATCTTAATGCACAAATTATAGCCAATTGCGACTATAGTAAATTTTGAATTTTTGTTTTTCAAATCGATTTAATTTTGTAAAAATGATTAAAGAAATATTTTACTTTGAATTTCTTTCTCATTGTGAATTGTAAACTTCAATGAATTAATACAAACCGTCAAGTCATTTCAGGAATATTTAATAGATAGAAAATTGTCTGTCAAATTTATAAAAGAAGGTACGATGTTACTCAAAAATTGCTTTAATATTAAAACGTCTAAGAAAAAATTCCATTCCCAATTTAAATGAAATCGATTTGAAAATAACTTTACCTAACAACCATGGTACATTTTATGTATTATTTCCTCTCTACAATGAAAAATCTGTTGAAATGTTTCTTATTTTTGTCAGAACAATAGAAGTAATGTCGAAATTATCTAACAAAACAACAGAACCAACCACAAGAATTTAAATTTAATTTTGTTTTTATTGTTGTAGTTTGTTCAACAATTTGAAAATTGTTACCACCATTGAAGAAAATAGAATAAAATTTTTTATGTTTTGGTACAACATAAACATAAATTCTACTTTAATTTATAAGATGTTTTACAGGAATTTCATGTCGGGTATACAAACATATATGTATATGCGAGGAGTATAAATTGCAAGACCAAATACAACAGATATAATAGTCAGATACTATTTGTTTATCGTTTTATATGTTATAAATATTTTTGCATGGTACATAGTTTTATGCTATTCTCGGTTACGTACCATTTGTGAAAATTGAAATATCTGCATAAGACAAGAAGGTAAATTGTTTATTTTTGTGTATATGCATGTTTCTTGTATTTTGCATAGTTTTGGTTGCTTTCGAATTATATCTGCATTTGATGGGATATAAGTACCAACCTAACTACTTCACATATTTCTATAAAGGATTACGATTTGAAAAAAGAAATTAAATCAAACCACTTTACCTTTTTGTAATATTTACCTCAATAACCATTTAGTTTTTCTCAAACACCCCTACTGGATATAATGTAATTTATTATCGCCCCCATTTAATATTCGAAAATTAAGTTATTTTTTAAGTTTACTCTTAATTTTCCATTCATAAAATAGTTCGCTTAAATTAACTTTAATCAATTTTTATCGATCAGAAAACTGAAAATAAATAAAAGCAAGTTTATGTGCTAAACATAAAAACTAAAAGTTTTATTGACATCGTTAATTCACTATAATTTTAGTTTGGTATTGTTGGTGTTGTATTAAACGATGCCGATGTCGATTGAGGTGCGTGTCATACAACTGTATCATTTAAGGTAGTTTTGTAGGAATTTATTTCTATATACGTTATATAATGTGTATTTAAGCTGTTTTATCCATATTATAGGAAAATTATGGTAAATTAAATAAATGTAATTGCTTTTGAATTATTTTTTGTAATAGAATGGTGTCCATATATTTTTATTAAATAAATGTACAGTTGACGTTTGATATAGGACACGTATATGTAGTTATCCAGCATTCTATACCAGGAAATAATTTTTTTTAATCAGGCAACATTAACATATCGATAACCAAATTGCACTTGTGTGAAGTTAACTCAGCCCAGCAATTTAAAAATTAATGAAAGACGAAAAATGTGATATTTATTAAAGTCGATTTGTTTTCAATCATATAATGATAGAAAAAATTCGTCCCATGGCAAGTCCCCAAAAATGAACTTTGAGCCAGGAATTTCATCGATTTCTATTTAAATGTTCGCCCAGCTCCTAAATACTCTTAGCCCAGAGTTCATTTTAGGGACTTGCCACGATACGATTTTCTTCTTAATTTCCATAAAATTATCTACTAGTGTATATACATCTCAAAATCATGTTGTCCAGATTCGAGATATTTTTTCAACAAGGGAAACCTTATTGAAAGTTTCATCTTCGTTGTAAAAATTGAGAAAGGTCATACGGAAGGGGCTACTTCTAGTACACGGATTTTTTTTTAACGCTGTATTGATTGATTGATTTGAATGTACGGTCAAGACTAAGCAGGGATCCCGGATACGCCGGGCCTACCGTTCACCCATTTTACATATAACAAGATGGAGGGATAGGAAAGGTTATTTTTGTTTTATGGTATAAAAAATCAGTAATTAGCATCCTGAAAAAAATTTAATAATTATTTAAGTACCCATATATGGTAGATTCCCCGCAATAAAACTATATTTTTATGAGTTGAACTTCGATAAAATAAATAGTGCAATTATCCATAAACAAAATTAAACTGGTTCCCAAAAACATATTAAATCATGTAAAATTAATCCAATCCAGAAATCACTTATAGGCATTAAAGAATAAAATATATTAATATTAATTTAGTAAGTTTTATTAAAACAACCACATTTAATCAGAATATATTTATACTTAAATTTCACTCAAGCAATAATATCACTCAAGCAATAATAATAATATTTACACAAATAAAATTAAATTACAATTATTACAAGCAGGAAGTGAATCCATCCATTGTTACAGTCATATATGTTTTCTTGTTTTAATTTAAAAACAAAATGCATTTGTTTGACAGCTAAGCCAAATGGATCAATAGTTCACGGAATATATTGCACTTTACTCATACATTGCAAATTATAAAAACAGATTATTACACGCAGGAAGTAAATATTCATATTCATTTAGTAAATTTTATTAAAACAACCACGTAATCAGAATATATAATATACTTAAATTTCACTGAAGCAATAATAATAATATTTACACAAATAAAATTAAATTACAATTATTACAAGCAGGAAGTGAATCCATCCGCTGTTATAGTCATATATGTTTTCTAGTTTTAATTTAAATAAAAAATGCATTTATTTGATAGCTAAACTCAAATGGATCAATAGTTCACGGAATATACTGCACTTTAATCATACATTGCAAGTTATAAAAACAGATTATTACATGCAAGAAGTGAATATTAATATTCATTTATTAAATTTTATTAAAATAACCACATGTAATCAGAATATATGATATACTTAAATTTCACTCAAGCAATAATAATAATATTTACACAAAAAAAATTAAATTACAATTATTACAAGCAGGAAGTGAATCGTTCCATTGTTACAGTCATATATGTTTTCTAGTTTTAGTTTTAATACAAATAATAAAAATATTTACACAACTAAAATTAAATTACAATTATTACAAGCAGGAAGTGAATCCATCCGCTGTTATAGTCATATATGTTTTCTAGTTTTAATTTAAATACAAAATGCATTTATTTGACAGCTAAACTCAAATGGATCAACAATAGTTCACGGAATATACTGCCGTTTTTTTTGTTGACGCTTTATAATTTTTTAAATAGTTACAATTTAAATAATACAAAAAATCTCCAATGGAAGCTGCCTTTTCTCGTTGACCGGTTTCAGCAGTGTGGAAAAAGCCTAAGTATTGAATTTCATGTCGATCAGTCAATCGGTCTGAGCTGTAGAGTGGACACAAACAGTAAGCAAAAAAATTTTCGAAAAAGCACCTGTTGAAACTGTCACTTCCGGTGAACCGATTTTATACACAATGTCCTAGGGACTTTCAATTTGTGAAAAAGATTAAGTATACTGTTTCGTCCAAATCAATCAATCCGTCTGGGCTGTACAGAGCCAAATTTTTGTTGAAAAACAGGTTTTTGTTAAACAACGTCATTTCCGCTTTAATTTTGGATATCTGAACAGATTTTGTTACAATTTTACTTCAAAATGTTTTAGTTTATAATCGTTTTTCGCATAAATGCTGTCCTTTACAAAATATTTACAAAGAGTGAAAAAAGAAGCTGCCACTTCCAGTTAATTTTCGAATTAATGCAAATAGATTAAGGATGAAGTTTTCGGATAAATCATTTGGGCTGCAGCGTGGACACAGACATTTTCTGAATTATGAATGTACTCATTATGAATGTTTTGATTTTGATTAGAATTTTTCAAAATTGAAATTATTTTTAAAAGACTGGCAAAAATGAAATTAATCAGAACTTATACAATTTTTTAATATTTATTTCAACTATTGAACTATATTCCCTCATTTAATTTGTTTTAAATTTTGCCGGCCATATTGTTAGAATTAAAAAAGATAATTCTTCGAGAAAAAATTCGATTTTACTTAAAAAAAATTTCAAATGCGGTTCATTGCTGATTTAATGCCGGTTCAAAGATGGTTACAATTTATCGATATCGTTTACAATACAATTAACGATTCTAAATATTGCAAAAAAACAATTTCAACTGTAATCGGATTTATTTAGGTTTTATTTAGAACCGAGACTATGTAAATTGTAACCGACTATAAACCGTACCGAGAATTGCCAGAAGTTTTCGATTTGGTGATATAACTCGCCAGTCAATAAGTTCTTGTTTTGTACTATCGGTAAAAAGCAAGAGTTGAATTTATGCAGTTTGGTCGTTGCAACCTGATGAGTAGACCAACATTTTATCAGTACGAAACCAAGCTGCTAAGAAGAGACCTAAGGAAGTTATCATATTTGCAAGGGTTTGTGTATCTCCACAAGTACCTTGGGTTAAAAATAGAGTAATACGGTAGTGCATTTTTTTTCTATTTGTGGTAGATATAGTATGAGTAAATGGCCTTTTTGTTTTCTATTGCTATAAAAGTCGTAAACATTCTATAAATGCAATTAAAAATAATAGTTTTTCTGAACAGCCGAAAAGTGTTAAATAAATTAATCACATGAACGGTTTTATTCAGTCGACTAAAAGCGTCTAAAGTCAAACATATCGTATTTTATGTAAAAAAAAATGTGGGACAGTAGAACGTTCTGTTAAGAGTCGGTTAAATTTTAAGTCAAGTCTTGCTAGAATATGTGCCATTCTAATTTGTTTCTAATACTGAATTACAACAAGTTTTCTTCTTTGAAGCTCCTCCTTTTCTCCTTTGAACTATAGGAAGCTATTTTTTTATTATTTTTATTTTCTTTTGATCTCTGCGTTGCTTGCGTTAGTGAAGTTTGTCTTAAATCCTAAAGAGTCTTAAAAAGCAACAATAACAAAATATGTCTAGGTGTGTTTGTATAATGCCTCGATAGAACGAATTTTAAAATACAGTTAAAAATGTTTTTTAAACAGGAACGTTAATTTTTATTAGTTTTTCTGAGAATATTCTAAAAACCAGCATGCTAACAATATTCTGAAATTTTTCGGCAATCTCCTATAAACCAGGGGCGTCATATTGTATTATCACGATTTTCGACTTTCGACTTAGTTTGTGTCTCAATTTTCATGATTCAATTAACATTCCATTTCCCGTAAACAATGATGTGTTGTACAATGCGATTTCAACCCCTTGATATTATTATGAGATTTCTCTCTTTTCTACATTTCGATAAACGTATCATAAAAAAAATTATTTGATGATAAATAGAGTCGGTTAATCTAGTAGTCTTAGAAATCGTAGAAAGTAAATAGAGTGTCTTTTTACTCTAGCAAGCTGAGAACACATTAGAAAATGCCTGATTTTCAAAGTGAGTCTGCCATTTTACTCGTGAAAATGAGACATAAACTAAGTCGAAAGTCGAAAATAGTGATGGTATATACCATGCCGACCCAGCGTTCAATCGATGAAAATAAAAATGTTTAATCATGCAGCACTAGCATACCGATAACCAATTCGCTCTTGTGTGAAATTATCCCAGCCTAGAATTAGAATCATTTCATTCAAATGTATTATATTTGAGTAGCTAGTTAACGCAGCCAAGAAATGTTATCAATATTAATGAAAAAACGGAAAATTATCGAATTTAAATCATCGAATTCGATTTCTTTTCAAATAAATAGTAAAAAAAAAATAAAACCAATCCATCTGATGGCAATGTAAATAGAACTGATCGAATTATAACTGAAAGTGTCAAAAAACTGTAAGATTCCGAGATTGCAATGGAAAATAATTAAATAGGTCATGTAAGAAAGAATTGGTTCTATTGCAAGGTTCCGAAAGTAAACTCTGGGCTAATAATTTTAAATATTCATCACGCTCGAAAATACTAAAACTATTCAGGAATTTTATCGAGCTGGATGAAAATTTTTATGAAAATCAATAAAATTTTCTAGCTCAGAGATGATGATTTTCTTCTACTTTGGCTTAATACTAGCTACTCGTACTAGTGTATACTTCTGAAAACCCTGTCGCCCTGTTTCAAAACATGTTAAGGTTTGTCGAAATAATTGTAGATTTATCAAGCGGGGCGAAAATTTATTTAAAAATCAATGAAATTCCTAGCCCATCGTTCATTTTCGGGAACTTGTGACGGAAGAAGAACCTTTATACAGTATTTTGATACATATATGTTTTGGTTTTTGTATTTTTTAATTAAAAACAAATCGAATGTATCATCTTCACTAATATGTATAAGTCTCTCACATTTAAATGAAATGAACTGAAATCTGGGCTGGGATAATTTCACAAAAGAGCAAATTGGTTATTGATTCGTTGGTATCGCCTGATTAAAAAAAATATTTTCTGGGATAAAATGCTGGGATAAGTATATATGTATACGTACAACTTTATAAGAAAAACGGTCAAAGCTGTTGGCAGCTGAGGACAGACGTATATTTTTTCGTGCAAATTTTTTCCTTCATATATATAAAAAGGAAAAAAATTATTTTTAAAAAATTTATAAAGTTAAGTGTAATAATTATGTGCCATAAATACCACACAACAAATTAAAATACAAGAATATACGAGTATTTGGAATCCAATTACGTTAAGGGACCACTTCTACGAGCACCCGAAAAAAATGAAAAAGCCGTAATCAAATATATGCTGTAACAAATTGTATACAGTGTTTAAAAATCAGAAAAGCTTAATTAATAACACGCAAAAAATTTACAATGAAAAACAAAACAAAGTGGCGCAATCATAAATCTTTAAATGACAACTATCACAATTTTTAAATCAAAACTAAATTAAATGGCAGGAATTTTTATCAAAAAAATTACAACGGAAATCAAAGAAGTAAAAAATTTTCCCGTTAGTGTCAAAATTTTTTGCTACAAAATATTTATAACTCAATTCGGACACAGTCTTAGTGCGTGTTTCAATTGGTTTAAATACTGAATAAAAAGTTAAAAAGTTAAAAATTGTGGTGAATAAAAATGTCAAAATTCTTATCTGCTTCAAGAGCTGATAAACATTTTTGGAATTGTATATTGTGTTGAACATAGTAGCGTACTGCGATACAAAAATACCACCCTGCAATTGATGTATCCCAGTTATTAGTGCAGTCTGATTCATCGGACGATTAACGATAATTCATGTAAATATGTGAAATTAAAATTTAGTGTTGGAGTATGGATCAAATACGACATTTCGGTGCAAAAAATTTAGCAGTTGGTACTATGGCGTTGGTACTATGTATGATGACTAATTAAGGTTTACAGTACTAATATATAATAAATATATAAATTAAAGCCAGGGGTGGATTATGACATCCCTTTCCCCTAGGAGAAGATGAATTATTCCCAGGATGATTCATCTTGTCCCAAGTACATAGTTGTTCGATTTTTTTTCCCAAAAAACAGGCAATAATAATGATTATTATTTTTCATTAACTACATATATAATTTAATTTTTATATAATGCAAATTCTTAATTAAAATTTTTTTATTTTAATAACAATAGTAATTTACTTAATTTTTCTCGGTGCTCAATTATAACATACTTCAATCAGAACAACAACAATGTCTCAAGAGATGCAATATTCTGAATTCAAAATGACAATGGCGACAAGTCTGTGACACTCCGATTGGATTATTCTTTGAATAATTTTAGTCTACTGTTGTGAACCGCTTTGACTTTAAGATTTAAACGAATGGAGGAATTGAGTGGTGAACAAATCTGAATAACCTCAAATGGTCCCGTCCATAACGGGTCCAGCTTATTTGATCTGGCTTTGTTTTAACATCAAAGATGTTTTTGGGGTCGCATTGTATAGAAAAATGCAACGAAATTTTGTCCTAAAAATATGCAACGAAATAAAAAAAACAAAAAAAAAGTAAATACGAAAGAACCAAAACACGCTACTGGTGCGCCAATTTTGTTTTGTGCGCTCTCAATCCACCTACGATATCAATTAGTGAGTGTAATATTTAAAAAAAATTTTAAGCATTAACAAAATTTAATAGCCGAAAACCAATTTTTGGGCTCAAACTTTTTTATTTTTTGGTCTATATAAATACAAGCACTCTAGCCCAAAACAAATCAATTAGGTTAAGCTTTTCTATTTAGGCATTAAGCAAAATGTCAAGCCCCATCTTGGATGTTTAAATTTTTAGCCTTATGCTCAAACTTGGGATTTTTTGAAAGAACCTTATCCCTAATTTAAAAAGTGGGTGTGTTTGATTTTTGGTCATATTTATAGTATTTTTTGGATTTTGTTTTTTGTTTTATCAATGAATTTCTTGCAACCTGTCATGAATGTTGAAGTCCTAATTTTTGTGTTCCGATAAGTCGTCATAAGTATATACTGGATTTGAATCTTTTTGGATAGAGCTAAGAAGATTCGGTTTCTATCCTTAAAAAAGTTCAATGGGCATAAAAGAAGTCGAAGTATGGCTGTTGAAATTAAAAATTGCATAAGGAATCCATTGATCCCATGTTAGCGGATCGTTTTTAATAAAAATTCTTAAGTACTATGTTAATATGCTCCAACATATCATTTGATTCAGGATGGTGTGCTGTGGTATTAATTTTTTTAATTTTCAGAATTTTGTAGAGGTTACTAAACATTTTAGATATAAAATTACATCCTTGGTCTGTGACAATGGAATTAGTTGCACCAAAACTACGTTAAAAACTTTCAGAAAATGCTCTAGCCACCGTATCAGTATCGTGTAAAGCTTTTGGGATTGCGAGAGAGTACTTAGTGAGGTCATCCTGTATAGTTAATATATATTTATTACCCTTATGTGAAACAATCATTGGACTTCTATGTCCATTAAAATCTTATTAAATGGAATGTTTGACGTTGATGTGATCTGCATTGCACATTTGATTACGCGAGAAACATTGTTTTTTTGACAAGACGAGCATTTCTTAATAAATGATTTTATTCGCTTACTCGTACAAGGAAACTCGTAGTATTGTTTGACGCGTTTTATGGTTCGAAAAAATCCTTGATGACCACCAAGTGGTGTAATGTGGAATTCCTTTATAACTTCATTTATATCTTCTTTTGACTTCTGTAGAACAAAACTGTTCATTGCAGTTTCGTGCAACAACTGTTGCAGTTATTGCTTGTTATTCAAATGGCCGACCCCAGAGACCGGCAATTTAGCTTTTTTGTATTAAAGCGCATACTAAGGCCATCATGAAAAACTATGTCTATATATGAGACTTTTGACTTCTGTAGAACAAAATTGTTCATTGAAGATTCATGCAACAACTGTTGCAGTTATTGTTTGTTATTCGTATGACCGACCCCAGGGACCGACCATTTGGCATTTTTGTGTTACAGTGCATACTAAGGCCATCATAAAAAATCAAGTGTTTCTATATGGGACAATTTACTCAATTAATTTTATTTATTTTTATCACGCAACAATTGTTGCCAGTATTCCTTCTAAATGTAAACTATTTGTATATTCGCACACGTGTATAGTTTTTGTTATTTGGTAGAAATTTGACTTTGGTAACTTTGAACAAATTTTGCCCATTTTTAGAAAGTATACTGTAACTTTGATATTATTTATAGGTGTGTGCTGTGTGATACCGATGTGAAACGCGTATCGAATTTAGAACCAGTGATCCTTTCACTCACTTAAAAAAAACTTCTTTTTGTATTGAAACTTTTAAAATTTTCCATATTTCAATAAATATTTATTATTAACAAAATATGTATGTTGGTTGAATTATATAATAAAAAGCTCAAAGCGTCCGAATCGATAATGATCTTGGATTTCTAGATTTCATCAAAATATATTTTGTAAATAATCTATACGCAAGTATTTGAATCTCAATATTTGTATGCAGCAAATCTACATGTAATACATATATACATAAATTTCAATAATTATATAATATACAATAATATAAATATATAATATAAATATATAATTCAAAATCAGGGCTGGATTATAACAATAAATCGAAAATAAAATAAATACTGAAGAATGTGAGACTATATTATTTAGAAAACCATTATCTATCTGAAACAATTAGGCATCCATATTAATAATGATCCTGTAGAACAAAAAAGTTTAGTAAACTATTTAGGAATAAATTTAGACCACTTGTTATATTACAACAAACAAATCAAAATTAAATTAAACAAATTATTAAATTATTATATTGTTATAAACAAATAATAAGACCACATATGGCGCTATGATTTGGTATAATATAAGCCCTTCATATATGAAAAAACTAAGAAATATTAAGAGAGTTTAAATCAATACAGGAGCAGCAAAAGTAATTATAAAACTTTTATTTCAAATAAAAAAAAATTACAAATTGGCACAAATTATTAGAATTGACAACTTTATTTTGAATAATATTCGGAAATACATCGATCCACTTTAAATACTGAAAAATAAAATATTTTCGGCCCTTTTAACACAGAAGATCATATTGTTGATAAAATATACATAATAATAAGGTAACGCCGCCGTTTGTATTATACTGTACATAGTTAGGTTTATGATTTTTATAGGATGCTTTAAATGTCAATTTAATTTTGTTCTTCTACTTTAAAGTATTGCACAAAAACTGCCGTTAAATTAAATTAATTTTAGGTTATAGTCACACCTTTTTGAAAGAAATTATAAATAAAAATGAATTGCTATAATATTTATTTAATATTAATTGAACAATAGAAGAATTTTAGAACTAATTATAATTAAAATAAAATCAAATTTTGTAAAATACTGTAAATATTAATTTAAATAATGGCAAATAAAATAAAAAATCTTATTAAAAAAAGCCTTTATCAGATTTAAAATTTTAGCACTGGTGGCACAGCGGAAATGGAAACTTCCTATCTGCTATTACCGAATATGGATTGTCTTAAAACGTACCGGACTACCTCCCACGTAATACTAACGATTCGTAAATTCTAAATTTTTGCTATGTCAAAATTTTTAATTTTTCAAATTTACCTTCGAAATGCAAACTGCTAAATATTTCTTAAAAACATCATGTATAAACGAGTTTAAGTTCACAATAAACGTAAGTTCTCAAGATTTAACCTCTTGATCTGACAAAATGAACTTTGGATGGAATGTGTATTCATTTTCTCTGTTAATTAGTTTTGAATGGCATATCGGTGTAATTGAACAATGGACAATACCCAATAGAATTGCAAAACGAATAAAAGCCCAGCAAAAGTAATAAAACAAAAATAAAAACTGTCAGGTTATGACACATAATATTTCCAAACAAACCTTATTAAAATAAAATAAAAATTTGTTCCCAACAGCTTTTCTATGCTTCTACATAATTTTATTATCTCAAACATAAATATAGACATGAAGAGAAGAACAACATCGCACACCCCAAAAAAAAAGGAAAATTCATTGTTGTTGGTATGCAGCGCGCGCTCCTTTCGTATTTCATTGTATTTGCTCAATTTGTGTGTAAAGCATTTATCTATTTTTTATTGACACGTTCGTCTCTATTTATCAAAAATTATTAAAATTTACTCGTGTGCTATTTCACAGCAATACAATAAAATCTCGTGAAAGCAGCAGCAGAGCGAGCGTCAACATAAACAAACTTTGCGTCTATACATGATATATGCTGTACGAGTACAAAGTATGGCATATATCCACGTTTATCGAAGCACCCATTTTATTATCTATATATATATATATATATATAACTACGAGATGGTACATGATGAGTACTTACATACTTATAAGATGATGTAAATTGATGTTATTATATTTCATTGAAATACTTTATCGTCGGCGTATCATATCCGCCTCTGCGCTCATTCATCTACTTTAATCCTATTATCAAAAATCAATTGTCATGAATTTATGAATAATTTAAATATTCTGTGAAAGGTAATATCTAAATATATTTTAGATATCTTACACATAAATATAATACTATTATTATCGGTATTACGAATATGAATATGTGGGTGTGTTTATCTGTAATCGTATTTGGCATAATAAAAAGGACATCCCTATAAAGGCCGATTATGGTAAATCAATAGTTCCTTTACATATGTTTGTGCCTCACGCCCAGACACAAATTATTCGAATAAAATAATATGAATTGTAATGCAATTGGGGTCAACAATTTTATGTAGAGTTTGTACAACCCTCACATATTGTGTAAAATACATATTCCAATACCGATATTCACTTGTACTCTCGTATATCGATATAGTCTAATACTCGTTTACGGTGGGTTATTTTCCTATTCGATATACAGAATAGCAGATGGATTTGTTATTTATGTTCAATTGTACCATACACGTACTAGTATAAAATAATCCTTATATCGATTGAGTTTTAAAAAAATGAAATAATAAAATAAAAATACACTCATATGGGATAGAAGTTAACACAGATTTTATGCACAGTTGGAACTCAAAATTTTCGGAGAACATATTGTCTGCTTAGATGACAATATAATGATGATGATGATGATGATGATGGTACAAATTGATTTATTATATTTTATTGATATAATAAATAGACTTTTATTAACAAGAAGATAGCAATTTATTGAGATAAATAAATTTAATGGCAGATCAGTATTTGAGTTCAAGTATAAATTTGGTTTTGATTTATTTCCGGGCAAGGCTGAGGTTATTATTTGAACGTTCTTAAAACTAGTATAAATTTCTTATTAATTCGACAACTTATTTCTCTTTATTATGCAACGACTTGTAAAATAAGGATAGCAAAAAGTTTCCAACAGTAAAAATGGGTTACTGCTTTTCACCGCAAGGACCAGCACTATTACAGAAAAAATATCTCTTGTTGATATTTTTTGAAAAAAATTGCAAATTTATGAATCTTTAAAGAAATCAATAATTCGCAGCAGAAACTTTTATGACAGATCAAAGAATTCATGAAATAGAGGAGAAACTCTGGGGTTGAACGTCTGAAATGAAAAAAAGTATTTTTTTAACCATTTGCGTATATACTCGTATATAAGGACTTTCAAAATATATTGGAATTATTAATTTTATTAATTGTATTGAAATGTTTTCAGTTTTTTCACAAAAGTGATAGAAAAACCACCCTGTAACCACCCCCGGTTTATGATTTTTAAAAATTTTTAGCTACATAAAAATCACCAGTTCTGTCCGATAGCACTCAATATATTTTTAAAATTAGTTTAATCTAAAATATTTTATTTTTTTTTAAGTTTTAGAAAAACACAACCCCAGCGTAGTTACAGCAGGTAGCAGAATTTTTTAACACTTTTGTTAAAAACTGACGCCAGACAAAATTCTTATGCTGCATATTTATAGGGAGGGGAGGGGGGGAGGGGGAGGCTTTCAAACAATTTTGATAAAAAAATCAGGATGCTTTTTATGTTCCAGGGCGATTTTGTTTGGCTGCCATTTTGTTTGTATAAAATTCAATTGACATAAGAGTTGTAGAACAATTACAATAAAGAGCGGTTAGGTTGGAGCTCCTAGAAATGAATGATCAAACGAAAAAGGGGATAGGGTAGGGGAGCTCATTTCCAACCAAAACAACCAAGTAAAATGTTTTCGAATTGTTGATGATGCAAAAGTTATTTCACTTTTAGGTTTTTTTAGTAAAACCGCATGCGCACCCACAAAAAAAATTATCTTAAAAAATCCAAGCGTTGTTTTGTCTAACTTTCTTTTTCAATAAGAGCAATGATTGTTTCAAACATGCGTTAATTTCACAATGTCTCTCTGAAATCACCGGACAGCAACAGTAGAGTGCAACCGAAAAAAGTCTGGTATTATCTGGTAGAACCGTTGAGATATTTCATCGTAGTATCAAGACGTTAACCAACAACAAACGCAAAAAGAAGCATTTTAGTTCCTTTGGATGAACTGTGTATAACCGGCCTAATGTATTATGTCGTATCGATTTACTGGAACGCTTCGCTCTCGTGAGAGAGGCCCACATTTTTGACTGTTTGTTTTACGTGAAAAATCGTGGCACATCACTATACATTAGTTGAAAAACTCAGTTGATGTAGCTTTTGTAGCAATTAATCATTATTGTAGAGCAGTCTCATCAGTGAAATAAACACGCTGTCGATTTCCAAGGTGCACGGCCAAATGTATAACAGCAGCGTCTCTGTCGTTTATGGGAAAACATAAAATGCGCCAAAATACGTCATTTCTGCTAATGAATTGGCCTATTTGATAACGTCTTATTTTGTCGTTATGATATAAATTTTGAACAGCAAGCATGACCATATCGCTGCCCTTATGAACGTATTCAATCGTATTTTATGGACTCCGCAAAACTTCAGAACTCAATGTTTTGTGTGGTTACGGTTTTGCACATCAATGACGAATACGGATTCTTTATTTATTTATTTGTTCATTGGCATTACAAATTTTGGTAAAAGGAAAGCACACATGGAAGCAATATAAATAAACAACAAAAAAAAATACTTCCATTAGGCATAAAAACCTCAGATTTTTTCAAAAAACAAATCCACTCCATGCTAGTACCCTCCGTATTGAGCTCAAGCTCATTTGTTACAGAGGACACTACAAGAAGTGAATACTTATAGACTACATACAAAAATAAATCAAATAAATACAAAAATGTTTTTACAAAAATAGAAATATATGCATTGTCATTCAAGCGCGCCACGCTAAATAGCACGCTTTAAAAGATTTAGGCGACGTTGACCTCTTAATATCTAATGGAATAGAATTTTAAAGAGAAATACCCCTAACAGAAAAGGATGTATTTAAAGATCTGCACAGGTTTATAGGGGGAAGTAAACGTAAATTTGAAGAATTGGACCTACTGAACAATAACTTATTAAATAAATAGAGAGGTTGCTTCGTTCTGAGACACTTAAAAATAAAAAGACATACACGAAGTTCATAAAAATCAACCAAACTACAGCCAAGGATCAAATTTAAAAAGGGAGAAATTTGATCATATTTTCTAATACTAAAAATAAAACGAGTACAAGCATTGAAACATCTTTGGAGAACATTCATATTATCCTGAAGCATTCCAAACAAAACAACGTCACCATAAAGAAAATGTGGAAGAAGGTGCGAGAGGAACATACGCTTTTTAAAATTAGTATCAGTGAACCCTACAACTTTATACAAACAACTAAGCATTCCAAAAACCGTTTTATTAACCTTAATCAAATGATCACCCCAAGTAAGAGTTTTATTAAAAATTAACACTAAATTTATAACTGTATTAGAGAATGGAATTAAAGAATCACCAAGACAAATTCTAGGAAAAGAGGAAGTATTCAAAGATTTTTTATAAATTATAATGGACTGGGATTTACTAGCATTAAAAGCGTGTCGGTTAGATAATGACCAATTATAAATTCTTACCAAATCATCGTTAATAAGAGAAATATTAGAGTGAATGGAATCATTATCCAAGCGACTACTCCTATATATTTGGACATCCTCAGCAAATATATGAAAAGAAGAATGACGAATGGAACATGCAATGTCATTAATATACATTGAGAATAGTAAAGGACCAAGAACCGACCCCTGAGGAACGATAGAAGAAACAGGTAATAAGTCAGAAAAAGAATTGTCATAAAAGACTGCCTGAAAGCGACCCGAAATATAGTCAAAAATCAATTTAGCAGCAGGGAGAGAAAAATTAAAGTTCGAAATAAGCTTATTAAACAAGATTTGGTGATTAATTGAATCAAACGCTTTAGAAAAATCTACCAGAGTAAGACAAGTCATTTCTCTTTTACTCATACTACAACGAATATCATCACAAACCTTCAGTAAAGCAGTGGTAGTACCGTGGAACCTTCTAAAACCGAAGCAGCCCCTTTGCAACTACCAAGGCCCAAGTTGCGTACGTTACGCCAAAATATCTTAGAATAAAGTGAGGGATCTAACTTATCTTTGAAAAAATTTTGCTTAGCAATACGAATTAAAAATACCACTCTATTTCGCGATTGTTTATAAGCTAGATAAGACAAAGAATTCGGGCTAATTTTCCAAAGACGATATTTGGAAAAACGGACAGAAATTGCACTCAAAATCTCTTAGGACATCCAAGGGGGGATCTAGGTCTGAAATAAACAGTAGTGAGAGACTAAAATAGTCAATTTGATCGGTAGAAGTTGAAAGAGAAAAAATATTGTCCCAACAAATAGAGCCACAAGTTGATGAAAGGTGAGATTAATCAATTTTAGAAAAATCCCTAAAGCTGAAACTTTTAGGTTTAGGTCGAGAGTAATAATTAACAGAAAAAACAAGAAGATCATGATGAGAGCCAATACCAATAGACAATTGATTGAAAAAGCAAATGGAATTATCAGAAGAAGCGACAACGTGATCAATGAGTGAATAAGAACCACCACTTGCAGTAGCGTAAGAGTATGGGGGCGCTTCAGTATTATAAACCGAGAGGTTAGTGCTACTTAAGATATTTAAACAGCTACGAGAAAATAAAGTCTCTTGAGAAATATCAAAATTAAAATCACCCGAAATGAACACCTCCTCATACCGATAGGAAAAATAACTAAAAAGACACTCAATGTCTAAAAGGGATTTTTTGAATCGAGCATACGACCTCTGGTTCGTTTTAGGAGGATTATAAACCACACCTAAAAGAAACTTCCGCTTATTCACGAAGACACTTAAAAAAGAAACTCAAGGTCAGAAACGAGCTTCTGAGAAATTGAGGGGGGTACCGATACAAAACTACATTTAATATGTTCGTTAACATATATACATAGCCCACCATAATTGACCGGTGGATTAACTTTATTAACCCTGAACAAATTGAAACCACTAATGGCCAACGCAGAATTGGAAATATCGGATGACATAAATGTTTCCGATAAACATATAACATCAATTGGGACCCCATTAAAAGTATGACGAAGTTCGTCAATATTTAAAAGAAGACTCTGGACATTCAAACTAACTATACATTAAAATTGTTGGACCTAGTCCGAAGCATAGATTTTAATACAACCGAGGGCAAAGAGGTACTCTCGGTGGGCATCGCGAGTCGTGGCGGACTTCAATAACAATACTTACATGCAAAAAAATTTCAAATAAATAGAAGAAACTTCCTTCGCAGACACCAAGGGCACACGACTCCAAGTGTCAAAATCCAAATAATAGAGGTAACAGAAAACTATGTAAGAGGAGCGATACTTATCATTTGAACAAATTCTTGAAGCCAAAATGCAGTGGAGAAAGCCGCAAATTAAAATTAATCTAAAAAATTAAATATTTTGATTTTACGACAGAAAAAACAAACCGTTACCGTTAATTCGTTACCGTTCGATACCGTTTCACCATTTGACAGCACCACATGATACGATTGGCAGAATAGATGCGATTGACAGAACAACGCATAGCAACGAAAGAGACTTCCACAGGCGTACGTCAAATACAACAGAATTTGACATTATCGCCACCTATATTACATAAACAACTCAGAAGGTTTTAACTTCTTAGAAGGTTTTAACGGTCAATTATTTTTGAACTTATGATTTCTTTTATTTTATAAAATTTTTGGGGGTGATGGAGGATGGAATTTTAGAGTTATATGTTCTGATATGTGAATTCTTAAAACAATTAAAATAAAATTTACCAAAAAAACACGATCGCAGCACACCACCTACCTGAAATTCTGATGAAAAATTTTCATCAAAATCGCTCCAGACGTTTAACCGGAGTTCAGTGACATACACACGCTCAGAAGAATTATATATATAAATATTTTGGTGTGGTGTGGGGTAGTTAAATTATTGGGTTATATCGCTCATTTGCTGCAACAATGACAAATCAAAATTTTTAATTTTTCAGTAGAGCGATTTGAAAATATCATTTAAAATTGTTTGTAAAAAGGGCGATTTTCAAAAGTGAATAAAAATACATTCTGGTAAGTAAAATATTTTTTTTTTCTATTTTTACATCTTCAATCGGATCTTAATTTTTATAATTCTTAAATATTTTGCAAATTTTCTTAAGATAGTTTTCAAAATATTAAAATGTTAATTTCTTTCGCGAATTGAGTGATGTTTTATATGAAACTTTACCTAAATTGCTAGGAATGCTAAAAATAACTACATAAGACAGTATGTTTTGATAGATAATAATAAAAAATTGAACTATTGGGAATCTTTTGATAGGAATATCTTAGAATTGAGTGACTTTGGGGTTGTGTCACTATTGCAGCAAATGAGCGATCGCAGTGTCACCTACCAGATTTAAGTGTGAATCCAAACCATCCAGGAACATACACACAAAATTTCATTAAAATCTTTCCAGCCGTTAAGGGGGAGTTCAATTACATACACACGTACAGAAAAATTACATATAAAGATTAATACCAGGGTATCGACGAACCCAAAGTTGTGAAAGTACAACGAATACTTTTAAATTAGTGAGAAGCACAGAGGAGCACAAAACAAAATACGTTAAAGAATAATGTTTAGCTGGTAAACAAAATACGTTAAAGAATAATGTTTAGCTTCGTCTGCACATTCTAAATGTCCGTAAACCATCATAGTCAGGTGGGTCTTAAGGTGAGTCCACATATACAAAAATTTGTGCTGAATGAGTTCGGCGTAAACATTATTGTCGCAAATTTTTATGTCACCTCCCATTTTTAGTGATCAAGCCATGCGTGGAAATAACTGAGGTCTAGTCGTCATTCAATAACAAATCAAAATTATTCTTTTAAACCAGTGAATAATAAAAAAAAATTACAAAAAAATTGAAAAATTTGATAATTCGATAAAAATGTATATTTGTTGAATGGCGAAAACTCAAAAAGCGTCCAGACTAGAGCATAGTGCGGTGCAAATTTCTTTGATGTTTGTCAAAAAACCGACAAGTGTTGGATCGTGTGCGTTGAATGTGTCATACATTTTTGTACCATTTTCGTGCGCCACACCTGTACACACTTCCTAATTTACGGCGAAAATATTTACGCTGCACGCGTTCTGCACAAATTTTTGTATATATATATATACACCCACCTTTAGAAACAGAAAAAATTTCTTGACGTCTTTGTTGCTTAGCTTTTAACATAAAAAATTGTTACGATAGCTGCGACTAAAAATGTTTACACCTTGCAAGCCACATTCACCCCTTACAGTATAAAAATATAATTAATATCGTAAATTACTTTATCTAAGTTATTACATAGTTTAATAGTTCTTACATCGTACAATGTGTGCATGCATATATCGTATCTATGTCTAAGTGCATCCCGTATTTATTTTCATTAGGAAGCTTTTTCAATTTGTTCCCAGAATAATAAAATATATTTTTTTTATTTCTGCACACGAGTTTCTCCTACCATAAGCACATACTAAAAGAAGAAAATTAGTGTTAAATACAAAAGAGATTATAAGATAATTATAAATCTTAATGATCTGTAACACAAAAAAATGACGTTTTAAATTGCTTCAGTATTATATAATTAAGTTTGCAAAGCTTTTAAGCTCGTTTCATTTCTATTGTGTGCGTATGGTAAGATTAATTATGACATTTTTGTATGCTTTATGCATATATAGTACGATTACGTATTCTGCTTTTACAAATAATATAAAATCATAGAAATCCTTAAGAAGGTGTTTTTTATGAATATGTCAATGTGTTTGTAAGCCTTGAACTTTGGTGAACTACACATCCACAATAAATAAAGTCTAGGAGCATGTTTATGAAAATTCAAGGTGGACACAATTTTTTTTTCACAATTATTTTTCTTGTGTGATCCATTAAAATAACAAAATGTTGTAACAACGAAAATAGACTAAAGCTCATCGGAATTGTAAAACTTTTTTTTTGTATTACACATACATATGCGAGTGACTATATAGTTTTTAGTTTGGTAAATAAAATTAATGCTATGCTAACATGAAGAAGGCTCGTAAATATTTCACGTAGACAGAATAAAATTGTAAGGATAGATGTTAACGTAACAGAACCAATACAAAGCTTTTGCCTTAACATATTATTAAGAATTTTTTTTGTTATGAATGTGTGTGTCTGTGTATGGGTGTTGCCTCCTTAAAAGTTCCTTTTCGTGTATATATTTGCTTCTTTTTAAATTTTGATTTATTTGTTGTTGGTGAAATTTTTATTTGAGAGAAAGCATTCAGTCGACTTATTCAAATAACAGATTCTCTACGTTCCTATAATGAAACGTACACAAAAAATGTGTTCCATGAAAGGATATATTTTGTATGTTTAGTCTGTGCATGTTAGGATGTGTATATACATATGTAGAGTTAATAGGATAAACAAACACATTAGTGAATGAAGTTAAATTTTATTTCTATGGGCATATTTTCTATAGATTGAACTAAGGAAATTCAATGGAATAGATGATGTCGTTTTGTATGTGTACAAATATGTGATGTGTCTGCTTGAATGTATTTATAATTTGACATGTACGAAATGTTGTATAGTTTATTGTTTCCATAATGCATGTTAACCTTTAGGATTATCAGAACCGTAAAATATATGAGGTGTATAGGTCTAAAAAAAGCTATGTCACCAAGAGATTTTGAATATCTTTAAGATTTTACGCTGCTTTTGTATGTAGTGCGATACGTTTTTAACTAGCGTTCACCATTTAATATGAACTAGTTTGAAATCAAAAGCGTGATACTAAAAGATTACTGTTTTATATAAATTATTAATTTCTCAAACTGTCTTAGCTGCAATCCAAATGGTGACTTTATTGGTGAGTATTCTTAAAATCGGTGGAAATTTGCGGAATATAATTTTAAGCAATTTCCCAATATTATTCGAATTTTTTGCCGACAATTTTAATAGTTTTTTCAAATGTGTTTGCAAGTTTTCTATTGTTTATTTTCCTACTAAGGAAATGATTTCGCATCAATTCACCCAGTTGGAATTTTTCCTTAGTAGGGAAATAAATAATAGAAAACTTGCATACACATTTGAAAAAACTATTAAAATTATCGGCAAAAAATTCGAATAATATTGGGAAATTGCTTAAAATTATATTCCGCAAATTTCCACCGATTTTAAGAATACGCTCCCAGTTTTGTTCATTATATGTCCTTTTTTCCCAAGTAAAAATTTAAAATCGGCACATTAAAAAAATTGTAAAATTTTGTAACATTTCTATAGCTCGCTCTGTTGGCAGTATATTCCGTGAACTATTGATCCATTTGAGTTTAGCTATCAAATAAATGAATTTTGTATTTAAATTAAAACTAGAAAACATATATGACTGTAACAATGGAAGGATTCACTTCCTGCATGTAATAATTGTAATTTAATTTTATTTGTGTAAATATTATTATTATTGCTTCAGTGAAATTTAAGTATATTATATATTCTGATTAAATGTGGTTGTTTTAATAAAACTTACTAAATTAATATTAATATATTTTATTCTTTAATGCCTATAAGTGATTTCTGGATTGGATTAATTTTACATGATTTAATATGTTTTTGGAGAACCAGTTTAATTATGGACAAATGCACGATTTAGTTTATCGAAGTTCAACTCATAATAATATAGTTTTATTGCAGGGAATCTACCATATATGGTTACTTAAATAATTATTAAATTTTTTTCCGAATGCTGATTGCTGATCTTTTATACCATAAAACTAAAAATAATTGTGCTGCCTTATGCCTAACAATTTACTAACTATTGACTACAAAGGTGTCTGAACCCGGGTCAAGTCCGGCGTACGGTAAGCCCGGCGTATCCAGGATCCCTGCTTAGTCTTGGCCGTACATTCTAATCAATCAATTAATTAATCAAATTTCTATAGCTCGCTCTGTTGTGTCATCACCATTTATATGAAATAAAGGAAGAGAAGAAAAGTTCGTACCCTTTTTTTGGGTGACATTGAAACAAAGAATTTTCTTATTTAAAATGAACTTTATTAAACCAATATCTTTTGCCATTTTATTTGGTAGAGCCTTGATCACATCACTGTAGAACTTCTGTGGTTTATAGGCAAAAAATCGAGACAACTCATATGCATGGTGCAAGGTCAGGACTATATGTTGGGAACATCAAAACTTCCAAACCAAGCTCTCTCAGTTTCTGCTGGGTTATCAATTACGTGTGTGGTCTAGCGTTATCATGATGGAACAATACGCCCTTTCTGCTGATCAATTCTGAGCGTTTTAACTGAGTTGCTTGCCTTAAACTAGTTACTGACAGTAAAGATAAGAATCAATCGTTTGGTCCGGTGGCAACACCTCATAATGTACGATTCCTTTGCAATGCCACCAAACACACAGCATTACCTTTTTTGGCAGCAATCCTGGCTTTGATACCGTATTAGAAACTTCACCTCTTTTCGTCCATGATCTTTTTCGCCCATCGTTGTCATATCTTATCCACTTTTTATCACCAGTAATCATTCGCTTTAAAAATTAGATCAGATAGAAATCCGGTCCATTCAATTTTTAACTGTTAATTCATGTGGTACCCAAACGTCAAGCTTTTTTTATCTCCAGCCATTTGCAGATGGCTGAAAACTATTTATTGATCAATATTTAGTTCTTTTTCAATTGCGCATGGCTGCTTATGTGCTGGTCTTCTTCAATTTTCTACATGAGTTCATTGACTTTTCCAGTGGTTGATCGACCAGAGTGAGATGCATCCCCGCTCCACATCAATATTTCCAGAACGAAAGAGCGCGAACTAATTCTTTGCTGCTGATTTTGAAAAAGCACCTCCTTCTTAAACAGCACAAATTTTTTCGCAAGCCTGGGCCGCGTTTTTACCTTTGCCTTGATAAAATTGCAAAAGATATCGAATTTTTTCATCATTTATCTTCAACTTTTTATTAACTTTATCGATATTTATGTTTTGTATGTCAAAGTGCAAATTAATATATTAATTTTTATTTAGAAATAAAAACGAAAAAAATGTTTTTGAAAAGTCAGAAAATTCAGTAAATCGAAAAATGACGTTTTTCAGTTGAGAATTCTCAACGTTAACGTCTGACCGATTTGGCTCAATTTTTTTTTGTATTCTCAATTGCCAGGAGCTGGTTCTAACGAAAAATGTTTTGGGAAAATTCACCACAAAAGTCGGAAAATTCGGAAAATCGAAAAATTATGTTTTCGGTTAAGAACGGCTGAACCGATTTAGCTCAATCTTTTTTTATTGTATTCAAAATTGCTAGCAGATGGTTCTTACTAATAAAAAGTTTTGGGCAAACCAATCGGAAAGTCGGAAAATTAGGTAAATAGTAAAATTATATTATTCAGTTGAGAACGGCGGAACCGATTGGGCTCAAGCTTTTGTTTTTCTGCTCGCAATTACAAGGAGATCCTTTTACGAAAGAAAATCTACCGGAAAAGTCGTAAAATTTGGAAAATCTAATATGATATTTTTCAGTTGAGAATGGCTGACCGATTTTGCTCATTTTTTTTATTGTGTTTGTAATTGCAGGAGATGGTTCTTACGAAAAAATTGTTATGGAAAATTTATGAAAAAGTCGCAAAATTCGGATAACCGAAGAAAAATGATGTTTTTCGGTTGAGAACGGCTAAACCGATTTGGCCTAATCTTTTTTTGTTGTGTTCGCAATTGCCAGGAGATGGTTGTTGCGAAAATTTTGTTTGGGAAAATTGACCGCAAAGGTCGGAATATTCGTAAAATTGAAAAATATGTTTTTCAGTTGAGAACGGCTAAACCGATGTGACTCAATCTTTTTTTGTTGTGTTCGCAATATCAAGGAGATGGTTTAAAGGAAAGAAAATTTTTGGAAAATCTACCGGAAAAGTTAGAAAATCAAAAATGATGTTTTTCAGTTGAGAACAAACGGCTGACCGATTTGGCTCAATTTTTTTTGTTGTGTTCGCAATTGCCAAAAGATGTTCTTGAGAAATTTTTTTTTTTCGGAAAAACCGCAAAAGTCACAAAATTCGGAAAATCAAAAAATGATGTTTTTCAGTTGAGAACGGCTTAACCGATTTGGCTCAAACATTTTTGATGTGTTCGAAATTGCCAGGAGATTGTTCTTACGAATGACAATTTTTGGGTAAACCCATCGGAAAAGTCGGAAAATTTGGTAAATAGAAAAATTATATTATTCAGCTGAGAACGGTGGAACCGATTTGGCTCAATCTTTCTTTGTTGTGTTCAAAATTGCTAAGAGATCCCTTTTACGAAAGAAAATTATTGAAGAACTACCAGAAAAGTCGGAAAATTTGGAAAATCGAAAATGGTGTTTTTCAGTTTAGAACAGCTGAACCGATTTCGCTCAATCTTATTTTGTTGTGGGAAAATCCATCGAAAAGTCGGAAAATTCGGTAAATCGGAAAATGATGTTTTTGAGTTGCGAATGACGTAACCGATTTGGCTCAATGTTTTTGTGGTATTCAGTAGATGGTTCTTACGGGAAAATTCACCGCAAAAGTCCGAAAATTCGGAAAATCGAAAAATGATGTGTTTCAGTTGGGAAAGGCTGAACCGATTTGGCGCAATCATTTTTTGTTGTGATCGCAATTGCCAGAACATGGTTTTTAGGAGAGAGAATTTGTGGAAAATTTACTGGAAAAGTCGGAACATTTGGGAAATCGAAAATGATGTTTTTCAGTTCAGAACGGCTGACCGATTTGGCTCAATCTTTTTTTGTTGTGTTCGCAATTGCCAGAAGATGGTTCTTACGAAAAAAAATTTTGAAAAATTCCCCGCAAAATTCGGAAAATCGAAAATGATGTGTTTCAGTTGGGAACGGTGGAACCGGTTTGGCTCAATCATTTTTTGTTGCGATCGCAATTGCCAGGAGATGGTTTTTAGAAGAGAGTGAATGAAAATGATGTTTTTCAGTTTAGAACAGCTGACCGATTTGGCTCAATCTGTTTTTGTTGTGTTCGCAATTGCCAGAAGATGGTTCGTAGGAAAAAATTTTTTTGGAAAATTAACCGCAAAAGTCGGAAAATGAAAAGAGAAGTTTTTCATTTGAGAACGGCTGAACCGATATTCGCAATTGCCAGATGATGGTGCTTACGAATAAAATTTTTTGGCGAATTCCATCTGAAAATTTGATAAATCGAAATTTGATGTTTTAAGTTGAGAACAGCGGAACCGATTTGACTCAATCTTTTTATGTTATGTTTACAATTGCCAGAAGATGGTTCTATTGAAAGAACATTTCTGGAAAACCCACCAGAAAATTCAGAAAATTTGGAAAACATTTCCAACACACTGCAGTGTTGAGTACTATAACTCCATACAGTCTATTAAATATGTCTGCAGATACGTGAACGAGCGACCTGGCAGTATTCGGCATTGCGGTTCCGAATACAAATGACAAAGTATCAAGATTCCAATTGGGCCGTTATGTCAGTTGCAATGAGGCGTCTATTTCATGGAAGCTAATGCAGCACAACGAGCAGAACGACTACCATCTACGACACTCACGAATTTATTCGAAATTTGCCAAAGCGATCCGTTCGCACGAATTTTGCTTTACTGGGAAGTATTACGCTACTATATTTGAAAGCAGTCGACGAAGAAGTTTCAACGGCGGAATGAAGGTCAACCAGGAGCAGGATACGTTGATGTGTACTCGACTGATGCGTTTTACCGTGTGAACACCGTTCATTCACGACAAGACGAATGCTTTCGAGAGCTTTCGAGAGAGTTAGAAATCAAGCTAGACCTGCTGCCTGAGGAAAAAAAAAGTAATATTGATTTTTCTTTATTGACGCACCTCACAGCAACCGGTTGATGATAGGTGGTGTGGTTTAAGTGGTGACAGACGAACAGGTTATGGTTCATTTCCACAATATTGTTCGTGTTGTAAGTTTCCACGTTTGGTAGTAAAAGCCAAGTCGAGTTCTCGACGTTTGGTAGTAAAATTCGAATCAACCATTGTGATAAATAAGCAACCAACACCCGTACGTCACCCATACGAATGGAATGATCGTATTGCGCATCAAGCTGCAATAAAATCACCTTAACTGCTGGGACTTGTTTCCACAGAACGGGCCATTCTGTGACTTGAACTTGATGAATTTTGCATCAGGACTTGGGTCTGCATCCATATAAAATCCAACTGATACAGAAACGCTAACGGATTCAGTTCGCTAGTTCGACTCTGGAGCAGTTGAAAGTTGAGGTAAAGTTCATCATAAAACACATATTTAGCTACAAAGCATATTTTTGGATGAACGGATGTATGTGGTTCAGCAAAATTGTATGATATACCAATCAACACGAGATACACCAGTACAAAATGCATTCAAAAGAAAATCAATGTTTGGTGCAGATTTTGATCTGGCGGATTCAACTGTACGTATTTGTTCCAAAATGAAATCCTAACACCTAACTTAATCGTAAACAAAATAAAAACAAACTAAAATTTGTTGGTTTGGTTAAAAAATAAAACAACAATGTCATTTAGGCGAAATATTGAATTTGAAAAATAACTCGAATTTTAATTTGTAATCAGTAAATCGACAGATATCAAGATGGGATCTAAGAATTTAGGATATTTTAAGGACACTAGATATCTCGAGACCTAATATGTTTATAAAGAATAGTATTAAAATGATTGTAAGAGAATATAGAAAGTCCTAATCTAGACCATTCAGAAAATCATAATAACATTTTTGTAAACATATTTGGTCTCGAGATATTCAATTTCTTAATAAAATCTTCAATACTAAGGTTAATAAAGTGCACCAGAAAATTAACTTGACCATGCAAAAATAGTAAGCTTATCAAGTGGTTTGGAATAAAGCTAGACATAGTCGTTTCAGAAAACCGTAAAAACATTCTTGATAAACATATTAGGTCTTAAGATAATCAATTTCTTAAGAAAATCTAAAATTCTAAGGTTAGTAAAGGCAAATAAAAAATTTATTTATCCATGCAAAAATAACTAAGTTTTAAAGTGGCTTGGAATATAGATAGTCCTAATCCAGGGCTGGGATGTTCTAACATTACCATGTTTCGATAATTTATCGAAATTTATTTCTCGTTTCTGTAGAATAAAATTTGTCTCTGTTTCATTTTTTATATCATTTACCAGCCTGCTAGATTACAACATTGTGATGTTTCTACTACGTTTCTATCACCAAATAATTTATTTTCGATTCTAGAACGAAAATAAGTGAAATAGATATTTTTCTTATAACTATATTCTAGTAAGCTGTGTGATTATAACTATATTCTAGTAAGCTGTGATAGCAATAAAGAAGAATAAACGAATAAACGAAACAGACGTCAAATTAATTCTAGCAAAAAGAGACGTAGACTTCAACAAAATTTTTAAAAATGGTGATGTTAGAATATTCCAGCCCAGACCTTTCACAAAATTATAATAACTTTCTTGATAAATATATTTGGTCTCGAGATATTCAATTTCCTAAGAAAATCTCATTTTCTTGGGCCAGTAAAAGCCACCAAAAAATGTTTTAGATCATGCAAAAACAAATAGCTTATCAAGTTTCTTAGAATATAGTCCTAACCTAAACTTGTCAGAAAATCATAATAACATTTTAGATGAACATAATAGTTCTCAAGATATTCAATTTTTTATGAAAATTAAAATTCTAAGGTTAGTAAAGCGAACTAAAAATTAATTTGACCACGACGTAAAAATAATTAGCTTATAAATTGGCTTGCAATATAAATAATCCTAATCTCTTAAGAAAATCTTAAATTATTAGACCAGTAAAGGCCACCAAAAAGTGTATATGACCACGCATAAATATTTAGCTTAGCAAGCGGCTTCCTAATTCAGGTCTTTCAGTTAAGCGCATGCGCACTAAAAATTAATTTGACCACTCAAAAATAATTAGCTTATTAAGTGGCTTGTAATATACATAGTCCTAATCTATTCTTATCTAACTAATCTAGACTCACAATACTATTCTAGATCAACTTATTAGTTCTTGAGATCTTTAATTTCTTATAAAAATCCGACATTGTTTGGTTAGTTAAGTGCACCAAAAAAATAATTTGACCACTAGTTTATCAAATGGCTTAGTTCTTATCTAACCCTTTTTAGAAAATCAAAATAACATTTTTAATGAACATATATGGTCTCAAGATATTAAATTTTATAAGAAAATCTTAAATTCTTAGGTTAGTAAAGGCCACCAACTAATTAATTTGACCACGCAAAAATAATTAGCTTATCAAGTGGCTTGGAATATAGATAGACCTAACCTAGAGTTTACAGTAAATTATATTATTATTTTTGATGAACATATCAGGCTTCATAATATTCATTTTCTTAAGAAAATCCTAAATTCTACGGTTAGTAAAGCGCTCTAAAAAATTAATTTGACCAAGCACTATTTTTGCGCACCAAACAATTAGTTAGTTTATCAAAAGGCTAGTAATAAAGATAGGTTTTTCAGAAAATCATAATTACATTTTCGATAAACATATTTGGTCTCGAGATGTTCAATTTCAAAAGAAAATCTTGCATTCTTCGGCCAGTAAAGGCCACCAAAAAATTAATTTGACCACACAAAAAAATTAGTTTTTCAAGTAGCTTGGAATATAGATAGTCCTAATCCAGGCCTTTCAGAAAATCATAATAACATTCTTGAAAAACGTATTAGGTCTCGAGAGATTATATTTATTAATGAAATCCAAAATTTTTAGGTTATTTAAGCACACACTAAATATTAATTTGACCACACAGAAATAATTAGCTTATCAAGTGGCTTATAATATATAGATAGACTTTTCAGAAATTCATAATTAAGTTTTTGATAAATATATTTGGTCTCGAAATATTCAATTTCTTAGAAAATCTAAAATTCTTAGGTTAGTACAGGGCAACATATTTATTTGACCATTAATTAAGCCAAAAATTAAGTTGACCACGCAAAATAATTTAGTTTATCAAGTCGATTAGAATGTAGAATGTCGTAATCTACACCTTTCAGAAAACCATATTAATATTTTTGATGAACATATTATGTCTTAATATATTCAATTTTATAAGAAAATCTTAAATTAGAAGGTTAGTAAAGCGTACCAAAAAATTAATTTGACCACGCACTAATTATTTTTGTGCACCAAAAAATTAATTATTGGCTTGGAATATAGATAGTCATAATCCAGGTCTTTCAGAAAATCATTCTGACATTCTAGATACACTTATTAAGTCTCAAAAGATTAAATTTATTAAGAAAATCCAAAAATGTGAGGTTAGTAATGCGCATCAAAAATTTATTTGAACACGAAAAAAAGCTTATCAAGTGACTTGTATGATAAACCTTTCAGAAAATCATAATTACATTTTTGTAAAATATATTTGGTCGCAAAATTTCTTACCAAAATCCTAAATTTATATGTTAGTAAAGTGCACCAAAAAATTTATTTGACCACACAAAATTATTTAGTTTATCAAATGGAATATTGTTAGTCCTAATCTAAACTTGTCAGAAAATCATAAAAACATTTTTGATGTACATATTAGGTTTCAAGATATTCAATTTCTTAAGAAAATTTAAAATTATAAGCCACCAAAAATTAATATGACCACGCAAAACTAATAAGCTTCTCAAATGACCTGGAATATAAATAGTCCTAATCTAGATCTTTCAGAAAATCATAATAACGTTCTTGATAAACTTTTTAGGCCTCGATATATTCTTAGGTTAGTGAAGTGCACCAAAAAATTATTTTGTCCACTTAAAAATATTTAGCTTATCAAGTGGCTTGGAATATAGATAGTTCTAATCTAAACCATTCCGAGAATCATAATATCAGTCTTCTCACACAAAACTTATGATCATACATATATCTTTTGAAGATAGCACCGGACTGCGTCACCTTTAACTGAAATTTCTTCAACCTTTTACAAATACGATGACATCGTTAAACCAGGGTACTGAAAATTTTCAATTTGCCACAAAAACCATTATGACTATGAATAATAATAAAATTGTATTCATTATGAAATTTTTTAATTAATTTTAATTTTATTGTTGCGGTTAACTTTAAATTCCGAAACAGATTAACCGATTTTGATACGAGTTAACACACAGTACCAAAGTAATTTGAAGTTGAACAAAGGAATTTCTTACTAAATTATGCCCAAATTATTTTTACCCATTTAGCCACAAACATCAAAATGTATATAGCTAGAAGATTACAAAACCAAAATTAAATTGTTATCGTACGCTAATTTCGATTTCATCTGGCATCACCAGGAACAATTTAATTTTTTTTTTCTGTTTTAACGTTTTATTACAGCATATAATTATTTCTATATAATAGAAAAATTCACATTATGCAAAACTGAATAAAACTTTTATCATCGTAATAGTATACGTAGACAATGATACTAAAAATGTTAAAAAATTATGTTATGACGTAATAAACTGGGAAAAGCCGGAAATTTGGTTTTTTTATACATATTTCAAAATGAAAAAAAAAACCAAAGTTAGTGTGGGGCACAGAGAACAAAATTTTATTTTGTCATGAACATAAACATTTTTCATGTTTTTTTTTTTTTGCTATTTTAATTTACATATACAAAATGTTAATACCTCGCGACTATAATTCTCAAGTTCTTGTATAATTTAGCAACAACAATAAATCCTTATATATACGAGTAGGTTTAATTGTGTCGATGTTACGGAAAAATAACCATAAATAAAGTGAATTAGAAGGAAAATATGGTAAAATACCAAACCTCAGTCCCCTGCTGACGATATACGATGGTTGGGTTTACGCATCTCGATTTTGAACCGGTATGCAAACAATAAAATTAATTCCCATTAGAGTTTTTTATGTTTTACCACTTTTACCGTACAACCCTATTGGTGTGTGTGTGTGTGTTCGGTTCGGCATAAATGAATGGACTTAACCGTATATACCCAAGAACTTTTCCTTATCATCCCAATATTTTTCTATATTTTAATTTATTTCCAATACTTTTACGCGTACTAGCTACACAAAATATATGTATATAAGGGATGCCAAACTAAAAAAATTAAAAAATAATTTATAAATTTTCCTCCAATTCAATTTTATACATTTTCTATTTTAGGTCTTTGGTTTGGGGCGGTACAATGAAAATAATTTAAAGTACGATATTTTTTTTTTTACTTAAATTTGTCCTATCATTGATAAGAATTTGTATTATGCTGTTGACGTAAGAATAAATATTGATATTGGAATATTATTATTTCGAGGCGAAAAAGTTTTGTGTTCCTCGGGAGTCTTAATGGAATTTTAATTTACGTTTATAAAAAAAAAATGTAAATTGATTTTTTGTTGTGGCGCGGAAAGTAAATTTGTTCGCGTTTATTTCTTATCATTCCGCGATTTTTTCTGCGGCTAGATAATATTTTTTTGCGGTCGTTACGCCACTGTAATGATCGATACAAAATATAATGGTTATGTTGGTAAAGTAATTACTGCTGGCGTGATGCTTTCATAAATTTTTATGGGGATGGACATTTTTGTCAAATTGATTTAATTGAAATACTGGGTGTAACAGACTTATTATAGAGCTTTTTGGTTTAAAGATAGAAGCAATTTGGCGACGATAATTGAATATAAAATTTCTGTATTCTTTTACAATTTTTAATGTTCAGTTGTATACTCACTGAGTGCTAAAAAGAAATTTGATTTAATTCTAATAGTCAGGGTAAAAATCCGTCACCTAAATCATAGCTATCAGTTAATACACTATGGAGAAACGACAAAGGCGATATCGTATCTATAGCCACCAAAGACCTACGCCTTCAAAAAATGGCGTCGGCAATGTAAATAATGTAGAGAATATGGCGACAATGTCAAAAGTTATTTTTTAACTATTTAATTAGCAAATTCTGTGATTTCTGAAGAAATTTGAACAGAATTTTTTATATGAGAATATGTTGCTAATTATAGTCGGAAAACGAATTGCAGCAGAAAATGGTTGTAAAAAGTAGATCATTAAGCAGTTAGGTTTATGAACCAAACGCAGAGCTGTCGAACTGTTCCTGTACTACCACGAACACATCAGAACTATATAATAAAACGTTAAATCATTTTATCCTGTTAAACGCGAAAGTTTGACCAAAGGCCCACATTGTATATCAGGTAATATAAGTTAAGTGCGAAAAAAAGGAAATTGCAAATTTCTCAGTCAAATGTAAATCTCAGTTGATTTGACGAGAACAAAACGAATATCACCATATCAGACATTGCTGTACCTCCAAGGAACTTTGACAAACGAAGCCTCAGGTTTACTTAAGCACTTCTGCATAGGCGAAAACACAATAAACGCATTCATCAACAATTTTATGTTGCAGCCATCAGCGACCACATCAAAAGTGCACACGATCGACGTCTGCTAGTTACGTCAGATGAGATAATAAGAGGATTCATGGTTATTAAATATTTAATGGTTAGTAAATTAGACGAGGAGATTGGCGGCTTGTGAACACAAATTTCTGCATATATTACGACCTACAAACGTTAAAACACTTTTTCGTCTTCCAACCAAATGTATATTGATGTAAGTTGCTAGCCTGTACTGCGTTAGTCAATGTAACGATTGAGATGAACCAAAATCAATGGTGCAGAGCATTACTTGATTCAGGACCACAAGGATCATTTATAACCGAAAGATGTGTTTAAATACTTCAATCGACTAGAACCAATGCGAAGTTTGCAGTATCAGGCATCGGAACTACAATCACCAGATACACAAAAGAGACAGTCCGCTTAAATAGTAAACCGTGGAATAAGCCAAAACCAAACCTTCAACTCGATGAGGGGGGCGGTACATACCTCTCTTTCTGGCGTATTATACCCCTTTTCTCACAACCAATTTGCAAAATGCCCTAATTCTAAAATATGAAATGTGGTACGGAAAAATACCACAAAACGATCATAATTTACATTTTAATGCTTCTGCAAATTAAAGAATCATTTAAAAATGTTCAATCAGCTCTCTTGGGCACTCCGAACGATATGCGATTTTAAATAATTTCTTGAATTGCTTGACTTTGTTGTCCGCAATACAAAAATTTGTTACGTAATGTAATGTCTTGAGCTTGACCTTGGTTCTAGCTAATGAACGTCAGTGCAAACTGTTTAACAATGGAAAACGTATATATTTTATCGTTCAGTAAAAACCATTTTTCATTGGTTCACTGGCCAACATCTAGCCCTGGCCCGCCGCGATTATACGCTAATCGCGACAAAACTTGTAAACTACGACGAATAAAGGATAACCAATCCATTTTAAGATTCCCTGAAAACACTGTGCAGCATTTTTATTTTCTAACTAAGAAAAAATTTCAAGTGTTATGTTTATGTGTGTAATCTCAAACCACAGTCGTCATAGTCCGTCTCCAAAATAAAAAAAAACAAAAATAGTTTGTTTTGGAATCAAATCATTCCTAAAATAAAACGAGAACTTGGCGAAATTTGGTGAAAAGCAGTTTCTTGTAAAAAAAATCTTTAATTCCAATCAAATTTCTGAAAAAATGTAATGGACCACTTAAGATGTCAAGTCGAGTCAGAATCCGTCTGGTCTCTTTTTAAATCCCTTAGCGTACAAAACATAGCAACAAACAAAAAAGGTTCCTTCGAAAAAGTTTCACAACAAAAACAGGCCAATCCGCCCAACCAACAGAAAATCAAGATTAACCATTCCTCCAAACCCTTATCTTTTGCAAATCCTGCATCCCTCCAAAACATATGCAACAAGAACATGCTTCATCAGGACCAGCCTTGCAATAACCCCAACCTAAAACTAACCATTCCTAACCGGCTACTATGCAATACTAAATGCCATACTAAAATACTACCGAAAACGAAAAGGCTCTAAAGGAAGTTCACAACCCCACTTGGCCTCCCAACACGTGAAAAATGCTGAAGTATGAAGCTTCATCAAAATTAGTCAATATGCTTGGGCTGCAGAGAGGAACCAGACCGAACCATAAACAGACGCCAAATCGATAACCGCTCCCTCACATTTCCACACATACTCTTACCCGGCCAAAGAAGAATTTTTTTATTAAAACTAATCCAACAATTGTCCACTATGCCAATTTTTCGTACTTTTAACAAAATTTTGGACTAATTTTGAAAATAAAACCTTAATTTAAGAGTATCCCAATTTAGGAATTTTAGTCTGGTCACGCAGTTCCAAAAACTAATTGCAAAACAACAATCTGTACCCACTTGTATCAACTTCAATTATTTTAATAATTATGAACTGGCAGATCCAAACTTTTAAAACATTAGATATATATCGACATCATTATCTGATATATTTTTTGAAATAATCACTGATAGAAAGAAAAACCACGTACAATGGAATCTTGCAAAACACAATATTTGGAGGATATACCGGAAACCAGACGGAAAGACGGAACATTTCGTTGTACATGACCGAGTGCATTTTTGGAGGACCAAAACAAATCTGAGCCTTTCCAGTTGCAGAAAACACCATGACGCTACCACCTCTAAAGTTTCTTTTCAACATTTAAACATCATTACTTCGAAGATCATGCAAACAACAGCTCATGGAGTCAGGACCGTCTAAATTGAATTTCTTCTCATCGGAAAACACTATTATATTCCATTGGGTTGTCCATTGCATGTGTCCATTGCATGTGGTGTTGTTTAAATGATGATTTGCAAAGAGGCTTCTTCTATTTAACGTAAGGACTCGAACGCAAAATATGGGCTACATGATTTTTTGATACTGGCAGATCAAGCTTTTTTTGTATTTGAGTAGCATTGAGTTTATTTTTGGTTACCTCGTGTTTTATCATCCCAATTTGTCTCTTTGATAATTTTCGATTACTTTTTGTTGGTTTCTTAAAACCATACCTTTCTGTTTTTTTTTAAAAGTTGCGGACGACATACTCAGATCGGTTAATTAGACGTCCGATTTTGCGATTTGAGTATTTGTTTCTGTGATAAAAGTCAATTTCCATTTTTTTTTTCTCCGACAAGTATTTTCCTTTATGCATTTTGCTTATCTTCTGAAAAATTATGAAGGATTCACTATATCGATTTTTATTCGCAAAAAAAATCGTAAAAACACGAACAATTTTATGCTGCGTCTAAACGAATATGCCCGGCACATATGCACTACAATAATGAAATGCGCAATAATCATTATTAAAACAACAACAACAATATGAATTTTTCCGTAAAACAGAATCATTAACTTATACATTAATTTTATGTGGCGAAGGTTACCGAATGTAAACGATTTTCTTTTTAATTTAAAAAAACTCCGAACAAAATCAAGTGCGTTTAAACGAATATGTACCACTGTATGAAGGCGACAATGGAAGATCAAGTTCCACAATCTTGTTACTTTTTACCACGCGTTTTGAAAACATTAGTACTACAATCTAGTTGAGATTAGTGTTTGATGGCCCCTGTTAGACAACCAGTGGAGCCTTTCGCAGCGGGACCAACAAATCAAGCATATCTTTGCTTAAATTTGTCGTTCCAGAATCACCCGACACTACGTTGGTGAATTTTGTCCTAAATTAGCAAAAATGTAAATTTTTCTGAATTTTTTCGGGAATTCCTTATTAATCAGCATACGAAGTGACCTAAATAGTGAGATGCTATTAAGTCCTTTCTAATAGAAAAACACGTTTATTTTGTTCGAATTGGGGTTTAGGGTGTTTAGGACAGCCAAATTTGCCGTGGAGTACTACAAATCGAACGTACAATTTTATGAATTTTTCCGGGAATCTACTGTTTAACAGCACGCGAAGTGATATACAGTCACTCACAATATTGTTTACGAATTTAAAAATTTTGAAAGAAAAACATTTTGTTCAAAATAGTGTGTTTATTATTTATTACTATATAATTCACATTTTTAAAACAGCAAATAAAATTTTATAATTTGTCATATATTACTAAAAAAAATTTAAATCACTTCAGAAACAGACTAGCAATTCTGTGAGTTAAATAAAATAGCAACAAATAATTTTTGTATATTATTTTTGTACCTATAGCCTCCGCTGGCTTTAATAACCGAATCAATTCGTTTGGGCATGCTGGCCACTAAATTTTAGCACGTTTCTGGATTAACCGAATTCCATTTTAATTTTGTTCTTTGCCATAATTCATTTAAATTTCCCGTCAAAGTTGAAAACTTTGCCAAATCACGGTTTAGGAACCTCCAAAGCTGCCCGATTGGATTAAGATCCGGTGATTGGGGCGGCCAGTCCAATGTCCGTCTTTTATTTTTATATAGCCAAGTTTTAGTATATTTGGGATCATTATATTTTTGAAAGATAATGTCTCGCTTACGATACCGCCATTTTCTTACAAGTGGTGTCAAGGTTTTTCCTAAATCTTTATATATGGGCTATCATGCATCCCCATATTGTTATTGACCCGCCGCCATATTTAAGAGTTGGTTGAATGTGACGCCCATTAATTGGCTCTCTTGGGCGTCGCCATACCCACTTCTTTCCATCTGAGCCAAAGTGGTTGGTTTTGGTCTAGCCGGACCAAATGACCGTACACTAATCCGCAACAGACCAATATCTGTATTTTTTGGCGAAATTTAGTAGAAGTAAACGATGCCGTTGAGTTCACAAAGGTTTTTTTAAATTTTTTCTCTACCTTTCAAGCCCATTTCACGTAGATACAGACAAATAGTTTCAGAAGAAACTTTTATATTATCATTTCTAACAAGATAACGTGACATCTCTACTGCGCAGTGTCAACTTTTCCACTTCGTATATCTCGAATAATAACCCGATACATTGTGTCACTTAAGAATTTTTTTCTTCCGGGTCTATTTATTCTAAAATGTTTACGTTCATATTTTGTCGAATTTTTGAAATCACGCCAACTGATATTATTAAAGTTTTAGAAATATCACGAAATGTATTACTATTCCTTATGAAATTCTCAACTTTTCAAATTTTCTACAATGTTAAGAGTTTTTTAATTGTCCCCAAACTAACACCAACATTTTAAATTATTTTTACAGTTTAATAAATAACTATTTCCGTTTCCTAATAATTTTACTAGTAAATCTTAATAAACAAATTAATAATTTGAGGAAATTTGTCCGGTACAAAATATTGTTCACTTGATGTGGCGTAATAAATTACAATACACAAAATCATTCACATGCTGCTACTCATAAAATGAATATTTATAATGTGCATGCGCATAAAGATCTCATACTGCCATTCCACACAGGGTTTTTTGTATTTTGGTATTTTTTTCAAGTCAAACTTGTTTTATTTTGTTATGTTCTGCTCTCTCTTAAAAAAAATTTAAACTAAAACAGCCATGCTACACACAATTTTGGTTTCTGGATTCAAACTACTGCGCAACAGATTTTAATTTTTAATTAAAACCCTTATTTTAAATTAAATCATTAAATTGTTTTGTCTTGTTTTATTGTCTTCTCAAAAAAAAATTTAAACAAAAATCTACATCTCAAAAATGTCCTTAAATTTTTTTATTTTCATTCCAATTTTTTTCATTTCGGATTCACGGACAAAAATTTTATGTCGCAGCTGCGTAATGAAATTGTTGTCCGTGATTCCGAAATGAAAAAAATTGAAATGAAAATAAAAAAAATTTAAGGACATTTTTGAGATGTAGATTTTTGTTTAAATTTTATTTTTGAGCGAACAGAATAAAACAAAACAAAAAAAATTAATGATTTAATTTATAATAAGGGTTTAAATTAAAAATTAAAATCTGTTGTGCAGTAGTTTGAATCCAGAAACCAAAATTGTGTGTAGCATGGCTGAAATGAGTCAAAAATGTCCTTGAAATATTTTTTATTTAATTTATGTTTTATTTGTGTGATTGCACAGAAAATTTGTTTAAGTCGCAACTAAAACTTGTATCATAGGTAAACGGGGAAAGAAACGAGGAAAAATCCAGTATTTTTTTTAACATGTGCCATCAGCCATATGAAGAAAGAAAAAAGGTTATCGATAGTACAACAACAATTTTGCCTAACAGTCAAATCCTATTTATTAAAATTGCAATATTTTTTAAAGATTTTTTTAATTTGTTAAACCCATGAACAATATTGTGAGTGACTGTATATAGTGGGATGCTTGGTTCTATCTAATAAAAGAACATTTGTTCGAATTGGGGGTTTAAGACAGCCAGATTTGCCGGGGAGTACTACAAATCGAACATACAGTTTTCTGATTTTTTTCGGGAATCTCCTGTTAATAAGCATATTCCCGAAAAAAATCAGAAAATTGTACATTCGATTTTTAGTACTCCACGGTAAATTTGGCTGTCCTAAACACCCTAAATTTGTACACTGAATTCCTAGAACAGAATGCTTCCAATTAAAATTCAATTTAGGCAAATAAATAGTTATCACCAAGAAAGGAATCTTATAAGAACAAGTCGGTAATTTTTTTTTGGCCTGGCTGACACCGGTAATCGTCACAGTAAAAATCCTACTTCAAGGGCATCAAAACTCGGATGGGATTACCAACTAACTGACCAGTTAGTTTCGAAATGATTAAGCATACGAGACAAATTAAATCGAGCGCATCATGCTAAGGAGATATCTAGAGACATATTCAACCAGTCAGAAAATTTGAAATTGGTTGTCCAATGCATCAAAATTTGCTTATTTAGCAGTATTGTATGGTCATAATACTCAAGCCAAATAAGGACTTTGCGTCATTATGCTTCTATCGGCTTCAAATTATATCGAAGTCAAAACTTTACATCTTACCTACTTACTTCTGAACTGCTCAAGACTCGTCGTTTACTAATCAACCATAACGCAATCTAAGCATTCTGTGGTTGAAATCAACACATTGAAATGCGGAAGGGACGTACCAGAATCAAGGCATTTGTCGATGACTGAAAAATATTGTGTATTGGGAGTAGACTATCAAATGTAATCGGTAATTATACCAACCCATGTTACATTGGTGAAATTAATTGTAAACGAACGTTATATGCATGCTGGACCAAGCCACATGATGTCAACGCTACGCAACAATTACTGGATTGTAGGCGGAAAAAATCTAGTACGTAAAACGGAGCACACTGGTGTGTATCACCTTCTACAAAGTCGGTGTAGATTATGCAGGTTCATTTTCGGTCACTTAATCAAGGGAAGTGGTCAGAAAACACATAAAGGCTATATGTGTAACTTGACAGCTATAGACCACTGAATAAATTTTATTGAGGCATTAAATACAGTGAAACCTGTTGAGTTGGACCCTTTTTAAGTTGGTCAACTGGCTAATTTGGACGATTTTTTCTTGCATTTTTAATTTTTGTTCAACAAAAAAATTATTACGTGGCGTCCGTATTACGTGGCGTTTTTAATTTTAATTTTTGTTTAAACCCTTTTCAAGTTGGACACCTTTATAAGTTGGGCATTTTTTACGGTACTGTAAGTGTTTAACTTACACAGTTTCCACTGTACAACCAAAAGGACCGTGTTCAGACATACTTAAGAAGTAAAACTATTACTTTAGTTGGCCTACCATTAGACTCAATAGTAGCGCTTAGTCCCCTGGGCATTGATAAAACCAGACCCTCAGGAACCACTGACGAAATTTCAGCTCTTTTTTGTAATATATGAAATTATATACCACTTTACTCAGCTTCTGTTTTTTTTTTTTTTATTATAATTTTATTAACTAATATTTCGCCATCATTGGCATCATCAGAATAATAGTTTTAATAAATTTTTAATAAATTATTTATTGTTTTAAATTTTTATCATTCATTGATCTCACACTACCGTACCAAATAAATTAAAAAATGTTTTTACGATTAGTATTTCTTAGTTATTTATTAACTATTTATCAATGTTTATTAATATTTTTAATATTTTAAATGTGCAATCGGAGTTTTTAATATGGTGACAAATCATGATTGTTTTCAAAACAATAAATAATTAATTAATTAAATAATTAATTAAAAATTTAATAAACTATTATTCTGATGATGCCAATGATGGCGATATATTAGTTAATAAAATTATAATAAAAAAAAAAAAAAAAAAAAAAACAGAAACTGAGCAAAGTGTTATATAATTTCATATATTACAAAAATTAGAACCAAATCAGCAATTTACAACAAAAAAACTTAGAAATTTCAGCTCATGCACTCGAAAGGTAATCCTATATTTTCGGGCCCTTTCATTTAGTTCATACCAGATATGTTCTGATGCATTAAGATCCGAATATATTGAATTTATTTTCGTCAGTGAAAAGCATGTTGCTCAAAAATTCAGTACCTTCATTAACGTATTTTTTTACAATTACAAGCTTTTTCTACTTATTTACTAGGCTTATAAAGGGTTTTTCTCTTGGCACTTAATAATTTTAGATATTTCTTAATAACTCTTATTCTGTGCAATGGTAGCTTTATTACTAGATTTCGTATTTCGATTGACACTTCCGTTCAACGCACCACATTTTAATGCCAAAGACGAAACATATTTCTCCTATAGACGCGCCTATAGCTACTTTTGTGATATCAATTTTATGAATTTTTTATATTTTTTGAAAATTATTATTTTTTTGTCCAATAATAATTTTATTTGTTCAAATATATTATTTAATTAATTTTTGCATTAATTAGTTCGTTTCATTTATCTCGACTTTGCAAATTTTAGTGGTGTATGAAGACTTTTGTGACTGACTGTATGTTTATTACCTTAGAATTACCCCTTTACCGTTAATTTCTAATTTGCTTATGTATCCTTTAGTGTCTGTCATTTATAAGCGAAGTTTCTCCAAAATGGCTCTTTTTAATCAAATAAAAAAGAATATTTAATAAAGTACTTCTAAACCTAAATAAATTATCGAGTTACCGACTCATATCAAAAACCAAAAAATTTAGAGAAGTTTCTAACTGAAAGGTGATCCGAATTTAGAGTAATTTGTCTTGGTGTTAAAATACTGATTTTTTGTGGTAACTAAAAAGTTTATTTAAGTGCCGTTACATCCTTTGGAACAACATTCTTACAAAAATGACCTAGAACTTAAATCAAAAAAATGCCATTCGCGATTCGATTTTTATTCTAATGTTTCTTTAAATTTTTTTGTTTTAACTAAAAATATTTTGGGACCTGTGCAGCCTATGAATTGTAATCCATATAACGGTGTAATGTTTTATTTCAAAAGTTCTACAACTAACTATAAAACTATGTTCATATTAGCTTTAATAAAAAGTCATTAAACCACTGATCCGGCGCAGTTGTCAATTATTAATTTATGTATGAACAATTTCAAAAATTTAACTGTAATAAACTAACATTCTGATGACAAACCATACTCGCGTTTTTTACGTGTCAGTAAAGCATTATTTGTAAAACGTTCCACCTAATAATGCTTATCACGTTTCTCTAATCCGGTATAAATTACCAAAGCCACGTGGCTCAAAACCAAATACAATATATACAAAAACATGTTGACGTTTTTGTAACACAAAAAAAAAATCAACTATAGGTTTGATTTTTATCCAAAATTTATTATGCAAATTCTATATGATAGATAGTCATATCCATAAACGTATTAAAAAAATGTTAGATGTACATACATAAATAAAAGTAAATTACCTTCCGCAATAAGGCCGCATCAAATTCCAATAATTATTTTAGCATAAGTGCGGCGGAGTCATAAAACCCATAAAAAACTTAACGCGAACGATTATCAATTATCATTCCAAAATCATCATTGTATATTAAAAATGTATATCTTGATTAAATTTTTTGTGTTTTCATTTCGGCATCCAAAAAAAAAGAATTAAATATTCAAGAAAAAATATTGCGGGCGCAGACACAACAAAAGGTTTGAGAAAATTTACCCAAAACACAATAACAATGAAAAATTGACTTGCATCAAATTTATAATTTTTTTTTTAATTTGATCTCGTCACACACGTACATATACGAGTACACTCACATACTCATATATCCAAAAAATAATTTCATTAATAAAAATGAAAATTAATCCACGTTTTATGTTTACAGAAAAAAATTTAATTAAAAAATGCGTGCTTTGGTCAATTCCGAGTTTTCCCCGATTTTTAATTTAATTTAATAAACTTTATTCAAATTTATTTTACTTATAGCACAGTATAGGAAAACCATAATTTTTCGCATGATTTTGTATTTATTTTTATATTGGCCAAAAATAAATTTTTATTTATTTAGTTTTTATTTTTATTACATGCGATTTTTTTTTGTTTTATTTTCATTTATATTTTTATGCTTTTGTGAAAAATGTTTTTTTCGCAGTTATGAATATTTGAATTCGAAGAGGCGGAAATATTGTATAAATATACATTTTTTACGTATAGTTTCACATTACATACGTTGGGGGTCTTTATTATACATACTTTGGTGCTAATGTAGCAAGGTAATCTCTCGTGCGTTCAGTTAACAAATTAAAGTAGTTTTTTTTAGTAGTAGTCCAATTATTTTTTCCTGGCTAATTAAATAATTACCGATTAATTATATCATAATTTAATAGAAGAAAAATAATCTGTCCAGGAAACTGGCCTTGTAACCAGGGAATAATTTGTGAGTGTATACAGATTGTAACCAGATTACGTACTATATTTCCATCAAAACATGAAAAATGAATTCGACGAGTATCACTCGACAATTTAATCAACTTACCTCGTCAATGGCACCAACCTTCTCAACCTCAAATCTTAGGTACAATATACGGATACATAAATTTAAATATTCATCCATACATGGTAAACCATAAAAATTTCTGTTAGACACAGGATCTAATTGTGTCCACAATTATCTCTATACCCTATTCAACAAACACACTATTGACAAAGCTATAAAACTGAAATGTTTAAACGAATTAGAAACAAATGAATGTCTTTCTTCTAATCAAATTTCACACCTATACTTTCACGGTATAATTGGTTAAGAAATAATGCATTCAATTCAAAGACACTAAATACAACAATTCCTATAAAATTTAAATTACACTTTATGTCAAAAGTTTACACTTAATTGCCCGAATCTGATGGAGAGATACATCTCAAATCCGACTTGATAAACGACGAGTTAATCTACTCTGCCATGAAAATTACGCTCTATTCCAAGTAATTAATTATAGCCCTCTAGTAAAAACTTTCGTAATTGAACATCGCCTAGAATGTTAATTACTTAATAAAAATCTCTCTGAGATAAACAAACTCCAAATATTGCAGCCAAATACTCATGGCAATACAAACATCGATATAAGGCAGCTATTTCGAACAAGTCGCCTCAATGTGGAAGAAAATTTTAATATAGAATAATCAGGTATGCTCTCAGTTCTAAAATATCCAAAGGAAAAATGATCACTTAACGATGTAGTGGATGACAAACTTATTTTTACAAAAAGTTATCGATACCTCTACGTCTATAAAATATAAGTAGGAATGCAAATTAATAAAATGTTTAATCAAGGTAACATACGAACAACTTTCTCACCTTGGTTCTCTAATATATGGATATAGTACCCAAAAAACAAGGCGCTTATGATCAAACCGAAAGGCGTGTCGATCATAGCCTATAGAAAATTAAACGTAAAATCAATATCCTATCGTTACTCTTCACAACTATTATACAATTTTGGATTTAGCATCGGGCTTGCATCAAATTGAAATCATTTATCTCACAAAACAACATTTACTGTCTAATTTGGCCAATACGAATAAATTCGAATGCCATTCGGGCATAGGAATGGAATACATTCAAACGCATTATGAACAATGTATTAGGGGAATTACAAGTAAAAACTTGCCTTTGTAATATGGATGATATAATCATTTTTTCCACATGACTTCAAGAGCATATGATAAATCTAAAACAAGTTCTCGACAAATTAAAAAAGCATAAAAATTACAGTAGATAAAAATTTAATTTTTTTGTCTCCTTGTAATAACATAAGACGTGCGACCAAACCACGACAAAACTAACGTGATAAAGAAAATTTCAATTACCTAGCACTGAAAATAAAATAAAAAGCTTCTTAGACTTATTTATAGGATATTAAGTAAATTTATTCCTAACTTCGCAAAAAAACACAAAACCTATGACTGAATGTTTTAGAAAAGATAAATCCAGAACTCTCAATATGGAATATGTAGATTGTTTCTAAAAGTGTAAGACATTGTTGTGTAATCAATCAAATTAAAAACCTCTTAACGAAAGCCGAATTCAATTCACAAAATTTCTGATATCAAACTTGTGCCGAAAAAAACAATTGCATTCGATTTTTCGGAATGTTAGTGCATTCAGCACGTTGTTGTTTAACATTCCGAAAATCGTTGGAAAGATGTTATTTTTGACAGCTAGAAAGAAAAATGTAAGCAAACGCGCCGAATGCACTGACATTCCGAAAAATCGTTGAAAAATCGAATGCAATTGTTTTATTCGGTACAAATTTGATATCAGAAATTTTGTGAATTGAATTCAGATTTCGTCACTCGAACATTAACCTTGTTAAGAGGTTTTTTATTTAATATCAATGATTTTGGCACGACAAATTGAAAATGAATTGAATTGCGATTCGTTTTATTGTTGTCAGTCAAAACAGTTCACACACACTCGATAGCACACAAGTGGCTGCCACGTGTAATTGTGCCTCATACACAGACGCGCGGCATTGAAATGACCAAAACCAGCAACAATATAAGGCCATGATAATGCAACAAATACCGAAAAAACTGCACTATAGATAGTTGTATTAGAATATTTGTGTACATCGTATGTGCGCACTAGTTTAATAAGTATGTAGTGGTACGAAAGAAAAAAATTAACATGGGATTGTTAGTTTTCAATACAATCTTCTGTAGTTTGTTGCATATTGGAATGTGCGTTTCAGAGTTTGTTCAGGTCTTTTAATTGTTGTTGGTTTTGAAATGACGAATAGCGAGAGGCGAAGAACGAATTACGCATACTCTCACACAGCTGTCGGCTGTGTGTTACGGAGTGTGCATGATTCGTTCTTCTTCTCTCGGTAATGGTCACTCCAGTGGCCTTCGTCTGTGTATCAGACACAATAGAACGTAAAACAATAGAACGAAACTGTTTCAATATAAAAATAGAAAAACAATAGAACGAAATTGTTTCTATTGACGAATGGTTCAATACGATTTATGATTGGAAAGTGAGCAGATGATGGCGTAATCTCACCATACTCTTGGCCTCGAAATAGTAAGGACTTATATTATTTTTTTTTATGTTGAAAAGTAGGATCAGGTTTCATCATTAGGTTCAGATAGGTAGTTTTCTTATTATGTTCAGCACGATAGCCTATTTTCTGTTGTACTGTTTCTGGTGTGTGGTAGACGATTCTATTTCTTTATTTTGCATGCAATTTTTCAATCTTCATTTTGAGGTCTTTTAGTAGATTTTATTTCAAAATCCTTTACCACATGCCACAAACAGGTCATGCCGGGTGTGATCTTATTACGCACCCGGTTCTCGTAGGCTATCGGCTGAACATTTGTAGTTTAGTTTTTAGTGTATGTTACAGAGTAGTAAACATTTAGATCAGATGCATGTGTTTGTGGTAGAAATTCGATTGAGTAATTCA